>JAWUZG010000654.1:17500-460018 GCA_036785705.1 Acanthornis magna
GCCGGTATCACTTTAATTTGTATAGTACCATATATATTAATTAAATGTTTAAAATTAAATTACATTTTCCTTCCTCCAGAGAGTTTTAGTCTCAGTATAATTGCAAATGCTGTTGGCCTTGCTCATGAAATGAGCAGCAGTGGATCAGCTTGTATGACTGAAGCCATTCTACTTTCATATTGTTTAATGATAAAAAATAAGGACAACCATAGCTTGATCTGTTTTGCTGATACTGACGTAGGAACAAAGTATCATTACAAAAAATCACAAGTATTTCTCTTAGATTTCACTTCAAGAAAAGATGCCTCAGTCAACGGAAATTTGTGTTCATCTTACAGCTTCACTTAATTCCACCTAGCCAGCCTTTCCTCTGAGCTTACCATAGGTATCAGACATCCTTCCATATATGATGAAAAAAAGAACATATTAATCTCTCTGAATTTCTGTCACTTCAAAATTTAACAGTCTTTCAAGACAAAATTGTCTAGAGGCGTTCTCAATAGTCGAAGGAGAGAAAAGCATCTCCTGATGATCTGTTGCCTGTTTTAAACAACCCACTTTGACATTGTTTCTACAATATGGTTTCTGAAGTCAAAGGTGGTTTCTTGACATAAACTGTCACCATTTTCAAAGTAAAATAAGATTTGACTCTTTTCCGGAGTTTAATTATGGATAAGGAATGCTAGATTTTTTTTATAGTTTTGCTTTTTCTTTTATCATAACCTTATGATAGCAATACTGAGAGCCTATGTTTTTAGTAACTTATCAAAGGTCCTCCTTTAATGTCTTCTGTTCTTGATTCAGACATTGCTGTTTCCCTATTTGTTTGCTGCTATGAACTTCATGGTCAAATTGAAATGCTGTGTTACCTGGGGCAGATTATTCTGGAAAGAAAAGTATTTTGTGTAAGTTTCTTTTAACTTTTTTTGTTGCCACATTCTCTTCAGTGTCAGGAGCAGTACACACTGGTTTAAAAATAGACTGGTGATTCATTTTAAGTACAACAGAAAGTGAGGCTACCAGAGATTTTATTTGATTACCATTATCTTGGATCCTACCAATCTGGATGAGTCACTATTCCCCTTTCACTCCTTTCCTACTCTTTCGTAATGCAAATACAAGCATCAGGACACTCTATGAGAAACCATCTTCTATAGGCTGCTCAGTTAAATGATTTTTTTTAAATTAGTTTTTTAAAAATGTCTCATAGCTTATATATAGCTTAATATAGCTTATTTTCATCACATGAAAAGCCAAAAATTCATTTCTTCTCCTCCCTCAGTTCATGAATGCAGGAAGTAAAGAAAGTTCTTAATGAAGCTTTCATTTCTTGTTCAGACCCTATACAACTTTAGAAACGTAACTTAAACAGACATATTTAGGCAATCAAGTACTTAAATACATGTTCCACTAATGAAAATCTAACCTTAAACATGTATTTGTACAATTTTCTGAATTATATTGGACATGAGAAATTCCAGGAATTTTTTTATTGTTCCATTATTCCAGGGTTTTTCATCATTTAATTTAACAGAGCTTTATCCTCTTGCCTCTATTACCTCTTTCTTAGTAGTTACTGAGTTAAAGACCATTAGTGAATTGTGAATTATTCCACTGTGTTTGGTGTGCATCTTTACTGTTAATCTTCTATTGCATATGACTAAAAAAGCAATTTATTTCTGCCCAATCTCATAGTTTTCTACATAAATTACACAAATAAAACATGTATTTCCTTCCCCCACAAAACCTGCCTTGTTGATATATGTTTAGATTATCACAGCAATAACATTTCTTAAGATGCAGACATTTTGGCACATAGATCAGTGCTTTGAGACAAAATTTCATGTCATTCACACTGTTTTGTGTGTTTGCATATTCACTACAATTCTAAAACTGAAATGTGATCCAAACTTCACCACAATCAGTGATATGAGTGATGTAGAGTTTTTTCATACATATTATTAGAATGGTCTTTGACTCAGTGTTTAATAGGCAATATTCACCCAAGTTTTCCTTCCTGTTCTCCCTCCGTCTTCAAATCTTTTTTTTTTTTTTCTTTTCTGCAATGAGTCTGAAATTCATACTTATAAGATATCATCAAAAGAGAAAGGAAAATACATAGTTTCCTTTAGGTACTGCAAAATAATAAGTTGGGGTAAGGAGGGGGTGGAGAAAGAAAGAGCAAGAGCAAAAAAAAGTTATGATGTTAATGTATTTTTTATTTAGAAAAGGAAGACTACTGTGTGTTTGTTTTCCACTGGGTAACTTCCAAATATACTAGCAACAAAGACCAGGGCAAACATATTAATCAAACTAAGACCAGCATTCAGGATTTAGTCCTCTCCCTGTCTTGCATACATATATACAGGAAGTAACCCATTTACTGACCTTTGATTCTTCATGCACGAAAAAGGCAGCAAATCCCTCAAAAAACAGAATATGCAGTATTCAAAAACAGAATACTTGCAATTAGCCTAATACATAAGTCAAGATCCTTACTGGGTTTAAGACATCCTTAAGGATGTCTGGCAATACAGGTCTTTGGCATGCTACTGCTCCTGTGGCCATTGCCCATTCTGACGATATGGAGGAGAAACCTGATTTGCAGCACAAAAAACTATTGCAGTAAGACAGACCTGACTTCCTTGAGGCTTTATTAATTGTCCATGAAGCTCCCTTGATCCCAAAATAAAAAATGTCTTTTCTGCAAGTCAGTGCTTTTCTGTTTGCATCTATCTTGCTTCTGGTTTCCTGGTGAGGTCTTTTGGTCATAGTAACCCATTCCTCTGGGTTCTTCTTTTACACAAACTATGTGTCTTCTTGTTTAATACATTCAAGAATACAATTAAAAAATTTCAGGTTAGTTCTAGTAAGTCACCAACTGGAAATAACATACTGGCCGAAAATAATACAGGTTCAAAATAATACAGATTAAGTACTACTACTTTAGCACTCTTAAATTTAGAAGAAAAATAGAATGAAGAGCTGTCTTTTCTGTGGGACTCCTAAGGCTTCCTTTTAAGGAGAACTGTTTCACAACTTCAGTCTCTGGGCTAATACAAAAATATGTTATCTTTACAAATTAGAATTCATACTTACACATGAAGTAGTTGAGCTATGAATTCATTGAAAACATGCAATATTGTGCGAAATAATTCAAAATAATATTAAATAATTTGCAATCCAGTGTTGAATTATGACTGCTCATTCTGTCAAAACAAGCATACAATTCAATATGTGCCAGGAATATTACAAGTAATGATCTTCCCAACTTTCAGATATATACCAGGTATCCTAGGAACGAACTCTTTATTCACAAATTCAGTCAGAACTCCAAATCCTTCAGGAAAACCAGTATGTTTTCCAAGTTATTTACATTTTGGGCTAACAGTAAAAGCATTTCCTGAAAGATTTATGGTAACTACCCCATACTTCTGTACCTTGGTCCTGCTGATGAAAGAAGTGAATTAGCTACCTAATTATTTTCCACTGCTGGACACAACATAGGAATTTAAGTTAGAACTTCCAGTCCTCAAAATAGCTAAGATAAATCCCCCAAAAAATGAGAGAATCAGCTGGTGAACTAGAAGACTTGAGGAGTACCAGAAAGCACAATAAAAACTGAAACAGGCGTCAAGTAAATTCTTTGTTGATGCATGAGCCATTAGCTCCAAGGGAGACCAAAATAAAACTTATCTACAAACTCTAGTTGAATTACTGAAAAAAACTACCTAATTGATTAGCAGTTCTATAGATTTGATGTTTTTTCTGACTATCATTGATGTATACCAAGTGGCTTCTTTCTTGTACATTGCCTTCTTTTATACATGCCAAATAAAAATGCTGCCTTGCAGTTTTTCATTATAACCTGTCTGTGTATACATGTGGTATAGTCTGCCATCTACTTTTGGCCCCATTTGCTCATTTTGCTAAATTTATTACGAAGCAAAAGCTGTACCAATCAAATCACTAAGGTAAGGAAATGCAGGAAGGAAACAAATGTTACCATGCACATAGGTGATACAATTACATAACCTTCTCAGTGAGTTATTTAGATGTTTGTTTATACAGTTTTTCTGCAAATATTTTGACTGTCAGAGTTTGATCTATATAGACACAAATATTCATGCTTGCAAAACACATCAGTTGATAATCAAGACTGGACAACTATGAAGAAAATGGTCTCTATAATATAATTAGAGAATCACCTTCAAAACTTTGTGTCATCACAAGTTTTTTTATCTCTCTCCTTGTTGACCTTTGAAGATCAATAAATGTATCAAACAAAAGACCTACTAAGAAATTCTGAAGCATTTTTTTGTTAACTTCTAGACATGATAAAGATTGATCTCTTAATCCAGTTGTCAATTTTTTATATTTTGGTTGGTGATCCAGGACATTTTTTTTCTTCTCACATCGAAGAAACATAACAGTCTGTGTTCATTTCAGGGAGAGGAAATTTTTAAAGTTTTACAAGCCAATACCTCATTGACTAAATACTGCCACCAAAATATTGCCAGCGAAATACCCAATTACACTAAAAGAAGCAATAAGTGTAAATATTTTTAGTAATATAAGTTGAAAGCTATCATAGTCTTTCCTATTTTTTATTCTATATTCATAAATGGAATGAGTGGTAAATTGTTTCTAAGAGATCTGTGAAACACAATTTTCTTTGTAAGACATCACGTGCTTAATTCTTGTCATTTCCTCATTTTCTATTGTTGTGATTTTAAATATCTTTTCATCCAGACTGCCCAGTGTATCTACTTCTTACTGAATTATGATTCTTTGATGCAGCTACTAAGTGTTTTATAAAATAAATATGCAAAAGATACTTGAAATTTTTACTTCCTTCCAGATCTTCTAAACAATGGCTGTTCTAAAAAATTATTATGTATATTTTAATATTTTTTGGTCATAACATGATTCTGTCATGTGATTCTACGAAAATCATTTGTATTAATTACTCTATCTTGCTCAAGCCTGACTTGAGAACAGCATCCTATTTTTCATCCACTCCTTTGAGAGTTTCTAGAAGTGCTATGACACCATTCTATCCCAGATCTTCTACACCATGCAATCGAAGATTTTGTAAAAGGAAGAACCTTATAATGCTAGATTTTATGGCTTTTCTAGCTATTCTGTTTCAGCTCTCGGAATTAATCTTTTTCTATTCAGCCAATAAAGACAAAAAAAAAAATTCACATCAGGCTACATTTTGTATTCAAATGAATCATCACTGACATGGATTTCTCTTCAGAATTCTATCATCATATATATTTGCTATTGTTCTAAATTTTGGGTGAGTAACCAAATAAATGACGGACTGGTCAGAAGAGTTTATTATGTATATCCCAGAAATACAGAACTTGGCATCAGATTGGATTAAGCAAATCCTAATGAAAAGATTCATGTTTAGAATATTAATTTTAGATTTAGTACTTTGCTTTGGTATTAGCTTCACCGATATATGATGATTTTCAATAAATCAACATAAATGACACAAGGAAAATGTAGGGAATTGCAATTGCAGAAATCAAGTATAGCTAAAGTAAGTTTTGGCAAACAAACAAATATTCCAGACAGTTTTACTTCATTCATCCCGTGTTCAGGTGGAATGGCACTCAGTGATTTAACCAGCAGTTTTATATTAAGAACTTTTTGTGCGTTCATGTTTGAAGTTACCCTGTGACTTCTTAAAGTTTCTGGATACATTGTTCCTTAATCTTCTTCAATATTAAACATGTCAGAGTACTGATGAATTATAGTTAAGATGTATAAAAAGATTCTGGTCTTCTACAAGAATGTTAAAAGTAAAGGAAATAATTACTAATAAATTTACATGCCATAGTACAACCTTAAAAGTTGAAGTGGAGGTATGTCTGAAATTTAATGGCATAGTCATTAATTTTTTCTTATTACATTTAGTACCCACTGTATTTTATTGGGATTGGGACGGATCTTTATGAGTAAATAGACACATTCACAAACAATCATACATCAAATTATAGAATCACAAATCAACAATATTGGAAAAGACCTTCGAGATCATCAAGTTAAGATGATTGACATCATTAAATTAAGTCATAACCTATGACTTAACACCACTTTATCAACTAGCCTATAAAACAGAATGTGTGTTTCTCATATAATTTCTATCAGGTCACTGCAAATTGAAATGGACACCTAGACTAGAGGTACTGATTTTAAAATTCAGATTCTGGATGTTTCTAAATGAATAGGGAAAAGATACTTTCCCCCTATTTGCTACTATGCACCACTGCTATTATACAAGTAAATCACCAGCAGTGCAATTGGGAAATCTTGATGCAGGCACCACCTGCACTCTCCTTTGGGCCTCCCAGTTTTTCAGTTGACAACTTTTCTATCCTGCAATTACCATTAGGGATGAATCAAGTATGAAAAAAACCCAGAGAACAGCAAATTATTCCATCTTGGAGAAAAACTAATGATAGAATACAGGTATTCTTTATTGCCACAGTATACATAAAATTCTCTTTTTGAAGAAACTCTTGATTGTTAACAACAGTCTTTAGTACTGACATTTATATATTAATTCAGTTTTCTTTCTGTTGGTACAAACTGTTTCCTTGAACTTGTGGCCAAGGTAAAGACCACCTCACATTACTTTGTGTCAGCTGTATATATATTGTATAAGTATCATCTTATTATCACTACTGACAGCAGACTTTCCAAAAGACTTAATTTTCTTGCAATTATGGAATCTGCTAGCTTCAGTCTTTTCCTTCAGAATGACAGTGGACTGGTTGAAGGTTTAAACACAGCCTCCTGAGATATTTCCCATTTTGTCTTCCTAGTTTGCTGAATCGCTTTCTTTGGGCATCAGTTCTCCATTGGACCTGCTAGCTCAACCTGACCGATTCTTAAGCAGAAAGGACAAGAAAGGCCTTAGGTTGTATCTGCTGGACTGCACAGAATGCAAAATATGGTAAAGACTAAAACTTCATGAGCGTGCTCCCCCTGCTTTTTCTCTGTTCAAGCATCTACTAAAACTACAGGTTCCTAGTTTGCAGATGTTGCACACTTTTGTGCTGAGGATGGGATGCAGGTGGTCTAATGTTGGACAACTGTGATGGAAGCATCTTTCACACTCCTTTAATAGATAATAGAAAGTAAAATGTTGTCTGGAATGAGATCTACCTGACTCCTTTTGGATACCTGCATTACCATGACATGAACTGTATTCAAAAGTATCCAACAGACCATGAACAGAACACATGTAATCGGATGTCAACACATAGGTTGTAAAACCAGATGAGTTTCACCAGATGATTTGCAAAGCAGGATCTGATCTGCTCCTGTCCTCAACACCTTCTGTAAATAAAGTCTAGCACACAACACCAGATTTCAAGATGTATTTTCTAATTTTCTACTGGAAACAAGGGATGATCAGTATTTTTACTACCACTCAAATTCTTCACTAAAATATTGTTGACAATCACTTCTTTCTGCACCTCTTTCTTTTTCCATCTATAAAGGCAATTTATATGCTCGGATTTAAAAAGCTTTTTCTAACATGGTTTACAGATGAATAACTATACAAAAAATGCAAGACACTTATTTAGTTTATTCCCTATTTCAGCTGTCCAAATGTCTTGTTCTAATTTTAAAAGCAATTTTGTATGCAATTTTCCCATCCTTTTAATTGGGACCTTAACCACTACCTGTAATTAGGTGGTTTATTTTAGACTCATAATTCTTAGCTGTCTCATCAAATCTAATGAGCAACTCCAATGTCTGAGTCATGGTTTAGTTTTCCTATGCAATTCACAGACCTTATTCTCAGTTCAAAGGCCAAACATTTAAGCTTGACCCTGAACAAAGATTCAGGACTCACCATATCAGTAAGTTTTTTCTTTTGATGTGATGCTTCTTAATCCTAAAATATAAAATAAAATTTTCATCTTACACAAAGAAAGTACACATGTATACACAATATACATGCATAGAGTTCTTCTTAGAAAGTACAGGAAAGCCCTTGTCTGTATTTCTGAGTCCAGCCATTGTTTTTTATTTCAGGTTACAATGCTTTGTTCAGAAAGTCAAGCTGAGGGGGACTTTGTTTCATGCTGAAGCTCTTACAGTTTAAGCCAACCTGTGATTCTTAATACATATTCTCTTTCTTCTCTACTAATACACAAGCAGCTCTGAGCTCAGGTTCCCTGCTCTGCTCCATAGCATTTTGAGGGACTTTCCTTTTCCCACAGCTATATAAATGTCAATTGTAACTGGCAAACTAAGCTTGCTTTATTTATACTCAGTTCTTCTTCAGGGAACACATGGATAGGATTAAATAGTGTTGTCAAAGAAAGATGTTGGTGTTTGATGGCTTTTAATATGGCTGTCCATACAAAGACAATAAATAAATGCCAACAATATCACCTATTCCAAGTTCTTTAGCAATTATTTCAATAAAGACGTATTTGTGCTCTCAAGTGTCAACATCTCTCTCTCTCTTTCACTCCCTCTCTCTCTCTCTCTCTCCACCCCCCATCCTTTTCCATTTCCCTTCCTCATCTTCTGTCTTTTCTAGCCCTCTTTAGTAGAGCAATTACTTCTCTTTTTTTTTTTTTGTTTGGTCATTACCAATAAACGGTTCTCAGATAGAGTGTTGTCTTGGTTCACTCAACTTCATCCTACACCATCTATTTTAAAAAGAACTTCTCGCAGCTCCCCACAGTGGAATGCGACAGCCGCATATCCCATTCTCAGAACACTTGCAAAATTCCCAAAACATTACTTCTCTCAAGGATGACATGGCAGCTTCTAATACATCCTGTTCTCAACACTAACAATAGTCAAGGAAAAACGCCTTAAACACAAAGCCTAAGGCACGCTGGAAAGAATATAAGTAAATTAGCTTCCAGACACTCTTCCTCTTCCCAAAACTCTTCTCAACACAATCCCTAGTTACAGAGAGTGCTTCTGAGCTCATTTACTCCAGACTGGTAGTGTAAATACAATCCCAATGCTGTTGCCTTTTGTAGCATTCCTGTAGCATTCCAGTAACCTGGAAAAACCCCTCTCTTCACTCTTGAATTCAGTGTGAAGACTGCTGAGAATAAATATTCCGTGTCTTCTACCCAGGATAATTTATAAGAGTATCACAGGTGACATTATAAGATCTATCAACAGAATTATTTTACCAATGTTGACTAAATTCCCTCTCAATTGCATAAAACATTTATGAATTAAAAGCAGAAGCAAGGCTATGAGAACTACATCTATTATGTTGTTATAGATTTTCCCTCAGTATGACAGCACTGTCGGTGCTGTCTTGTTGTCCCTAACGAGAATTTTTTTCTTTAAACTGAAGTTTACTTCTGTTCCACTGAAAATTAAATGTGGGAGGTAAAATAAGCTGGGAGGGGACAGTTTTCCAAGTCTCCCAAACTTGGAAAGTGAATGTTCCTTTCATTTTGATACATCACACCAGAGTTGCTTTCTCCAAGAATATTTCTTCCCTCAACCTCAAAAAGCACCCAGAGGTGGACCTGCATTTTCCTACTTTATTTCCAGGACTGTTAGCAAACTGATATACTCCATATTTTGTTGTTTCTCTACTGATGGCAAATCTAACTCCTAATAGAAGCCCATGCTTTATTTTTGTTGGTGATCCATGAGCTGGAGAATAAGCAGAGATCTGTAAGTTTCTCATCCTACACTGAAACTCCCTGTAATGTCAGCAGAAAAAGCAAGGCAGAATAAACACCTTGTATTGTAAGCATGTTTACTGGTTATCATTTATTAACTATCACATTTTCTCTTTCACTCTTGGTCAGCCAGGAAACATTTCCTGTACTTGTTATCGCAATTTCTCTTTCTTCTCCTGTCGCATTATTCTGTTAGCTATGCTGTTCTTCTCTCTGATTTTAATTTATTTCTTTTTGTTCCTCTGCAGTTCTTCCATGACATTGATTTCCAACATGTCCCAACACTAATAATTTGCCCTGTTTTGTCCACTGAAATGTAATCAGTGATGCAAGTCATGCTAACCTTTTACGTGGCACCAGAGAAATCTTGATGCAAGATGCAACCTAATGATACTTAATATTCTTTCCCAATAAGGGTCTCCAAACTATCCTTCTAGGGGAGTCACATGGAAGGGAAGGAAAATATATTTACTAGTTAATCTTTACTTCCGCTTGGAAAGTTCGGAGACTGTCAGCTATAAACTTTCTGTTTGCTAATGTACACTTTGATTCTGAAAAACATTGACAACTATATAAACACATTACACCAGCTCAGCTGGGCCCTGCAACTGGAAAGGTGAAATCACTGAACCACGCTATTTTGAAGGCACTTACGACCTCAGTTTAAAAGCTAATGCTTGCTATATTGCATTTTTAAATTTGTTGCTTGCCGTCCCTTGAATGACACTGGTTGCATCAGAGTAATATTATCTACTTCATTTCAGAAAAACCTATATGAAGTATATTTACATGCACTTCAGGGTAATGCATGCAGTGAAGAGAGATTTGATGGGACATTCCTGTATCTTCTGTGTTATTTCTCAAAGTCTGGGATAGTATTCCAGGGAGCTGCCATTGATAGAAAGGATGAACCTGGGGACTATTGAGCTATTGAACCATAACTGTGAGGTTATTTGGGGCAGCCAGAATGGTTGCACCAAGGGCAAGTCCTGCCTAACCAACCAAGTAGCCTTTCTGTGATAGAGTGACTCCATCACTGGACAAGGGAAGGGCTACATGTATCCTTTATCTGGACTTCTGTAAAGCCTTTGATGCATTCATCTACAACATCCTTCTCTCTAAGTTGGAGAGAAGATTTTATGGGTGGGCTATTCAGTGAGTAAGGAATTGTCGGGATGGCTGCATTCAGAAAGTAGTGTTCAACAACTCAGTGTCTGGATGGAGACCTGTCATGAGTGGTGTCCCTCAGGGGTCTGTATCACTATTCTTTGATGTCTTCATCAGTGACACAGACAGTGGGATTGAGTGCAGCCTCAAATTTGGCAATGACACCAAGAGCCAAGGGTTTGACACACCCAAGGGACTGGAAAAGGATGCCATACAGGAGGTGCATAAGCTGAAGGAGTGAACCCACAGGTTCACTCATCTCATGTTGAACATGTCATACAGTTCAACAAGGCCAAGTGTGAGGTCTTGCCCCTGGGTCACAGCAACTCTCAGTACCAATACAGGTTGGGCCAATGACTTGGGGATACTGGTGAATGGAAAACTGGATATCAGCCAGCAGTGTCTCCTCACAGACCAGAAAGCCAAACACACCCTCAGCTGTTTCAAAAAAAATGTGACCAGTAGGCCAAGGAAGGTAATTCTGCCCCTCTACTCCACTCTGGTGAGACCTGGAATACTACATCCAGCTGTGGGGTTGCACCCTAGCCTTCTGGGGAGGCCCAGAGGAGTGCCACAACAATGATCATAGAGCTGAAGCACATCTCCTATGAGGAAAGGCTGAGAGGTGAGGTTGTTTAGCCTAGAAAAGAAGGCTCCAAGGAGACTTTATTTTGGACTTTCAATACTTAAACAGAGCTTAAAGGAAGACGGGACAAACATTTTAGTGGGGTCTATAGTGACAGGGCAAAGGGTAATTGTTTTAAACTGAAAGAGGGTAGATTCAGACCAGATATAGGAAAGAAACTTTTTATTATAATAGTGGTGACACACTGAAACATGCATGTTATCTGGAGAGCTGGTGGATGCCTCATGTCTGGAACCATTCAAGGTCAGATTGGGTGGGGCTCTGAGCAGCCTGACATGGATAAAGTTATCCCTGAGTAGTGCAGGGATTTGGACTAGATTACCTTTAAATGTCTTCCCCAACCCAAACCATTCTATTACTCTATAACTTAAGAGAAAAACAAAACACCCCCAAAAATTTAACTAAACTCAATTTGGGCCTTTTTGTATATCTTTGACAAAAGCCCATAGAGAATATTACCCCTTAATATTCACATAAGAAGCAGTTACTTGAATTCCTTTCACTTCAAAAATATGGATTCAGTTGTAATGGGAATGGTAGGCACCAAGAGTTTTTATTTTCCTTGTAAGGTGTTTTTCTAGAACCATTTTACTGTGCAGGTTGGACAGGGCTCAAAATTAATGCCAGCTGACAGTCCACAAGCACTGCCATTTTCTCTTATCTACAGAGATCTGACACCATTAAGTAAACACAGGGCTGCAATCAAAAGGAATAAAATAACATTTATCACTATCGTATTGTTGCTGTTTAAAATACTTTGTACTTCACAGGCATTAAGTGAGCAAAAAATCAGTGAAAACTGTACAACTAGTCACAACTTCTCTGGTTACTTCTGCATTTTCACTTTCCCCCTTCACACTTTCTAGTGTGATCCTATCTCACAATGGAAGTTTGTCTATACTGATTGATCATCTTTCCCCAATCCATACTGTCTGTCATTTGCCTTTAACATAAGAACATAAAATTGGTGATTAAACATTGTCCAGGGAATCTGAAACTCAGTAAATACTCTTCTGATATGTCATCTGATTTTTGTAAGAATACAGTCTTATGCAGGTATACAAGCATGTATTTTCCAGCATAAAATAAAGGTACATGAAAAACTAAAGCAGGTGAATAAACAAAATTGAGAACCATGATACAACATTCACTGCAAGATTTGAGGAAGTCAGATCAAAGCTGAAGGTGCCGTTAACGATGACTGTAATTTAACTTCCTGATCATCAAAAGCTCAAGCTCTGTGTTACCCTCTCCACTGTTTCTCAGGAGTACAAAGCCCTGGCCCTCTTCCGCAGAGATGGAAGAGTTTCAGCACTTTTTAGGATTTGGCCTATAGATCAAAGTAAAGTTTTATGGGTGGCTATATCCACAGATTTACAAAGCAACAACATTAAGTGACTCATAAACAGGCACTAACATGTTTCTTTCAATGCAAAACTAGTTTAGCCACATTTCACGTGGAATTACTATAACACTCTAGTCAATCTCTCCTTGGAAAATGGCTTAGTTCAGGAAATACTTGTTCATTTCTGTTGATTAGCAGTCGCAGCAAAAGTACAGTAAAACTGATTATTTTTGTTCTGCAGTGCTTTGCTGTTTCTTTTCTAAATGTTTTAAACAGCTATCATTTAGACCCGAAAATGTTCTGGAAATAATTATTACAATTACTGCTATGCATTGTTTGTTGAACTTCAAATTCAGGGTCCATACTCAAGACCCAACTGGTACTTAACAGAACATTGGATCATAAAGCAAAGTATGATTCTCATCACAAACAGTTTACAACCTGAAGAGTAAAATATACACAGAGGTCCACAGCAATATGTAATGTACAGTCATGTACAACATGAGTGCTCATCTGCAGACACCACCAAGTGTAGTTATGTAATGGAGGACAAACAAAGAGAATTGATGAGACTTTCAATTGACTTCACCACACACTGCATAATGCCATTAATACAGAGCTCTCACATCCTATTTCTCTTCTATTAAAAATTGCTTATATGTAATTTTACACCAAATGATCCTGTTACTTTAAGCTGAATCATCCAGGAGCTGTCAGAAGTAGTCACATATTATACATTCTTATAAGTCTATGTGTCTTACTCCTTACATCCCAACAACCTGGCACCACTAGCATATAGGGAGCAACATTTGTATGACCAGGCCTTCATTTAACAAGTGCTTCTGAGCCAACGTTAACTTTCCTCTGTGTTTCAGCCACTGCTTTTAAGTAATGGCAACAAGGCCCACATGAACACTGGAAGACTGTGCAACCACACCTAGCATTCAAACCTCACCGCACTGGGCAAGGAATGGCCTGGGTTGTTGTATTACACGGTAGCACAAGTCTCTGTCCAGGTGTGCCCAGCTCCAGGGCCCCCAACACAAGAATAACTTTGATCTGATGGAACAAGTCCAGAGGAGGGCCACTAGATTAATCCCAGAGCTGGAGCACCTCTCCTATGAGGACAAGCTTAGAGAGTTGGGGTTGTTCAGCCTGGAGAAGAGAAAGCTCCAAGGAGAGCTTACTGCACCCTCCAAAGGGGCCTTGCAAGAAGGTTGGAGGGGTTTCTCACAAGGGCAGGTAGCGCCAGGACAAGGAGAAATGGCTTTAAGCATAAAGAGGGCACCTTTAGCCCACACCTAAGAAAGAAACTCTTTACTGTGAGGCACTGGAGAAGGTTGCCTGGAGAAGCTGTGGCTGCCCCAGCCCTAGAAGCGTTCAGCGAGAGGCTGAACGCGGCTCTGACCGAGCCGGTCTGACGAAGGAGGGCCCTGGCCATCGATGGTGTTTGAAGTCTTCCCGGGCGCGGCCCTCCCGCGGCTCCGGGTCCGGGACACGCGCGGGAGCACAGCGCCCCCTCCCGCCCCCTGCCGGCCGCCCGCGCCCACTGCAGGGGGGCGCGCCGGGGCCGCCCCGCCCGGCCCCGCCCCTCGGGTCAGGCCCCGCCCTCAATTTGCATAGACCGTGAGCCCTCCCTTGGCTCCCGGCGGCTGCGGGCGGGCGGCGGCGGGCGCGGCACGGATGAGGCGCATGCGCGCGGTGGGCGGGCGCTGGGGCGGTGGCGCGGCGCGGGGGGTGCGGGCAGCGCTCGGTGCCGCCACCGGGAGCGGCGGGCGCGGCGGGGACGCGGAGGCCGCCGAGTTGGGCGGCGGCCGGCAGGGCTGGCGGGGCGAGTCGCGGGGCTCTCCGCAGCAGCTGGCGGAGCGGTACGCGGACCTGGCGGCCAGCCACAGCGAGGCGCTGCGGCAGCGGGAGGAGCGTGAGTGGCACAACGCGCGGCTGCGCCAGGAGAACGCGCGGCTGCGGCTGGAGAACCGCCGCCTGCGCCGAGAGAACCGCTGCCTATTCCGACAGGCCCTGCTGGGGCCCGGCCCCGACAAACCCCCCGCCGACCCGGGCGAGGAGGCGGAGGCCCTGCGTGCCCAGCTTGGGCGGCTGCAGGAGAAGCACCGCCGGGCCTTGCGGCACCTGCGGCGCTGCCGGGCCGCCGGCGGGCCCGAGGCCTCGGGAGCTGAGGACGGCGAGTTGGACGAGCTGCTGCTGGAGGAGGACGAGCAGGCGGTGGATAAAAAGAGCCTGGTGCCGGCCGTGTAGGCGGCCCTGGCGAAGGGGGCGGCACCGTCCGTCGTTGCGGGCCCGCCACCGCGTAGGGGCGGTCACCCCCTCCTTGTTCCCGGCGCTGACCCCCTGCGGTGCGCCGGGCTCTTCTCCGCTCCCTCCGTAGAAACGGGCCCCTCCCACGGAAAAGGGTGGGGGAGGAATTCGGCTTTCGTAATCCTTTTCCCAGATGTCTACCCAGGAAGCATTGACCGTCATCGAGAAGAACCAGGTTCATGTGGGAAACTGGCGCTTGGAAGACGAGAGGAATTCTTCAAAGTGGCTGTTATTATGAAGAAAATAACCGCAGTGAACAGAACAGTTGATCTCGTGTCACCCCACAGCACTGAACTGTGCTTCCTTTGGAGACCAGCTGTGGATCACCTTTTTTCTCTTGAGTTAGTGACCGTCATGTAGGCTTCAAGAGCCATGGAGACTGACTAGTTCTTAGTAATCGGTGTATGTTAGGAAGAGGAATGGAGGAAGCTTGAAAGCTTTTGTCAGTACTCCAGTAAAAGTTGGTGATCATTTGAACTACAAATTGCCTTGGACACTTCTTGTGGAACACTTTGTATTTTCAGTGATGGACTTTATTCACCATCACATGTATACTGATTTGAATTTCACATTTTCACACAAAACTGCAGCTAATAAATAAAATCACGATGCACCAAATGATTGTCTTAAGTGTGAATTTTTAATAGGGAGTTATTTTGAAATTGTAGGTGGAGCACCTTTCAGGCCATTGCAATTTGCCTTCTAAAAGCCCAAAGAATTTTTTTTACTGTACCTTCTTAATTATCTACTGTTTGGAAGTGAATTAGTTATTTTTCAGACCTACGTTTTGCTACAAAATTTGCTGGTTGAAAGAAACCATTGTAAAGAACTGAGGCAGAGGCTGGTTTTGTAGTATTTCCTAATTTTTTATTTTTTTATTCCTAAAAAGTGTCACCTAAAACGTGTCTGATGCCTTCAGGTTTGAGGTTGGTTTCTTAAAGCCTTAAAAGCCAAGGTCTGTTTCAGCTCAAGTTGAAACTAATGTGAAAAGGTGAAATTCCATAATTTTCTGTAAGTGTCTTTGAGAATATAACTGCTGGATAGAGCTGTTTCTTCACATAATGTCAGCATAACCCTTTAATCATAAAACGGCTGTAGTGCTCGTTAAGTATGTGGATCTGCAGCCTCAAGTGTGTTCTCAAAATGGCAAAACAATTTGGCACAGTGCAGTCAGTATCTTCTTAATGAAACAGTGTGGGTAATGATGTCTGGTTCCGTTTGTTTTATAAACTGTAAGTATTCTCAAAAATACTTGCTAAATGCTCAAGAGCTACAGCACCTACAATACCATCAGGATTGTCTTGCTTTAATAGCAGTTTCCAGTAAATTATGAATACCTAAGTGATGAAAATAATCTGTCAAAATAGGACAAGACAGGACTCTGTTAAGATACAATGCTAGAAATACGTAACGGTGTCAGGCATCCTTTTCAAAAGTTACAGATATTGGCACATACAAAAGAAGATTCTGGACTTTTCTGGTAGGATGTGCAATTCTTTTTAAGTAAACTTCTGTGACACTTAAATGAAGTTTTTTTGCAAGAGTACTAAGTTCTATGGAAGCTTGTATAAAGAATTCTTATATATATATGTGTATATGTGTATTTGTATGTATCTTGACAGGAAAATTATAAAACAAAGCTGCAGATTACAGAAGAAAAAAACTGTTTTCAGTAAGATTCAAATTAATACAAAAAGCCAGAGGAAAGATTCAGAGTATTTCCTCAAAATGCTGCTTCCAGATGGACTGCAATAAATTATCCCTTGATTCAGTCAAGGTGCAAATTTTCATCTAACCATTTAACCAGTAACCTGATACTATTATTGTGAGTTTGCTTTTAGAAAAAATACAAATTTAGGAAAGGCCTTTAGTGAAATGGTGCAAAGAATAGTACTTTGCTACAGTGTCCCCCAGGTAATGGTTTGCAGTTGGTATCTTTCCTTCTTGACACATTTGCATGATCCTTGTCTACAGGAAGTTGTATATACTGAGACTTACAGGAAAAGTAAATACCCTCTGGGATATAACTGTTCAAGCATCATATCTGGATTTGTCTATGTGACTAGTTCTAACACTTAGTAGCTTGATATCACAGGCACATTCAGCTAAAACCCTTTAAGCTGATGGTTGGTAGAAAACAGAGCCTGACACACTACAGCTATACAAACTATACGTCTGAAGTGCTGGGAGAAGTACTGCAGCTGTGTAAAGGCCTTATACCTTCCTCTACTTGTGGTTAAAGTCTGTTTTATTTTCTGTTCTGCTTTCTGTCTGATAAGTAGCCAAATCTTGAAGGTCCAGACCTCACTTCTTTCTCTCAAATTTTGTCTTTCATTCTCTTTTATCACCTTCTGGATAAGTATTTGTCCTTTTTTTTTGTTTTGTTTTAGTTGTGTAATGTCTCCATGTCTCAGCGTCTTGCAGTGTTAAGCCTTTCTTCCTCTGGCCTGAGGAAATGCTTCTTCCCTGGATTTGGAAGACACTGCATTAAAGAACAAAATTGATACAATATACTGAAAAAACAGAACACAGATCTATGCTGTCCTGTTGTCCTTTTCTATTTTCAGTTCTTTGCTTCAAAATAATGTCAGTTGTTGAAATAATGTGAAAATTATACCGATCATTTTCAAAACTGTGAATTTCAAAACCGTGGGTTTTTTCATGTTTTTGATTCTTGGTTTTAATTGTCAGTCTCTTTGAATATTTACCTGAAAAAAAAACCCAAGCTTTTTTTTTGTTGTTTGTTTGGGTTTTTTTTGTTTGGTTTTTTTAATACAGGTGGATTATTTTCCTGTTTAAAATGTTTTTGCTTATAATTAACTTTTACTACATAGTATTTTGTTTACATTGAATTAGAGTTGTATATGGGAGTGATTTTGTATACAGGTAAGTTTTTTTATTAGAGAATGGACTGAAGTCAGATTTGGGTTTGGGGTTTGGGTGTTTTGTTCGGTATTGTTTGTTTCTTTTCACGCACAAATACATAGAAAGTAACAATATATAAATACATATTAGGCAATAATACCTTCCCATTACTTTGCAGTGTTTAAAATATCCGTGCATATTCTTTTAGCTTTCTTTGACATATATAAATTCGTAGAAGCAAAAAGAAGCAAAAATATTGTAGCCTTTCACTTCATTGTTAACAATGATATGAACAGCTACAACAGAATTATTTTATTTCTTAAGGTAGCGTTTGGTCTTAGCTGAAGAATTTTCCTTACCCTTCCGTCCTGTGCATTGTGTTAAGAAATTATGATGAAATGTATATTATAAAGAAGGTTATATATATGGAAGCTATATTAAAAATGCATTTATATCTTCTGGGGCCATGGGTGAATTTGATGACAATTACTTTTAAAAATGTATATGAATAGAATGGCTCAGTGCTATATTTCATATCCATTCTATTGCTCTTTTGAGACCTAATTTAAATTTCACTAAATACTGCACTCTGAAGGAGTCCTTTGTCCACTGTGCTCATCTCCTTGAATGTACTAGGGCTTTATGATGCTATAGCTGGCCACAGAGAATAATGAAATAAATTAAATGTCTTTGTATGATAAACTAACGCCATTAAGAATAGTTTAATTTGGCTACTTTCCTACCAAGGCAGTCATCTGTTACTCTTCCATGTATCTCACTGTGTTCAGTATCCTCTTTTGTGTTTGTTCACTCTCCTCTTTTGTGTTTGTTCAGTAAAGATATTTGCAAGATGTATAGAAAGCCTTTGTTCCAAAGTTGCAAATGATTTAAAATAGTGGTTTAAAGCTGAATTTTTAGTGTTCACAAATCAGTAAGATCTTTCATGTATATTTTTAAGTGATAACTGGTATCTGCATTGTAATAATGGGAAGTTTAGGTGTAGCTGCTCTTGATACACTGTTCTCTAAAATATCTATATTGCATTTACTGTCACGTCACTTTGAAAATAAAACCCTGTATCATTCAGAGAATAATGGCAGCATCTGATTATAAAGCTCTTCTTAAAAAAAACTTGCAACCAGCATTATTTCATGACTCTCTAGGCCAGTTGTTTCCTCTGTGCTGCCAAGAGTCTTTGTGCAGTCAGAAAGTAGTTGTAGAAGAAAAGAAGATAAAAGACATTATATTTAGAGGACATAAAGAGGCTGATTTAGATGTAGCCTTATGGGAGGGAGTATGCTGGGAAGATGGCAAATTGGTCGGAGAGTCCCGAAAAAGAACATTTTCAGAGAGAGAGTTACTGTGGAAAGATGTGACCATCAAACAACAGCTAATGGAATTATATTCATATATGTTGATGTATTTTTGATGAATAAAAATATTGAATGCAAAGTTTGGATAAAGTAAAAGATTCGCACTGAGGAAATAACTGTGTCATGCGCTGGCATCACCTTGAAGTGAGGGCAAGCTTTGGAGAGCTGCTCTACAAACACTCCTTAGCCCCTGCTACCCCAATAGCAGTGGTGCTCATTAAGGTTAATTTATTTCGTGTGGAAATTCGTGAGGGCCAGAAGACTGAGCATCTCCACTGTATAAATGCTGCAGAATTTTCAGTGACCTCAAGTGCTTCTCACAGTTATTTGCAATTTGTCACCTAGGTTAGTACAAGAGTTAGTACAGATTTAGATAGTACAGTACAAGAGTTAGTACAGATTCATAATAGAAGAATGAGCTACGATGAGCCAGCAGCATCCAGGTGCTGTGCTTTGACAAACTCGCTTCCAAATGCCTTCGAAGTGCTGACCCAGCCTAATCCTGATTAATGTGTAAGTGCTCAGGGCACACCCAGAGGTGAGGTAGTTGCAAAGTGATGACAATCTGCAGAAATTATATGGGCTACTCAAAGTACTGTGTTTGAGCATGAATTGTAAATACTTAGCTGTGTCTGGCTTTCTTCTTTGTTATTAAGTTTGTGATAGTTTTTCAATTCCATGGTCAGAATCATGTCTCTGTGGGCGTTCATTGATAGTTTCTTCATGTTGAAGATAGTCAAACCATTCTGCTTAGCTATAGAAAGCCTCGATCTCAGCTGAGGCTTTTATGACCTATAATTTTGAATTTTATTATTGCTTCTCCTTCAGAACTGGTGGATTTTTTTTTTTTTTTTTTTTTTTTTTTTTTTTTTTTTTTTTATTATTATTATCAAAGATTTGTCCTTGCTTTTACACTTTGAGGGAGTTTTGCTGCACTGGAAGAACATTTGCTGGAAGAAATGTTTCAGGGTGGATGCTGTAAAATCACTGAAAATCAGAGGAGTGTACTTGACATGTATTTCCAAAAACTTTAAAAGTCCATAAGTAAGATGCAAAAATTGCAGAAGTTTTCAAAGAAATCCTATGGAAGATTTTGGTTTTCTTTGGTGTTTTTTTTTGTTTGTTTGGGGTTTTTTTTTTGTTTGTTTGTTTGTTTGTTTTGGGGGTTTTTTTGGTGATGTAAGAACTATCACTTCAACAACAGTTAAATATTATATTACTCAGCATGGTAAACATGAGTAACTGGGTCTACTGTAGAGTTCAGACACATAAAATCTAAAATAAGGCACTAAAAACACCACTGATGCTCAGAAATCTTTTTCTTACATAAAGCAGTCCCAGAAGGCTCTCTTCATTTGTCAGAGAAAGGTTTTGCCTATTTTACTTTTTAAGTCTCTGTGTATTGTGAAAGAAACAGCTGCAAAACCACCTGTAAAAGTCAAATTTGACCCCATGTCCTCGGGTCCTGTGTTCCAGTGCTGAAAAGGGCACTAGCAATTGGAGAAATATGCATGAAAAGCTGCTTGTCTCCTGGATATGTGTAGATGTGCTTGGCTAAATTTTAATAGTCTTTGGCTTGGAGGACATGTGGAGAGGGGATGAAGAAGTGGTCTTCAGGTGTCAGTTAGTGTTGTTGCTAGCCTTGTCTTGGTACCAGAGAAGCTTTTGTTTGTGTTCTGCCTGAAAGAGTTTTATTTCAGCTTTTTGCTGAAGAAGCTTTTGTTCCCTCAGTGCATGTTTGTCTGTCTCCGTAGCTGCTGCTCAGGGCAGAATGAAGATCTGTCTCCGGCCACTTAAGAGACTATAAGAGTGCCTAGAAAAAGATTGAATATATCTGGTTAAAGAACAGATGGGAGGATGGCTGACCATATGGGCAAGAAGCCCTTGTTACACTGAAGATTTCCATGTAAAAGATACTAAGAAAAATGCTAGACTCCACAAAAATGGTAGAGGAAAAACTGTTGCAGTGGTACAGAAAAGTTGCATGAAAGCAAAGGAGATGTGTTTATTTCCAAAAATTAAAGCAAAATTAGCTTTACTCATTCACATTCATGCTTCCATAAGGAAAAACTCATAAGGACTGAGATACATGCATTTGGCAGCATGGCCCCAAAACACATACATTTTTTCTGTCCCCACTCAGTCCTTACATGAATCCTTGGGTGAGTCATGGGACAGAGAATACCATATTACAACTCTGCTTCTCCTGTGGTTTTAGGTTGGTTAGCATTTACGAACTTTTTATATACTCTTTGTGCCCTTTATGAGCTGTCTGTAAGCAGTATTTCCATTCCACCCCAGTAAATTATCACAGCTTTGTTTCCTGGCCTAAACATACTGAGAAAGTGCACACAGGTGTATGATGGGGTCTCTGTGACCCAGTAGCGTAAACTGCTCTTCTGCAGTTTGTTCCTTTTATTTTTTCCCCCACCCAGGGCCTCTTCCCCCTCCACCACACAGAACCATCTTGACTTTTCTGTTACAGATCTCTAAAGCAGATTCCGATGTGCCCTGGAATGCTCTGCTTTTGAATGGATTGGTACAGCAAGTACTTTTCAACTGCATTGATGACTGCGTTTGAAGCTACATTAATGCCTGTTCTCAAATGCAGGGAACCAATGGATGCACTCAACTCTCAATCACATGAGTTTTATTTCTGTACTTCGTACATTAAATTTTACCAGGAGCTTAAACTTTTCCCTTTCTGTATGCCAAGCAGCACTGTAACCTCAGAGAAACTGAGTTTGTTAACCCATGCTGACTGCCAAATAGGATTGGAAGTCTTTATGTTTCTCCACGTGTTAAGCTATTCTGAGCAGCTTGTTCAGTACCAGTTTCACAAAGCAGTTCTCCGACATTAGACACAAAATATAGGCAAGCTGCTGTTTTATTAAGAAAACACAGCTGAAGAGTCTCACACAACAACTTAAAGCTTAGAGAGCTTATTCAAGGTGTGGCTTTGGTCCTTGACATAAAGAAATTCCAATTCATTATCTCACTTTCTAAGAGCTTGCTTGGCTTTGGCAGTGAGGAGCTATGTTTTGCTGAGACTCTTCTACACTACAGAATAATTGAATGCAAGATCTCTGAGACAGAAAGGAGGCATTTTGCTGATCTGCCTAAGTGATTAACTTACTGTAAAATAGAAGCTTCAGCTCTGTGGGAATAAGAGTGCTGGGCTCTCAGACTTTCCTACAGAGAACTACTGCACAGTGATTTCTAATGGTGCTGCCTGTTAATTGATATATTAATTTCTATATTTTCTTTTCCCCCCCGTCATAGTTCCTACCTTTAATTGTCTTTTAGCAAGCCTATTTTAAAGTGTGATGGCTTTCATCCATCATTTTTAATTGTAGGGAATTTTTAATTTTTTTGCTCTTTAGAACTCCTAAGAAAAGAGGTTCACAACACAGATAGGTTCAGTAGGGAATCAATTCTTAACTTGAAGAGATTTCTACATACTGTGTGGGTATACTGAAAAAATAAAGATGGTTTTTAGGATAAGAGAGCTGTTACCCCGAGGGTGTTGGCTGACAAAACCAACACACTGATTTTCTTAACATTGTTCATAAACAGAGTCCTAACTATTATTACTGATTCTTCAGGAAGAAAAGGAGAAAGATATTTTTGTGCGCTTCTGATGTGGAATTTGAAAATGTGTAATTCTGTCTGTGAGGGAATAATTAGCCGAAATGCTGTCATTGTGCGCTCTTTGCAATAAAATGAAATAAAACAGAGACCAGGAGACCTGCCAGTTTTTCTGCATAAAACCTTGTGGGTTAATGTGTATATATATAGGTTCAATAAATAATAAAATTTGACCATGAACACGCTATCTTGAGTCTCTGAAATCATGTTATGAACTTAACCTAATTGTTTTCTTCTTTAGGTACAGGTATAAAAACTTACTTTGTCCTTTTCATGCTATGTCTTTTCAGTGACGTGATTGTTTAGTACATTTATGCAGTCTCAGAATTTTTTCACTAATACATTTCTTTTCAAAGGAGGACTTTTAATAATTTAGATAGAAGCTATGCAACTAAGAAATATTTTTTTAGCTACTAGCATGAATTTTGAAGTGAAATTAAATTCAGGTCATGATGCAGCTTATTAAGAATCTAATTTAACTGAATCTATGAGGGTTCTATGGCTGCAAGGTTTTGACAACTGCAAACTTCAGTGATGCCGGCTCACTAGAAAATTTGTCAGACATGCATTTATAATAATCTGTGGAATGTTAAGTACATTATACAGTGCTTTTTGATTGAAATGGCTCACAGACTTTCTGAAATACAAGAAGTGTTAGACAAAGTTATTTGTACAGCTGATTTTTTTGTAAAACAGTGTGATCTTATACCAATATGGAAGATAATGAAATAGTGTGGTTCAGTATAACATTATTGATTGAGCTGAGTCATGACAATTAAAAGCAAGAGTGAGTTAGGTTCAGTACATCAGTTAAATGCAGTTAACTAAGATGTTGCAGAGCAGTGGACATTTCTCCTTAGCTGCCTCATTCTTTCTTCTGGGTAATCCTTGATTATTTGACGAAAAGGTTAAATGCATTGTAGTGGAGCTACGCACCAATGCAGATTTGGAGACCGTGCCATGTTTAAAAGAACTGTAGGAGACAGCTTTTCACCTGCAAGTTCATAACTTGGCAACTTTTACCAGATAACTTAGTGGGAGTACATATTATAACAATCTGAGGAAAAATAGTGGAGGGTATTAGCGGGTGGGTAAGGGCTCTGCAGTTTCATGTCTTTGCAGTGGTGGTAGGAGTACATGTATGTGTGTGTGTGAATGCGTAAACATACATATTGTAATCTTTGTGGAATTTTTTATATAACAATTTTTCTGAATACATACCAAATACACACCAAGTTACAGGATCAAAATATTCTCTCTGCACATTTGTTCTCTCGGCTCTGATTCTGCTTTTATTTCAGTATGCTACAGCTTTCAGGAGCCAGGAGCAGGAGCACATGCTAATTTGCCTTTAGATTTCTGTGAGGGTTATGATGGCAAAATGGGTTTTGTGGGCCTGTCCTTCCTCTCATCCCCACTGGTTATCCCCAGTACTTGAAGCAAAGATCCAAAGGCATCCAGAAACAATGCTGGAGTCCAGACAAAAGATTTGATAGCTGGGTAATTCTTTATTCTGTTCTTCATGCCTGGAGATTCACTGAATTCTTATTTCCTTTGCCCCCATGGATGCTGGAGATGGCACATTCTCATTTCAATGTGACTTGATTAATTTCTAGTGATTAAATTTTATTTAAGGCTTTATGTCTGTTATTGTACTCTATTCCAGCTTGGAAATTTTTTGGTTTTGTTCTCGTTTTTTCTTGCTATGCACCTGTTGCTGACTATTGATTCTTTTAGATACTGCTAATGTTTTGGGAGACAGGGAAAAAATTATTTATTCATACAATAGTCTTTTGGAAGCCAGCATAAGTACCGACATGGAAAAAGCCAACAAAATTTGACCCTTCTGAAGTGACGGTATAATACTGATATTTTGGGTTTGTGTTGCAAAAGAATAATCACTAAAATGAATTCTACTTGCCCTAAAGCTGGGGATTAGAGGTGACAAAGCTGCATCAACTGCACTTGCCTTAAATGTTTCATAAAGCTGGGTACTATGAAAAATGCAATTTCTTAGTGTCTGGATAAGTCTTTCTATGTTACAGCAGAAAAGTGGAGATCAGGGTGCCCAGATATCAGGTTATCAGTAATCTATTTCTGTGCTAGGTTTCAAGTTTCAATTGACCTTTAAAAATTATGAAATAACATATGCAAAATACTTTACAAATTTTACAGATTGATGGGCTTAATTTCCCTGCATTTAAAATCTGTATTCAGCTATAAAATTGATGTGCATGGCTGCCAATCCATTCCAGACAGACATTCCTCATTCTGTTGCCGATTTCATTCCTTGCTGAAAAATAGTCCTTAAATATTGCCTAAGTGAAGATTTTTTGCCATCCTGAAAACACAGTATTCCTTTCGCAGCTGTGGTTGTAGTCCTGTCTCACCCTAGAAATTAAAGCCTGTTTGCTAATCCTTAACATTAAACTGTAGTTTTTCTTGTGCTTGCTAAGTGATGTATCTCATCAGGTTCCAAGGACTCGTGAACCTTTAAGTTCCTCAGACGGACTTGAATCTGCTCCTCTCCTACAGTGGGTTGTTCTATGTTCTCCCAGTCTCTGCCTTTGCCTTTGGCAAGTTAATGAATCTACCCTACCAGTGTATGGGTTCTTTATAAATTTGTTCTGCTAA
This sequence comes from Acanthornis magna, assembly GCA_036785705.1. Classification (NCBI taxonomy): domain Eukaryota; kingdom Metazoa; phylum Chordata; class Aves; order Passeriformes; family Acanthizidae; genus Acanthornis; species Acanthornis magna. The sequence continues at coordinate 43,193 of JAWUZG010000654.1, forward strand.
AATAGTGACTGGCATTACTGGTTAAGAGAGAAAGGGCAGTTGTAATGGAATCATAATTTAGTAAAATGCTGATGCCTAACACTCAAGAATGTAAGAGGTTGTCTGTGTGCCTGCATTTGGTGACGGGTTCTTATGGTATTTCTGTGAAAAATCAGTACGTTTTTAACTAAAGCAAATAAAAACCAAGGTAACAGTTCTGCATTTTGTTAGTTAAGAGCCCTACGTCTTTTGTGTTTTCCATAAAGAAGAGTTCTCTTATTTTTCTGCATGCTTCTAAGAGATATCTCTATCTTAATTAATTTAGAAATAATTTGCCTTAATTGATTTAGACAATCTCACTTCTTTGGTTCTACAGAAAATATACTTTTATTTTGTTTAGTAAATAAAAACACCTAATCGTTCAAATTCTGGTCACATTTTAGCTTCATGGAAGTGAGACTGGATTAATAATGAAACACATCTTCATGGTATGTCTTACAAGTAAAAGCTCTGTCTGCATAGAAGCAACAACAGTGTTTTTCTCATTATATTATTTCACTGAACTGAGGTCTACCTTGCAAAATCATGACAATAAAGTCAATCTGAATTAGGGCTATCTAGAGCTTAGTAACAAATAGGTTTGGGAAAAATTATAAAAGATCATCCATTTCAATGTGGTAGTTCTTCCATGATACTTGATCAACTTCTAGCTATCGGTGTTTCAGAGAGTTTTGAGGTGTTTGTAGAGTCTGGGGAAAGTTATACTGGTGGAGTAGAGGAATGAACAGTGTAGGGAAAAAAATGAAGTCACAGAGGAAACTGAAGATAAAAGTAAGTCATAACTTGTTGAATCATTTAGAGCACAAACTGGAAAGGAACTAGTGAAATTACAGACTAGGGCTTGAGGAGGATGTTCAGGTAAGAAGAGAAGGGAGAATGAGCACAAAGTAGTAGGTAAATTAAAAAATGCAAGCAGTATTAAAATGTAAAATTTTATAAGTGGTGAAAAATTGTGAGGCAGGGTAACATCTTGAAAAAAAGTTAGTGGGGAAAGCTGCAAGATATATATATATATGTATTTTCCATTAAGAAAATGAGAGTGCTGTAAGATGATATAGAAAAAAATCCCAGTGTGTAAAATGACCCATTTGATTGAGACAGTGTGGCATTACCATCTTACTGGTTCTGCAGTGCTGCTAAAGGGGCTCCTTGTGATTAGAGCAGGAAAAAAATATGTTGAAACCTTGATAAGTAGGCTGATAACCTTAATAAATCACTTCTACCAGGAACAGTCCTGGGGAAGTCAGCAGAGATAATTGTGGTGCGAGATTCTATATTGTGTAAGGATAATGCAGTCTGATTTAGTAATCTGAAAAGCTTCTGGTGACGGAGCAGAACAGCCAAATCAGTATGGAACCAAATAGTATTCCCAAGAAATTCAGTTGTCTTTGGTGACAAAGTATCTAATCTAGATAGTGACTGTGAACATGACAACTGTGGTAATGAATGACTGAATATTCAACGAGCTGTTGTTTATACATGGAATCCTGTTTTACAGTGATAGAAATTCCGTCACTCTAAACCCTGAGTAAGGGTACATGTGTGAAAGGACTGAACCCTGACTTAATAAAATGTTGAAGTGACTATTTTCTTGCCTCAGCTTGCCTTTCCTGGTCTCAGACCTTACCTCCTGGGGTAAGGGATCACCAGCAAGGGACACTTCGCTGCTGGGTGAGAGGGGCACTGAGTGTGCTGTGTTCTCATGGGTGTCATGCACGTATCCATCACGATCTGCTACGGAGCAGAGCAGGTGCCAAAGGCTGTGTGCAGTTCTGGGCATTCAGCTAGCTCTGTGTTAGCCCATTTCCTTTTGAGCAATGGATATTCCCGTGATTGCTTATGGCAGGAAAGAGCCATCAGCCAGTAAGGGCGGTGGTACATTCTTGCTGAGAAATATCAAACAGTGAAGAATTCTGGCCCATCTGTGAGCCAGATCTCATATGATGGGCATCTCCATGGCATTTCCTCACATAAGTGGACATGAAGAACTGTCATTGGTTCTCCTTTGCACAAATCGAGTATGTTAAATGTCAAGCAATCTGCAAAGCACAAATCTGTACTTTGCCACCCCTGATATCAGCCAGGCTGCTGTGGACATCTGTTCACAGGCTCTGTTTGTGTAGGAACATAACTGTGTCAGCATGTTAGTGTTTGGGAAATGTAGATTAATAAATTCTGATGCTCATTAATAAATTTAATTTTTATAAATTTATATGTGCTAATGAGCTTGAGACCATCAAAGGTAGAGTTACATGGGAATGAATACTCTACTGAAGACCTGATAGAAGTCTCAGTGTCTGAATCTGGTCTGCCTTTTTTTAAGATGGAGAGGAAAGCATTTGAGAACATACATGATGCAACATTTTTAAAAGAGACTATTTTGATAAATAGAGGTGGCAATTATTTTTGTGTTAAACGCTGAGCAGTTCCCATTCCCATGGTTTTTTCCCTTCAGATACAAAAAGCACTGATGTGATGGAGCTGGGATTTTTAAATGAACAGCACAGATCCATTAAAATAAGATGCTTGCAGTGATGGAAAATTACCATTTTCATTGATGTTGATGTGAAGTAGATTGCAGAGCTATTTCACAGGAAATCTTTTGAGTCCCTTCACAGTGTTTATCCTCCACAATTCAGTATATATTTTTGCTAACTCACTACTTTGAAAGAATTACTTGAAGGGTCCCAAAATTTCAAACATAAATCAGAAAATCAGAAAATTAGAAAATCAGAAGATAATAACTGAAGAAAACTTTTTTTTTTTCTTCATAGTATAAAGTGAAATTGGTAGTAATTGTGGGGCTAGCAAAGAGACATTGTTTCTAGCTGGGTTTCCTACAAAGTCATGATGGGAATCATCATTTTTCTGAGTATGTGCCTGTATCCTCCTGTATTTTGTTCTGCTTCTACTTACTTTGAGACAGGCTATTCTTCGTTTGTTTTGTTTTTTTTTTTTAATCTAAATCATCCAGTTTTCAAAACCAAACTTTCTAAAAGCTTCTTTGGAAGTGAGCTGCAATAGTGAGGTCAGAAGAACTGATCAGGGTCAGGTGAAGGGACAGAAACCTTTTAAACAGGCACTGTAGACAGGGGAAAATGTCATTGGGAATATATCTAAGCCCGGTAGATAAGAGATAGGTTCAGTTAGAACTGTAGATTAGTCCAGTCCATTGGCTGAAAATATACTACTCTAAAGGTGTATAGTAGTATATCTTTGCCACGAGAGTAATCTACCTATATATAAACACGTGTATCTATGTATTTATGAATGTGTATATGTATGCAAGTATAAATTTGACTGTAGAGCAAACATCCAGAAGATAACTCATCTACTTCATTTAAACTATACAAATCTACTGCATCTCGGTGGTTGAGAAGGCAGAAAGGGAGGGACGAATCTTTCATGACAGCTAACGTTAGGGATTTTTTCCTCAACTTCTAATTGCATGTGTAATACCCAGAAGATTCAGCCTGAAAATATTTACTAGACACTTCTGAGATCCATTAGTTCAACTTTAAACAATGTAATAGTCATTCAGTTCAACTGATTGCAGCCAAAAATTACTTTTCTTTTTTTTTTTTTAATTACTGCTCATGAAAAACAGTAAAAGCTTTTTTTGCTCCCTTCCTTTGTATTTTCATGGTTTGGAGGTCTGTACCTTAAACACAGTTCAGTAACTCAAATTAAGTAATCATGAAAAAGGCCCCTCCCTTAAAATTCTTTACACTAAATGCACAATTAAAGGAAACTTTTCTTTTCTGGGAGATTATTTGCTTCCCCCAAAAGCTCATATTCCAACTACTGGCCTTTTTGATCAAGTAAAAGTATGATTGTTTTAATATCTTAAGTGTCTCTCCCGCATTGTGTGAAGCAAAGGAACAGCTTTGCACTTACTGGTTAAGGATGGATTTATGAGCTTCTATCACAGAAGCTCATGTACTCCAAAGAAGACAGGTTTTGCCTGATTACTCAGATTCCTTTGCTCAGAATAAACATGGTTACTTCAAAATTATGGAGACATGTTAGATTGGTGGGGGAGCAAGAGACAATATTTCATTTCAGGACATGTTAATGCTTTTAATATTGTATTTTTGAAACTGAAACAAAACATTTTGATTTCTCAGAAACATGATAGAAATCCCCAGTCAAAATTCTTTGTTTTATTTTCCTTAAAAAATGTTGTTCTGAATTAGAACAAAAATATTTGATTTTGCTTTGCTTTACAATATTTCCCATGAACTGACAGTTTACAGCAGAGCCCTATGACACAAAAATCTAAGTGTACGTTTCTCCTGTGTTCTATGTAAACCTTGCAAGTAATGTTTAAATCAAAATCTGGCTTTGTTTAACAACCTATGTTTTACTTTCCTCATATAAATATAAACATCAAGTGTACAGTGAAACTCCTCTGGGTATGAAGCTGTGTGGGCAAAAATGTTGCTCTGCTTTGTATTTTACTGCATAGTAGGTGCACTTTTATTTAATATATCTCTGTTTCCATGAAATTCAAATATTATTTTTAGAAACTGTACATCAAAAGACTATTGGTTGTAGGATTTATCAGTTATCATGCATCTTCTCTAAATTAGTTTCTTCTGAGAAATGCAAATGCTAAGTCTTTTAACCGTGTTGTCTGTTAATTTTCATTTGTTTTTAAAAATTCTTCTCCTAACTGGCTTTTCATCTAGCACAATGTTTTACATTTTAGCTGGTTTTGAGGGCTTGGAAATAAAAATCTACTGAAAAATACCTACATGTTCTGGTGGATGTGAAGCTGCCAAAAATATCTGAAAAGGATTTTTTAAGTCTCAGAAGCTTATCTGAGTTACCAAGAGGCTTTGTGTATAGAGAAAGAATGCTCTGTCCATAGGAGCTCACATGGAGAAAACTGTGGTTTGTTTTACTCTTGTAGCTGCTTTGTCTGAAAATTGTAACAGGAGCATGGTGTGCTCATCAGCAGTACTGATGATGGCCCTGCAGACCAGAATAAGCTATTTTTAATATACTCTTACTGGTAAAAGCAGTCTGTAGGTTTTAGGGTATACTCTTCACATGAAACAAACCCAGTGACAGCAGTGATTTGATGCAGGTGGGCTTCACTGGATCAGTAAAATATATTTATTAATTTTTTTAAATCATAAGTATTTAAAGAATCTTTTTTTTTCTTCTCTATTACTAATTTGTAACAACTTCATAGTGTTATGAGAGAAAAAAATCTTTTCCAGTACATTTACAATAAGTTATCTGAAATTTTGAACTGAGAAAGTAGTTAATGACTGTTCGATTAAGAAAAACATCTGGGATGAACAGTCGCTTCATGAAACAAAAAAAATTATGAGTGGAGGAATATACTTTATTTCATTAAATCCAGGCAATAGGAACTGTAGAGGAAGGCTAAAAGTGTACTTTCACGATCATTTTGTTGCATTGTATGTGATTTAAACAGCTCTGCCTTCTTCAGAATGTCTTAAAAAACAAAACAAAACAAAATGGTCATCCAGGTTTTAGTAAGGGATCAAACACCAGTGTGGCTTTCAAGAGGGAAATAGTAGATTGTGAAATATTTCTTCAAACAAAGCACTCAGTGGTGTCAGTCTGAGCTTTCTTTCTGTAAAGATGTGTTCCCACATGCTGAAACCTGATAGCTTTGCTTAAAGTATGTGCTTTAAACTAAAGCAGTTGGGGAAAAAAAACAATAGTAATTCCTGATGGTCAACAGAAAGCCTTCTTTCTTTCTTGCCAGTGTTTCAGGAAGAACTCTGCTAGACAGTCTTTGTTTCTCCTAAAATGAGGGTTTTGTCCAGTTTGATGATATAATTTTTGTGAGAGGTCATTTTTAATAACTGTAGATATGCACCACGATATCTCATTGTCCATAAGCATGCTGTTTATTTCGAGTTTTGTCTCATTCAGTGTAAAATTAGGCAGTGAATATGAAGTTAATGTATGTTAAGTGCCCTCAGGCATATTACAATTCAATATTAACAAAGATTAGAACTCTTCCAAAATATTTAGGGTATATCACTTTCAGTCATTTTAATTTAAAATTAATAACAAAGTTTCTTTAAAAAAGTAACGAATTCTCAATCGAGGGACTAATTAAGAAACTTCATGATATATGTTAAGGCAAGCAATAAAAATAGAAGCGGTTTATGCTCTGATCTACAAACATAGATATGTGCATGTGTCTCTGCAAAGGTGAAGGAGGAACTTTATGTGTATTGTCTATATCTTGGGCTGATTTGGGGAGATGCTGAACATGGGAAAAACAGAAGGGCTTTAAGAAGTCCATGGACATTGAAGACATATTGATAGCAGGCATAAAAGGGATCAAGGGAATGTATTTAAAGTTAGAGATGTGACAGAGGAAGTGTTGAAAGAAATGTTATTTATTTCAAGGAGGAAGAATTATGTCTTAGGTTATGAAAGCTCTTGCTTAAAAAAACACCACAGTGATGTCTGTACTCATAAAAATCTGTCAGGAAGACAAATTATAAGCACGTTAGTGGCTCTGGTTTATTGTATAATCATGTATAGTGTGAATGCATTATGTTTAACTGCTGCCCGAATTAGATGCTCAAAGGCTAAAGCTTTCTGTTGTGCACCGGGCTTGACAACACTCACAGTCTATTTAAAATTCACTTTTGTTTCAAATTGATATCCTAAGTGCTACATGAGCATTTGTCAGACTGTATTTATTGAGGTGAAGAAAGTCAATGAAAAAATCAGAGTGTGACCTTCCAAAGTGTCTAAATGCCTTTCACTGCCAACAGGATAAGTCTCTTACCTTCTTTTAAAAATCAATGATTTTACTACTTGCCATGTAGTAATCATGTCTTCTGAAGACAAATGGGAAAAGTCAGTGGGGAATGTACTGCTAAAAAAACAGGGAACAAAATACAAATGAAACTGTAATGTACAGCCAAAACCAGAACTATTTTTAAGAGCTTTTTCTAATTTTTCATGTGGCAAAAATTAAGGTCGAGCAGACATTTAATCTTAAAAATCTTAGTTTTCAATGCTGTCATCCTATTTATGGCTAAAAGTTCAATATGTAGAAATATTAACATCATGATTGGAAAATGTGTTTTATTTTGGCAACATGCTGAATTTTTGAAACCAGTAATGTCCTTGAACATGACTAATTACTGCCAGTAACCAGTAGTTAGACTATCATGATAAAGGGGAAGAAAGTACAATTTGCAGTTAACAACCATTATTTATACTGTTATTATAGCAAAACAATTTTTTTGTGTATTTATGTCTTAAAAATAAGGCATTTGTTAGTAATGTAATTCATAGATTCTTTTTAAAGTTATAGCACTCAGTAAAGATAGGTGGGCAAGCACACTGTAATCTTCTTTCATTCTTTTTTCTTTTTGATTAAAAGGATTTCCTATTAAGGTAGGGGAAAAGCACCCTGCTGAGAATACCAGTAAATGTGATAAATACAATGGATATTTGTGGCATAAATTCTCATTTACTGTTCCATGGACCGATATAGCAACTGATATTTTGCATAGATATTGACAACACCCACACTCTATTTAAAATTCACTTTTTGACGATGCTTGAATGCATCCTGCTTTTCATGACTCATCACTACTTAGAATGGCTATGGGGAAGTAGAGAATTCATGCAACTTTTCCCACTGAAAATCCCATTCATAACTATCTTAAGACTGAGGCTTTCTTTATAACTTATACATTATAAGACTTTCTTTATAAACATCTGTTCTGCCTGCAAATAGAATTTAAATACATAGAATATAATTTTCAATGCCTTGAGTATCTTTTACTGATGTTGGAAGTTTAAGGTTATCTTGTTTCTTTCTGCACACCAATGTGTGCCTTCATTTCTCTGTCAAAACACACACTTTCTGAAAAGGCTGTTGCCACTTAGTGCTGCCTTTCTGGAGCACTTGAGCACAAGGAACTTGCACATGAGACAAGCACTGTGATAGACATTATGGGGATCTATAGCTTGAAATTTAGCAGAACAAAAAATTTGTCAAGTTTATCCATATTAGTCTTTCCATTATTGATGTGCACCATAAGAAAGGCTGACAAGTCTGGCTCTATGAGGATTGTGCTTAGACAGTGTTTAGAATACCCTAAAATACAATGATTCTTGTGCATGCAAAAAGCCAAGTGGTGGAACTAGTGTGGGGATATTTTTTCATTAAAATGGGATTGATGATCTTCCTTTATATCTTGTTCATACTTAAAACTACATGCCACTTTTTTAGTGAGGTCATGCTTTTCTATATGCAAGGCTCAGGACCACTTCATATTATTTATCAGTTCCTTAGGTTTGATTGCTTTTAAATTGTTTCCAAAGGCAGAGAATAATAGGTATTAAGAGAAGGAAAAGAAGATAAGAAAGAAAAAGAGAAAACATATATGAAAGAAAGTTTAATATATTCAGTTTATGATGAAAGTTGAGAGATGTGAAACTAGTAAGGCAGCTGGCCCTAGTAGCCCAGTTTGCTTCCAGTTTGTGTATTTTTTCATGGAAATAGCAGGAAAACAGCTTAGATGAGATGAGAGCAGGAGCACTTTATTCCTGTAGATATGGGAGAGATCAAAGAGCTGCAGAGCCAACACACTCTGCCCAAATGGTGCAGTTTTGCTCTTTATATAGCTTTAGGGTAAACACTGTTATTCACCAAACCTGTCAGATAAACAGGAGGTGGTAAATAACAGCAATTGAAATCCTTCAGATAATGAAGCTCCAGAGAGTATGTCCTTTTTCAAATATTCCTTTTACAAATAATCCATCAATTTCTTAATTAAATGGTGCTGACTGGCAAGGCCATTAGCTACAAATGTTTTTTATCTAATAACCACAAAAAAATGAGGTAATAACTATTTTTCTTCCATATTTCCCCCTTTAAAACTTACAATCTAACATAATTTTTCTCTTATATGTCTAAAGTACAGTCGAAGGGCCACAGATCCCTGCTCATGACTCCTGGGATCAGTCACTCCTTGGACTGTGCTGTCACATCATCCATTCTTGTCTTTGGGTTTTATAATCCTGTATGGTCATTAGGCCAAGCACTTCTTCCCTTTGCTTCTTCCACAACCCCTGAAACATTCAACACCATGCCTAACCAACCTAATGGCTTTCTGTGGTGGAATGGCTACATCAGTAAGCAAAGGAAGGGCTAGGGATGTCATGTAACTCCTGTGAAGCCTTTGACACAGTGCCCCACAGTATCCTCCTCTCTGCATTGGAGAGTAATGGATTTGATGAGTGCACTGCTAGATGGATAAAAAAGTAGTTGCACAGTGACATCCAGAGGGTGGTTTTTTATCTCAGAGTCCTGATGGACATCAGCGACAATTGGTGCCCTCAGGGGTCTGTATCGGGACCAGTGTTATTTAATATTTTCATTAATGACACAGATGAAGGGATCAAGTGCATCCTCAGCAGATGTACAGATCACCTCAAGCTGAGTGATGCTGTTGACACACCTGATGGATGGGATGCCATCCAGGGGGAGATAGACAAGCTCAAAAGGTGGGTCCACAGGAATCTCATGAGGTTTAAGAAGACCAAGTGCAAGGTACTGCAATAAAGGTACAGACAATAAAGTCTGGGGATGAACCGATCAAGAGCAGCCCTGTGAGAAGGACTTGGGGGTGCTGGTCAGAGACTGTTGCCTTCAACAACACCTACATAGTGGACTGGTATCTAACATAAACTCAGCAGCCTAGTCCCCTGTTCTTCTTTTATTTTTTTTTTCCCCTGAGATTTTTTCTAACTTCTGTTTTGGGATCCTGTTTTTCTTTTGGAGGCCTCCACATTCTAATAAATACATCCCATTGAAACTGGTGTCCCTAACATCCTTTAGACTCCAAGGCACTCCCTAAGTGTGCTGTTTCTATCTAATCTATGGTACCTTTTATAGGAAACTTACCTGCCTGAAGGTTTAGGGGAGCAGAATGTTCACATCACACATTCAGGAGTCCTTTTGGGATACTGAAACGTCTGTAGCTATCTGGCTCCTCTTTGCACACATTTCAACTGGGGGACCCATTCTGCCTGAGTATCAGCTCTCCTGTCTGTTGCTGACATGTCTCTCCAGCCTGACAGACACCACAGATTTAAAGAGAGATAGACAAGTGCCTTGGGAATGTGCTCCCCATGTCTATGCCCAGCCCTCTGTGTCAGCCGAGCCAAGAGAACTGGCACACCAAAAGGCTCCCTTGGAAGCTGGCAGCTGAGTTCCAGTCTGACCTCCCCATCTCAAGGGTTTTGGGGTGATTGTACCTCTCCCAGGTGTGGCAGAGGCTTTTGAATGGGAGAAGTCAGACCCAATGTAGGTTTGTCCTCTTTTTTTCTCTAGATTTCCTTGCTGACACCTGATGGTTTTAGGTTATTATCCCTTGCCTGAAAGAGGGCCTTTGCTAATCTTGTTTTCTTTTGTCTGTGTAGAAGAATGCCATCCCTGTACACTGTCCCCTCTGCTTATCTTGTCCTTTGTCCTTTCTTTCCTGGATGTCTCTTTTGGGCAGCTGAACTCAAATTTCCCACTTCAGTAATCGCATTGCTCATACAGTTATGCAAAACTGTGTATGGCTTTGTGTTAGAAAATACTTGCATGTTGTTTTAGTTTTACTATTTTAGTACCTTTATACTGATATTTAAAGTAATTTTAACCCTTTTGGGTACTTTTCTAATTTACTGGGGTCACAAACCTCTGCTTTACTACAGCAACTTTCATTTTTCCAGCTGGTGTGCTGCTGTCTATCCTGCCACAAAGTGTTTGCAAGCAGCTACAGATGCACACAATGTATTTAGACAACGCACAGCCCAAGAAAATAAGTTTTGGTCCCTCATCAAGTTCATAATTATTGCTACAGGAAACTCTTAGCTTCACCGATCATATGTACCTGCAAGGTCTGTGTGTCCACACATTGAGGACCCCATGTTCTCGTGAGACTTGCACAAGGAAAGAAATCTTTCATGGATATCCCAGCAGGCTGGAAATAGCTATGCTTTAAATAATCTCTCACTATTGCTTTGTCTCTTCCTGACCTCCACGAAGAAAACCAGAAAGAGTTAAAAGAATTTTCCATTTAAAGACCCACAGCTGTACTACCTGTTAATGAGTTGTCTCATTACTGCCACATTTACTAGGATTGTCCACTGGAACAATTTGTTTCATTTTGGTTTTTTCCCCAAACATTGTTTTAATTTTATTTTTTATGAGTGCAGTTTGATAGTGATCTGTCAAGGCCGGCAATTTTTCTAATAGCAAATAGCTAAAGGAATATGCTTTTGGAGAAGGCACAAAGGAGTTAACCACAGTTTTCATTAATGGAATTATAGCACAGCTGGGACAAATATCTGATTAGTACAATGGGTCAGCTTCAAACCACTGGTGAGTTGGCATCTCCTTGAATAGGCCAGAGGACTTACTCACATGAAAGAAGGTAAAGAAAAAGGCATTTACAATGGAAATGGCACTGGAAGTAGTTAAGAAAATCTTTTAAAATGTAAAGATAAATGAAGTTGAGCAGGAGGAGAATCAATAGGAATCAATAGGAAAAAGTAAGCTGTAAACTTCCACGTGCTCTAACTTTACTTTTTTGTTGTTACTGTTTTGTTTGTTTGTTTATTTTTTTCTTTTTCTTTTTTGTTTTTTATGTTTTTTTCTAAACAAAAGCATTAGGTAGAAACCATTATGGTCCAAGCAGTAAAGTTAAAGAGATGACAAGGTAATGATGCTTGGAGTTAAAATGCTACACAGGCTTATTTAGTATTAAAAGATTAAGGTCATACTGAAGCAAAAGTTTTGGGTGTTCCGAGAGAAAAGTTTCATCCCACTCCATGAATAGAACAAAAACCAAAATAAAATTAATTTTAGAAGCATGAAAAATGCTTCTGTTAATTCATCTTTTCGTGGAGATTTTTAAGAGTTAAATAGCAGTAATGGGATTAAAGTTGATCTGACACTGATTACTCCTGGAGTGCTACAAGCACTTACTAACAAGGATTTATTTTACTGCTAAACACTAACTCCATGTATTCCCAGTTTATTCTTCCTGCAAATATTATTACTACAATGTAGGTCAGACGATTTTGTAAGCAAAATAGAAAATAGTGAATTATAAGTAGATCAGAGGGGTCTTTTTACCAGACTATCTGAGCTCCATCGGTCTCTATCACTCCTGCAAAATTGTATAATGTCTCAAGAATTTGTTTGCTAAAACCAGACTCACTAAACTAACCAGATTGTAGAACATAGGTGGACTTGGATTATGCTTCAAAAACAACATGTTGCATGCCTTTTATTGTACCTCACACTAGACAGTATCCATAGGAAAGTGCCTTTGCAGATACTAATTGGTCTAAAAAGAAAAACCTCCTTGAACTATTCAGGCTTTGAGGTTTTTGACTTTCCACTGCATGTCATGCGCACAAAGAGCTTCATCCTAGGAGTTCAATATTGATAATGGAGATTTCTATTTCAAGGTTTCTGAAATTTCTATTTGAAATAATATATTGCTCAGTAGCTTCTTTAGTCCTCAAATTCCACTGCTATTACTTTCACTTATCGCTGTCTCCACATACTTTTTTTACTTCTTGAGATAAAACAACCAATTTAAAAATATTCCATTGTAATTAATTAAGGAGAGTGATCAATGAGACTCCAATTCTTTCTTATGTTGGCTTTACTATGTGGATGAATTCATGCCGGAGCACACTAGAAACATGTATAATTTTGTTTGGCTAACACTGAATCTCCATTCTTTCAGGAATAGATACAATATTCATCCTGGTGCAAAGAGGTGGCTTTTAACATGTCAATGAAGCAATCTATCTCCACCAAGCCATGACTTCTCCATGAGAACCACCTGCCTCAAAGTTAACATAAGACCTATAAGACCTAAAGGGGAAAGGTTTAAATGTTTTATTGAGTTTTTGCCTTTTGCTTGTCATCAAGAGGATTAAAGACAGAAGGAAAATAATTTATCGTACTATTTTTCATTCAATGTTATGCTTTTGATGGAGAGCACGCATGTCTTTGTCCCTGTGCTTTGACGTATGTCTGGTATCTTGTCTGTGAACATGACTTCTATGGCCAAAATATGTGTTTACAAGATTCAAGTAAAAAGGTTTCCTTTACTTTTCTCTCCATAAATAATTTGACGTCACTTTTTAGTTTTTAAATTTCTTTTTTATTTTCTTAATATTGGCAGCATTTGAGTTGATAAAATTATTATTAAAATATATGGGGTTAATGTAGCAATTCCTGAATGGAATATTAACTGAACAAATGAGACAGAAGAAACTGGCAAGCTGCAAAGAGTAGGAGATGGATGTGGAGGGACCCCAGGCCCCTCAGTGTTGACATCTCTTTGCTTTATGAAAGTAAGAGCGAATTGTGTGCAGTGTACTGAGGTGACCAGTGAAGTAATAGAACATATTTTCTCACTGATGTCTACTTTATATTGCAGTGACCACAGGGGTGTCATGGAACTTAGTCTTAATTTTCACAGATGCAACCAAGATAAGAAGGAAGCTTTTGAGTGTATTTTTTTGCTCCACCCTCTTCATAATGTTGGCTAAAGTGCAATGCAGATCTCCTCACTGCTCACACAAGTATCTCTTCAAGGCCTGTTCTCTGTGTGACACTGTTCTTGTTCAGTGAGTTGAGTAGCTGTAGACTAAGTTATTCTGTATGTGTGATGAGCAAAGGACAAAATACAAGATTAATCCAAGAGCATGAAAAATTACCAATTAAGAATTCTCATTAGCTATGTGTGGTGCCCTAATTGCCCTTTTTGACAACATAATCTCAAGTGATAGTTGTATGTGGCACTGGTCGATTCCTCTGTGACTATTATCTTTGAATTAGTGCCAGAGACCAATTTTGTTCCTTGTAAACCTCCTTTCTACAAAGCAGTTCCTTCTTGCTTTTTTTTTTTTAGTGTAAACAGAATGCTTTGATTTTATTTAAAAATAATCAGTAAATAAAGACTAATTTCATCAGTGACTATGGGTTAAGGAAAATCCTGAAAGGTCTTGTTTTATTCCTTGAATATTGTGTGACCTTTTCTTAGGATGGGGTTTTAACTGAAATCCTGCTCTTATGGTGGTCTGTGAGATTCAAGACTTTGCTCTCTGTAGAACTAAAATTTCTTTGGGAGTGTGTTATATAGTTTTCAGTTAAGTACATATTAATGAAATAATATAAGAAACAAAGAAAAAAGCAAGGAAGTGAAAGGAATGTGGAAGATTACATTTAAGGTTCTATAACACCATAAATTGCCTGGTCTGTATCTCAGTGGTGTGAAGAAAAGCTCTCTTATTAAAATCAAAAGACAATTGGCATGAATTTTCTATATGATTTCAAAATGTATTTGGGAAACTACTGATTAACAACTGCAAATATTCAGTTCTAGGGTGCGTAGGTAGTGTTCATGCTATAACACTGTCACAGCCAAATTATCTTATTACTACATTCAGAGAGAACAGATGAGTCTACTATACTCCCTTCTAGATTGGAGTCCAGTAGCTTCCAGGTTATAAAATAGTTTGCTGCAATTTTTGAGGTTTTTTTTTGTTTTTTTGTTTTTGTTTTTTTGTTTTTTTGTTTTGTTTTGATTTGTTTTGTTCTAAATTGTGTTTTATTTTTGGCCTTCTTTATGCTTCCATCCTGCTAGGAAGCAGAAATACCCAACTTCATCAGAAATTTTGTTCTCATTGTTTCTAATATAAACCTAGATGTTTGAAGGCTTACAAGAATGAGAAACTAAACTCATGAGATTCCAGCCAAGTTTTTCCAGTCTGAGAGGCTTTTCAGTAAATTTTATTATTTGGGAGCATGCAAATGGTTTCTCATGCCTTGGATCTCTCTATGAGTTCACTACTTTTCTTTGGAAACAGAGTTAACAGGAAACTTCAGTGTAAAACACAGTTGTAGCCACCACTCTTGTTTGTTGCTTCCTCATGCATGTGAAACTGAAATAAACCCCAGGCATCAGAAGTTTACCAAACACCATTTTCATTGCTCTCATATCCTCATTATGGTGAGTACAGGCAGCCTTGTGGTTATAAGTGGGTGCTAAATGTATATAGGGGATTCTCACATATATGTAGGCTGTTCAGAGAGATCCAAAAAATGCAGGAAATACAAACTTAGGGTAAATTATTCTCCTGGTCATGATGTTATCTTTCCATGTCATATATAGTTGATAATTCACACTCAGTGGGCTGAAATAGTTTCTGAAAAGGATAGTAGTGATTGAGGAAGAAAAGCTGTTGCCTTTCTGAACTATCTGGAAGCATCAGTTTGCAGGGTTTAAATGGAAATCTGAGTGACTTAGGGAAAATGTGTAATAATGGATGGAAATGCCACTTCTATCTCTTAAGTGAAGTTGTGTTTTTATGAAGAGATGCTCTTCATTTGAATTCCCAGTGTATTATATTGTGGTCAATTTGATAAAAAGGATTTTCCTTCTACAAACATTACAGAGCTCAGGTTTGGTGACCCAGCAAGTCTTTCACATATTCGAGGTGAATCTTGGGACCTTTTCTTGGTAATTTTTACTTATTCCAATTTTTCCATCAGGTACTGATTTAAACCTGTTTGCAGATTGCAGACAAACATCACATTGCAATTGCTTCATCTTAATTTTCTAATAACCCTGTGCCTGCCTGTCATCCATAACAGGAGGAGAGACATGGCTTGCCACAGCAGTTTGCCTTTGTGGAATGATCTTTTGAAATTAGCTTGGCCATATCACTTAGATAATTATAAATAATTGAATTAACTGCACTCTGGTAAAGAGTTGAGATCGATTGAGCATTTCTTTATAATTGTATCTTAAAAATGAAACATCTGAAAGAGAAAATGTTTCTTACCATAGAGATGTAATTAACATCTGTATTAAGTTTTATATTTTAACAGAAATACAGAAAAAACCCAACAGTCTATCATTTGTGTTAGTGGTATTAGCTGGTTTTGTAAAGGTCTTAAACAAAGTTGTTAATTGCAAACTTTCAAGGTCAGAGAACTTTGCAAGGCTTTGTGAGGCATCTGTTGAAAACAATGAGGCCCAGATTCTGCAGTCAATGTAAACTGCACTCAGTCATTCTTGACAACTTAGCAGCTGGTTTGATCTGCTGAGAATGTTGGGCTATTACTTTTGCTGAAAGCAGAACAGACACCTAAGTGTGTAATTCCTCATTTGCTGTGTGACGTGCAGTACTTCCAGTGAAAATAGACAAATTTATGGAAAATTTTCTGACAGCTGTGCTTATGATAGATCATCCATCCATCTGTCCCTCTGTCCATCCATCCCTCTGCTTATGTATAAAGGTTTGCTCTGCTCAATATGGACAAGTGAAAATGATCTTTTATCATATGAAATTAGACTCATATGGTATAATTTCCACTTCACTTCTTAAGTTTACAAAACAAATTGAAGCAAAGCTGATCATGAAAATAATTGACTAAAAATGTTTTCTTTTTAAAACCATAACATATATTTTAGTTTCATTCACACACACAAAAATCCTTACGAAGGTTCAAGGTCTCATTTTTTGTTCCAACATTCAATGCATAACTCAAAACATTTCAGAATAAAACACCTAAATATTTTGTCTGAAAGGGTCAAACCAAAATGCTTCAGCATGTCAGAACTCTTTCTTCTGTTCTCTTTCATGTTTTTATTTCTGAATGATTCGTATAACCCAAACAAAAATAATTTCAGATAAGTACCTCTTACAGACTTTAAACTGGTGACTTGGGATTTCAGTTTTGAGCTGTGTGAAGTAGGAGTTCATGAGTGGTTCTTTTGATGCCAGTAATTGTAGCTCAGAGGACATTCAAAGCCTGATCCTGTTTGGACGTGAATTTTGATTTGTTTAAATAAGAATTCTATTTAAGGCCTTGATGCCAACAGTTGGTTGCAGTTTCTTTCCTCTGCTTGCCTGGTGGTACAGAATCCAGGTCCAGGCCACAGTTTTCTCTTGCTTTAATCTACTTTTTAAAAATTTTTGCAGTCCCAATTTTCACATGCATACCACTCTGATCTGAGAAATACTTGATCAGTGTGTTCCACTATGACTTATTACATCAATAGATCATTGGAGTGACGGCTGGCTCTGATGATGCATGATCTAATACATCATAAAAACAACATCTCATTGGGATTATGCATTACATAAGATTAATAGATAAAATTCCTCCCCTTATTTATTAGCTGTAAAGGGGACTGTTAATAATGCCTGCAATGGCATTAGAATGAGAATATTAAAATAAAGTCTGATAGTATTTCTAGTTTTAATTTCTATTTTCACTCTTGAACACAGAATGGAGCAATGTATGTAAGAATAATTTTAACTGTAGCTGCAATAAGTAAGGGAAATTCAAAGCAAGACTGTAGTTTAGAAAAAATGCAATACTTCCCAGTACTATTCAGTGCAGAGTTTCTCATAACAATCATGTTCTTTCTTGCAAAATAAGGCTATTTCCACTTCCAGCTCAGTTAAAAATGTGAAAAGTCAATTAAAAAGATTGCATGGACCTTAGTATGCTTGAAGTCAGCCATAGAAGAAGCAAAACAGAGCAAGGTCTGAGAACCACTCTAAAAGATCCCTACAAAATAATTTCCAGATGGTCTTCAAACTTGGAAGATGCTGTGCACTTGGTTGAATAGGCAGATGCATTAGTTTACTGCTGCTAACTGACTCAGATTTACTTATATTTAATAAACCCATAAAAAAACCAAAAAGGAAAAAAGCTCCACAAACAGACAGAAGAAAACTGTTTTCTTCAAAACTAGTGGAATAGATCATGCTTCTTGACTTTTTATAATATAGGAAATGGGGAACTAATGAAGTCACAATGGAGAGATTGCTTAAAACCTTGTTAGGTACAGGAAAAGTACTTAAAAGCTTACTTGGAAGTTTCTCTCCTCTCCTAGCTAGATATAGGAATATGTAGGTATGTTTACACTGTAACGTAAGACAAAAAGCATGGTAATGCAGATTATTAGAAGTAGAGTGGCCTGCAATGACTAAATCTGTTAAGTTCACCTGCAGAAAATCCTCTATTTTAACAACATAGACTAAACTGCTTCATGTTGAAAACAAAAGGCATTGATCTGCTTGGGGTCTTCAAAATACATAGCAGTCAGTGGGCTTGTCTTCCCTATTGCTTCTTAGTCTTGCAACTGTTGTGATTTCAGTCCAGCCAGCAGACAAGCCCCAGCAGCTGCTTGCACACTCCTCCACCAGCAGGATCAGAGGGAGAGAATCAGAAGTGTAAAAGCCAGAAAACTCATGGGTTGAGATAAAGACACTTTAATAGGGACACAAAAAGCCATGCACACAAGTAAAACAAAACAAGGAATTCACGGCTTCCCATGGGCAGGCAGGTGTTCAGCCATATCCAGGAGAGCCCCACCACACATAACAGTGACTCAGGAAGACAAATGTCATCACTTCAAAATCTCCTCCTTCTTCCCCACACTTTAAATACTGAGCATGATGCCATATGGTCTGGAATATCCCTCTGGTCAATTGGAGTCACCTGTCCCAGCTCTGTCTCCTCCCAATTACCTCATCCTCCTTGTCACTGGGACACTAAAAAAGCAGAAAAGGCCTTGGCACTGTGTAAGCCCTGCTCAGCAATAACAAAAACATCTCTATATTATTGAGCCTGTGTTCAACACTAATCCAAAACACAGCCCACACTGATTACTGTGAAGAAAGTTTACTCTACCCCAGCCAAAACCAGCACATCAACCCAGTATAAAGTCATTGCAGAGGAGACTTTAGTACTTCAACTGAAAGTGAGGGGAACCTTTTTTCCCCATAGGACGCTCAGAGGTCCATTCAAAATTTTTCAAAGGCAGAGAAAGTTCTTCTGTCAAAATTAAACATATTTGTGAGTTATTGTTAGCTGGTTTAGCCTGAACTACATTTCACTCAGTTTATCTTTTTGGATAACTGTGGTTGCAATCAAAACCAGACCATGTGTAAAAATTTGCTATCAACCAGAAAGAGAGAATAGGAGCTAGAAAGTCTGGCCTTGCCAGGGAGAAGGGGAAGGAATGGTGCGGAAGGAAGGCAGGAAGGAAGGTGGAAGGAAGGAAGGAAGGAAGGAAGGAAGGAAGGAAGGAAGGAAGGAAGGAAGGAAGGAAGGAAGGAAGGAAGGAAGGAATGGTGTGGAAGGAAGGAATGGTGCGGAAGGAAGGAAGGAAGGAAGGAAGGAAGGAAGGAAGGAAGGAAGGAAGGAAGGAAGGAAGGAAGGAAGGAAGGAAGGAAGGAAGGAAGGAATGGTGCGGAAGGAAGGAAGGAATGGTGCGGAAGGAAGGAATGGTGCGGAAGGAAGGAAGGAAGGAAGGAAGGAATGGTGCGGAAGGAAGGAATGGTGCGGAAGGAAGGAAGGAAGGAATGGTGCGGAAGGAAGGAAGGAATGGTGCGGAAGGAAGGAAGGAATGGTGCGGAAGGAAGGAATGGTGCGGAAGGAAGGAAGGAAGGAAGGAAGGAAGGAAGGAAGGAAGGAAGGAAGGAAGGAAGGAAGGAAGGAAGGAAGGAAGGAAGGAAGGAAGGAAGGAATGGTGCGGAAGGAAGGAAGGAAGGAAGGAAGGAAGGAAGGAAGGAAGGAAGGAAGGAATGGTGCGGAAGGAAGGAATGGTGCGGAAGGAAGGAAGGAAGGAAGGAAGGAAGGAAGGAAGGAAGGAAGGAAGGAAGGAAGGAAGGAAGGAATGGTGCGGAAGGAAGGAAGGAATGGTGCGGAAGGAAGGAAGGAATGGTGCGGAAGGAAGGAAGGAAGGAAGGAAGGAAGGAAGGAAGGAAGGAAGGAAGGAAGGAAGGAAGGAATGGTGCGGAAGGAAGGAAGGAAGGAATGGTGCGGAAGGAAGGAAGGAATGGTGCGGAAGGAAGGAAGGAAGGAAGGAAGGAAGGAAGGAAGGAAGGAAGGAAGGAAGGAAGGAAGGAAGGAAGGAATGGTGCGGAAGGAAGGAATGGTGCGGAAGGAAGGAATGGTGCGGAAGGAAGGAATGGTGCGGAAGGAAGGAATGGTGCGGAAGGAAGGAAGGAAGGAAGGAAGGAAGGAAGGAAGGAAGGAAGGAAGGAAGGAAGGAAGGAAGGAAGGAAGGAAGGAAGGAAGGAAGGAAGGAATGGTGCGGAAGGAAGGAAGGAATGGTGCGGAAGGAAGGAATGGTGCGGAAGGAAGGAAGGAATGGTGCGGAAGGAAGGAATGGTGCGGAAGGAAGGAAGGAAGGAATGGTGCGGAAGGAAGGAAGGAATGGTGCGGAAGGAAGGAAGGAATGGTGCGGAAGGAAGGAATGGTGCGGAAGGAAGGAATGGTGCGGAAGGAAGGAATGGTGCGGAAGGAAGGAATGGTGCGGAAGGAAGGAAGGAAGGAAGGAAGGAAGGAAGGAAGGAAGGAAGGAAGGAAGGAAGGAAGGAAGGAAGGAAGGAAGGAAGGAAGGAAGGAAGGAAGGAAGGAAGGAAGGAAGGAAGGAAGGAATGGTGCGGAAGGAAGGAAGGAAGGAAGGAAGGAATGGTGCGGAAGGAAGGAAGGAATGGTGCGGAAGGAAGGAAGGAAGGAAGGAAGGAATGGTGCGGAAGGAAGGAAGGAAGGAAGGAAGGAAGGAAGGAAGGAAGGAAGGAAGGAAGGAAGGAAGGAAGGAAGGAATGGTGCGGAAGGAAGGAATGGTGCGGAAGGAAGGAATGGTGCGGAAGGAAGGAAGGAAGGAAGGAAGGAATGGTGCGGAAGGAAGGAATGGTGCGGAAGGAAGGAAGGAAGGAATGGTGCGGAAGGAAGGAAGGAATGGTGCGGAAGGAAGGAAGGAATGGTGCGGAAGGAAGGAATGGTGCGGAAGGAAGGAAGGAAGGAAGGAAGGAAGGAAGGAAGGAAGGAAGGAAGGAAGGAAGGAAGGAAGGAAGGAAGGAAGGAAGGAAGGAAGGAAGGAAGGAAGGAAGGAAGGAAGGAAGGAATGGTGCGGAAGGAAGGAAGGAAGGAAGGAAGGAAGGAAGGAATGGTGCGGAAGGAAGGAAGGAAGGAAGGAAGGAAGGAAGGAAGGAAGGAAGGAAGGAATGGTGCGGAAGGAAGGAAGGAATGGTGCGGAAGGAAGGAAGGAAGGAAGGAAGGAAGGAATGGTGCGGAAGGAAGGAAGGAAGGAAGGAAGGAAGGAAGGAAGGAATGGTGCGGAAGGAAGGAAGGAAGGAAGGAAGGAAGGAATGGTGCGGAAGGAAGGAAGGAAGGAAGGAAGGAAGGAAGGAAGGAAGGAAGGAAGGAAGGAAGGAATGGTGCGGAAGGAAGGAAGGAAGGAAGGAATGGTGCGGAAGGAAGGAAGGAAGGAAGGAAGGAAGGAAGGAAGGAAGGAAGGAAGGAAGGAAGGAAGGAAGGAAGGAAGGAAGGAAGGAAGGAAGGAATGGTGCGGAAGGAAGGAAGGAATGGTGCGGAAGGAATGGTGCGGAAGGAAGGAAGGAAGGAAGGAAGGAAGGAAGGAAGGAATGGTGCGGAAGGAAGGAAGGAAGGAAGGAAGGAAGGAAGGAAGGAAGGAAGGAAGGAAGGAAGGAAGGAAGGAAGGAAGGAAGGAAGGAAGGAATGGTGCGGAAGGAAGGAAGGAATGGTGCGGAAGGAAGGAAGGAAGGAATGGTGCGGAAGGAAGGAAGGAATGGTGCGGAAGGAAGGAAGGAAGGAAGGAAGGAAGGAAGGAAGGAAGGAAGGAAGGAAGGAAGGAAGGAAGGAAGGAAGGAAGGAAGGAAGGAAGGAAGGAAGGAAGGAAGGAAGGAAGGAAGGAAGGAATGGTGCGGAAGGAAGGAAGGAATGGTGCGGAAGGAAGGAAGGAATGGTGCGGAAGGAAGGAAGGAAGGAAGGAAGGAAGGAAGGAAGGAAGGAAGGAAGGAAGGAAGGAAGGAAGGAAGGAAGGAAGGATGGAATGGTGCGGAAGGAAGGAAGGAAGGAAGGAAGGAAGGAAGGAAGGAAGGAAGGAAGGAAGGAAGGAAGGAAGGAAGGAAGGAAGGAAGGAAGGAAGGAATGGTGCGGAAGGAAGGAAGGAATGGTGCGGAAGGAAGGAATGGTGCGGAAGGAAGGAAGGAAGGAAGGAAGGAAGGAAGGAAGGAAGGAAGGAAGGAAGGAAGGAAGGAAGGAAGGAAGGAAGGAAGGAAGGAAGGAAGGAAGGAAGGAATGGTGCGGAAGGAAGGAAGGAATGGTGCGGAAGGAAGGAATGGTGCGGAAGGAAGGAATGGTGCGGAAGGAAGGAAGGAAGGAAGGAAGGAAGGAAGGAAGGAAGGAAGGAAGGAAGGAAGGAAGGAAGGAAGGAAGGAAGGAAGGAAGGAAGGAAGGAAGGAAGGAAGGAAGGAAGGAAGGAATGGTGCGGAAGGAAGGAAGGAATGGTGCGGAAGGAAGGAAGGAATGGTGTGGAAGGAAGGAATGGTGCGGAAGGAAGGAAGGAAGGAAGGAAGGAAGGAAGGAAGGAAGGAAGGAAGGAAGGAAGGAAGGAAGGAAGGAAGGAAGGAAGGAAGGAAGGAAGGAAGGAAGGAAGGAAGGAATGGTGCGGAAGGAAGGAAGGAATGGTGCGGAAGGAATGGTGCGGAAGGAATGGTGCGGAAGGAAGGAAGGAATGGTGCGGAAGGAAGGAAGGAAGGAAGGAAGGAAGGAAGGAAGGAAGGAAGGAAGGAAGGAAGGAAGGAAGGAAGGAAGGAAGGAAGGAAGGAAGGAATGGTGCGGAAGGAAGGAATGGTGCGGAAGGAAGGAATGGTGCGGAAGGAAGGAATGGTGCGGAAGGAAGGAATGGTGCGGAAGGAAGGAAGGAAGGAAGGAAGGAAGGAAGGAAGGAAGGAAGGAAGGAAGGAAGGAAGGAAGGAAGGAAGGAAGGAAGGAAGGAAGGAAGGAAGGAAGGAAGGAAGGAAGGAAGGAAGGAATGGTGCGGAAGGAAGGAAGGAAGGAAGGAAGGAAGGAAGGAATGGTGCGGAAGGAAGGAAGGAAGGAAGGAAGGAAGGAAGGAAGGAAGGAAGGAAGGAAGGAAGGAAGGAAGGAAGGAAGGAAGGAAGGAAGGAAGGAAGGAAGGAAGGAAGGAAGGAAGGAAGGAAGGAAGGAAGGAAGGAATGGTGCGGAAGGAAGGAAGGAATGGTGCGGAAGGAAGGAATGGTGCGGAAGGAAGGAAGGAATGGTGCGGAAGGAAGGAATGGTGCGGAAGGAAGGAAGGGTGCGGAAGGAAGGAAGGAAGGAAGGAAGGAAGGAGGGATGGAATGGTGCGGAAGGAAGGAAGGAAGGAAGGAATGGTGCGGAAGGAAGGAAGGAAGGAAGGAAGGAAGGAAGGAAGGAAGGAAGGAAGGAAGGAAGGAAGGAAGGAAGGAAGGAAGGAAGGAAGGAAGGAAGGAAGGAAGGAAGGAAGAAAGAAAGAAGACTGAGTGATTATGAGAAAGGAATTCACAGAAAATGCAGATTATTAAACTTTATAATTAGTTGGCTGGAACATAATTTCTGCTGACTTCTGGTATTTACCTCAAGTTACTGGAACCTCTGATCTTATTTCCTTGCTAAGGATCCTTCAATAGATTTGCAGAAAGAGATACAACTAAGAAAAGTAATGATAAAAAAGTCATTGAACTGGCTCCTCTTGATTTCTGTGTCCCTTTGTACTGACTGTGCACAAGCTTGTAACTCTACATTTGTTTTAAATATTTTAACTTCTGTGCTGTCAAAAAATATTTTTTAAAATAGCAGCTTAGGTTTAGAGGTACATATTTTTTCCAAAACACATGAGAAACTAGCAGTTTCTTTCACGAAGAGCTGGGAAAGTAGTTAAATGTGTACTTGGACTCTAGCATGAAATTACAGAACCTCCTAACTTAATCTCTGAATCAAGTAATTATGGATTTTTAGTGCCAATTGCCATGCATCTGATATTCCTTTAATTATGCAACCACAGAGTTAGTTTTTGTTTAGAGGAAAATCATAGAATCCTAGAATGGTTTGAGATGGAATTGGGGCTTAAAAATCATCGAGCTTCAATCCCCCTGCCATGGACAGGAATACCTTCCATTAGACCAGGTTACTCAAAGCCTCATCCTGCCTGGCCTTGAACATTTCCAGGGATGGGGCATCCACAGCTGCTCTGGGCAACCTGTTCCAGTGCCTCACCACCCTCACAGTGAAGAATTTATTCCTAACATCTAATCTAAACTTGTCCTTTTTCAGTTTAAAGCCATTCCTCCTTGACTTGTCCTTGTGAAAAGTTCATCTCCATCTTTTCTGTACATCCCATTTATGTCCTGGAGGGGTCCAGTGAGGTCTCCCTGGACCCTTTCCTTTTCCAGGCTGAACAGACCCAATTCTTGCAGCCTGTGTCCATAGAAGTGCTCCAGCCCTCCGATCATGTTCATGACCCTCCTCTGGACTCACTCCAATAGGTCCCCATCCATCACATGCTGGATGCAGCGCTCCAGGTGACATCTCAGGCAATAGGAGCAGAGGGGGAAAATCACCTCCCTTGCCCTGCTGGCCACACTTTTGATGGAGCCCAGGATAAGTTTGGCTTTCTGGGCTGTGAGTGCACATGGCTGGTTCAGACTCTTATCCACCATCACCTCCTTTTTGATGGGTCTTCTCTTGATCCATTCTCCAGCTGGCCTATGTTTGTGCTTGGAATTACCCCAACTCAGATGCACTTGACCTTGCTGATCTTCAGGAGGTTTCTACAGTCGTTCCTCTCAAGCCTGTCAAAGTCCCTCTGGATGACACTCCTCCTCCCCAGTGTGTCAACCGCACCACTCAGTTTGATGTGCGGCAAACGTGACAAGGGGCTGTTGATCCCACTGTCTGTGTCAGCAACAAAGATGTCAAACAGATGTAGAACAGGTTTTTCATTAGTGGGCCCAGATATAATTCCAGGCCTCTGGGCAACTCCATTGCATCATCCTTTCTGGATGCCTTTGCAAAACTCTAATGGGAATTCCAAGAACAGAATTAACAGGAATCTGCAATCTGTCCTAATTGTAGGAGGGATTTTTCCTTAATTTCTGGTGAGGTAAAAGAGATCCCTGACTGAAATTTGCTGGCACATTATTCAGTCTGCCTACAGTAAATCTTAACTATCGTGTGCTGTTGCTGCAAATCCAAAGATGCAATTTTTAGCTCTTCTAAAATGGTATCTTGTAGTGCTTCTAGAACTTTGCTTCCTTGTTTAGTGGAAGGAACAGCTTTATGGAAGTATGCAACTCATCTCACACTAAGAAACATACTGGGAAGAGAAGCGACAATTTTTTGATCATGAAAATATCTTCTTTCCCTCAAAAAGCTTATCTGGATTTTTGACTCATTTCAGTGAAACCTCATCTCTTTCCAAAAAAATCAAACCTTCGTTTCAATCTGCTTTTCTTTCTTGCAAAACTTGGGGGTAGATTAGTTCTGAAGCTTTTCTATGTTTTGCTGTCAAAGAACTTTTAAGAAATTTCCAGTGTTTCCAAAAATTAAACTTCTTTCAATTAAAATATTTTTTAAAGGAAAGCAATTTTTAAATTTTTTTTTCACTCGCTAATTGATTTTTTCCTCCAATTTTTTGTTCAGCAGATTTAATTTTTTTTTTTTTTTTTTTTTTTGCAAAATGGCAGTTCAATCCAACAACTAAAAATGTAACCTTAGAAAATTGCAAATAGGAAATGTGCATACCTTTTCTAACACCAAGACCCACTAACATCTGCAAAAAGTTCAGTAAAAAGTCTTGCCAGGTGGTTCCTTAGTTGACTTCAAGCAAGCCTGCATAGGTTTCTGAAACTGATATAGTAATTCAGTCCAAATTTGGTGACTTGTTTTTGGGGTGTTTTAGTGAGGTGACCTTCTGTGTCTTAGTACAAGGAAAATAATCTTGTTCCTGTAGATTCATATAGCCTTAAAAAATCTATAAGATTATGCAGCCCACAATAGAAATGTAGAATTAGACTGGGAATAGTAAAAACACTTTTATTCTTTGGTAAAAGCTATTCCCTCAAGTAAGAGCAATTGATAGGGCCTCTTTTTCTCTGAGATCTGGTGACAGGTATCAGATTAATCTGAAAATCATTTCTCTTAGCTGATCCCATTTGCTTGCAATGTTACTTGGGGTTAGCTTTCAAAATCAAGTGGCTCTTCTGCTTTCCCCTCACAGATGCACCAGATGAAGAGAAGTAATTTATTTTTCATTCATCCAACAGAGTTAAAGAAGAGGGCTGTTTATTGCATTCTAAAACCAAATGCATCGACCTTGTCCCACTCAAGCAGCCGGAAGACAGACCTGTGCTTTTAGCAGAGGGATAAAATATGTGTATAAATTGCTGTGCAGCAGGATGCTTTAATGCACATAAGGCCATCCAAAATACAAATGCAGAAGGGCTTATTTCTTTCTCCTCTCCCTTTACCCCTTCCCCCCTTCTTGCTTTGTTTTCACTTCTCCTCCCTCCTTTTATCTATCCCTCCTGTCCTCCCCTCTTGCCCCCTTCCTCCCTCTTTGAAAGCCTTTTAAGACCTTTTGTTCCAAAAGCTCAGATTGGCCAAACATGCATACTGACCCCTTCTTTGCCTTATTTCCTGTTTTAATTGAGTGTCAAAGGTCATATATTGCTATTAGAGAAAGACATGAGTGGCAGCAGGGGTCAGGGACTCTGTGGCTTTCTATTAGAGCCATAAAACCAAAACTGAATGATAATTTCACCTGCTCTAACCCCAATTTTTCCAAGATGTGATAGACACTGACCTTAGTGTTTGACTGTTATTGACTATGTAAACTGCAGCAGGCCTAATTCTGCTTACTAAACAATAAATGTGCCCTATTTGACCAGGATGGAAAATAAAACAATAAAACATACACACAGAAGATTCAAGCAAACAGACTAATCAAGGTGACATAAAATGATAAAATAATGCCTCAGTGGGGAGGTCAGACCTTTTCTTTGACTGGTATTCCCCTCCAGTTATTTCTTCTACCAATTTTCCATTTCTTCTTTTTGGCAGAACATCCTAAATCCATCTCCAAGTGTTGGGACACATGCAGTAAATCTTAACTGCTGGAGAAGTCACATCTATGCCACTTGAAATGTTTGTGGATCTCAAGGGGAGCGGGTTGCTTTATTTTTTAGGTGTGTATTGGAAAAAGTGGGAAAAGTGTTTAATTATTTTTTTAAGAAAACTTTTTATTAAATGCAGGAACATTTCTGAAAACTTTCCTGGTCAAGGAATAAAATGAATAAAATAACAGCTATATAATGCCAAAAGTGAGTATTTGATATTAAGTTGTTAAAATATTTGTATCCTTTTATCATTACTATCTCACCTGGGTTTTGCAAACAGGTTCATATACTGCTTAGATGAGTTGAGGTGCTTCCTTTTACCTGCTCGTTGACCAGGTCCACAATGAGGAAATTCCAAAATGTAATTATTTACTGGTTTATATCTTAAGGATTAGTTTTATATATATGGGATAGCTGGTGTAAAACTATGATGTTTAATTTCAGATTCATTGATAACTACAATAAGAAAATTTCAGAGGCTGCTGGCTATCATTCTCTTTTGAACATTCTACTTATAACTCTGAGAGGCACCCACAGAAAAGTATATTTAGTAAAATAATCTATTCCTTTTACAAATTATCCTGAAGTTTGAGAAAGCTTCCAAGACTCTTATCAATCACAACTTTTTACTTGTTCTACCCTGAACCCCTAAGGAATATGTTTGCCCAGCCTTTAGATTTTAAATCAGATTATGCAAAACAATACCAGTGACATCTGTAAGCTTTGCCATAGCAACAGTGAGGAACTCCTGTGGGTCAGAAAGGAGGACAGCCGTCTTTCATTTCCTATTGATGTCAGTATCCATAGAAACTCCTTTTAATAGTATCTGCATCAGGCTGAGAAAACAGGTAAGCTCTCTTCTAAAAGGGGGTGCATTAAAATAAAACTATTTTTTGCAAGGTCAGCTCTTCAAAGCCTTGAGGAAGAACCCCTCAGTGGAGAGAGAAGGAGTACTGTAAGTCCTCAGTTTCTTTGCTAAGAACTCAGAGAATCACATTAGCATTCTTGAACATGGACAGAGAAAAGTAAAGCCTAAGATGTTACACTCCTGAGAACTCACTTCCTTCACTAGGAGAATATACAGAGGATGTGATTATGTGAACTGAGAGATTAATTATAAGCAGACTTCAGTGGGGAGAGACTGACACAAGCACATGAACTGTATGTTAAAAAAAAGGAAAAGGCTGAACTGCAGGAACACCATATGGCAAGTGCCTGTAAACTAAGAATATGTACACAGGATTTTAAAATATCTGTAAACTCAGCACTTTATGGATAAGTGGTTTGGAGAAAATGGTGCTTCCTCCCTCTCCCATCTAGGCTATTTGAGTGGGAAACAAAAGTTATCATATTTTTAAGTCAAATGGTGGAAAACCATCCCTGTCTCCCACCTTTGATTTCCACAACAAATATACATGATTTTGAGTTACAAAATGTTACAACTTTGTCTTTTTAATTTGCAAATAAGAAATGCCACATCCTGTGGTTCAGTTAGGAAGCAGTTTCTGATTATTTTTAAGCCCTAAATATTACATAAAATTTAGGAAACAAAAACCAAAAGAAACCAAAACAAACCTGAACTAAAATCTCACAAACCAAGACAAGAACACAGCAAAAAAACCCGAAAAAAACCAACAAAAACAAACCTGAAAATTCTAAACAGTGTTACATTTGAAGGCATTTTGCATTAAATTCCTACATTTGGTATTATATACCGCAGAGTAAATTTTTATCATATTACAATAAGAAAAGCAATCTTCCACAGCAGTTACTACATTATAATTAATTGCATAATGCATCTATGAATGTACCATTGTGCTAAAACTTTCCCTTATATTTTCAGACACACTTGCATGGCATTGATTGATCCCTTAATCTCTTTTCTCACTGAGAGAAAAAGAATTCTCCTAGTGAGGCAAAGGACAAAATATATAGATTGTACAGTCCACATGACACACAGCCTGCCAAGGAAGCAATTTGAGGTCTAATTGGTGAAGGAATCATACTATTGAAAGGACCTTGTGGTTAAAATTATAAAGATTTCCATACATATGATTACAGACAAGTCCATGTTATCCTCTAAGAAAACTTAGCAAGTGGAAATTAGATCTTCCTCGTAAAACCACAAACATGAGTTGTAATAAATTTAACAAAACAGTAAACATGTTGCAGGAAAACATTTAAATATGCTTTCTGTCTGAATGCATATAAAACCAAAATATTTAGGATCACTGAACAGAATCACCCAGAACAATTCAGGGCATCAGGAACCTCTGGAGGACATCTACTTCAATGCCCTACTCAAAACAGGGCTCATTCAGAGACTTGTCTGGTTAAGTCTTAAACGTTTCCAGTATGGGACCCACTGCAACTTCTCTGGACAGCTTGTTCCAGTACTTAACTACCCTCATGATAATTTTTGTTTGTCTTGTCAGACTTTACCACACTCCAGATTTTTAGACTGAAGCTCCTTCTTATCACCAAACATCTTCTTTGTCTTCTCCCACCAGGTAGCTTCAGAAAGCCGTGAGGTTTCCTTTTCCCCTCCTATTCCCCAGGGTCAACCACCCTTCAGCTCCCTTCATCCTGGACCCTACACTCCTAGTGCCAAGCAGCAGGGCAGGTTCAGGCCCTGTCCCTGTGCTGATGCAAATCCAGACATGAGTCAGCAGCAGCTTTGCTGCCCAGGAGCACTGCTGCCTTCTGGCAGCCTGCTGTCCCTCCGGGTCCCAGGGCAATCCTGCAGAGTTGTGGTTTACATCAGCAGTAGTAGCCACCGGCTGTAGTGGTGTAATAACCCGGTACTTGACACAATTTTCCACCTGCATTACTATCCACTTACCCATCCCCATGTCTCACCAAACTGGTCAGAAGAAAACTACAGGATGGTGTATTAAAATTTCTGTTCAAATCAATGCATGTATCACCCAGTACCCTCTCCTTGTGCTGGTTACCTCATCCCAGAAAGCAATCAGAGAAGTTGGGCAGGGTTTGCCCTTGGTAAACCCATTACCTCCTTGCCTTTCATATGTTTAGAAATGGCTTCTAAGAGAATTTCTCTTTTCCTTACCAGGATCAGGCTGAGAGCAATGGCCTGTAAATTGCCTTGTTCCATCCTCTCTTCAGTTTTCATTAATATGGGTGAAATATTTCCTTTTTTCCTTTCTGGTTCCAAAGACTTCCATAAATTGAACTGGCTTAAGTTCTCCCTATATCAATCCTCCTTCCTCTGGGTTACTGCTACCTTTGTTAGAGATCCAAAATTCATCAGTTCTGAAAACCGAAGCTGTAATTCTGTTTTGTTAAATTATCTTAGGGCCTTAAACCTCACAGTCTCTTGGTCACTGTAGCCAAAGCTGCCTTTGATCTTCATCCCTTCCACCACTTCTTTCTTGCTTGTGAGTAACAGGTCCAACAAAGCATCACCTCTAGTCTGTTGATTGATCACTTGCATCATGAAATTGCCTGGAGCTGCCAGAAAACTGCATTGCTTGTGCATGGCTGTACTGTTCTTTCTTCAGATATGTCAGCATCTGTATTTATTTTTGTAAGTGGACAGAAATTTCAGATTGGTTGAGTTCACTGCTACAAAACAAAGGAAAAAATGTCTCCACTGAGCCTTAAAACAAGTAAAAGAAATTTATATTTCAAGAAACTATAGAAGAAAGATGAAAAAAAAACCAACCCTCATTCTGCTTCATGCACTTCTTCTAGTTCCTAAAACCTGACTGCTTTGGTAGAACAGGTGTGGGTTAGACACCAGGGCCAGTAACAACTGATACCAACCCTGAGCAAGAGTGCAAGTCCTTGAGATAACACTCTTGGAGCAATCAGAGGGAAGGTTGTTGGGAGGGGTCCTGATTCCAGAGAGAAACTGGCTTTGAGAAATAAACTGGATTTTTAGAAAGAAGCTGAAGTTTCTTTCCTTACTTTCATAAATAAGAGGTGAATGACCAAGATTTTGAGATCCATGAAAATGTGAATCTGTTAACAAATATATATATATTTCAGACACAAGTATTCTGGAAACTTTTGTCAGATATAAGCATGTGCATGTGAACAGTGCACTTATATGTAAGGGAGGAGTAAGAAAATGCTATACACATTTTATAGATTGCCTGGGCATGTAGATAATGTTTCTTATTCTCTGTTATAGCCAGACACATTTGGAAAATGGCTGAAGTAATACATGAAAGTTTAAGTTGTGCGCATGAGTATGTATGTGTGTGTCTGTATATAATCCTGTGCTTGTTATATTCCTATGTTTGTACTCAAGGTCAAAATAGAGGATCTAACTTTACTTCTGGCCTTTAAAACTCTTTGTCTGAAACTGCCTTTCTGACTAGTTCAAGTAAAGACCGAGGCATGTCTCCCTAGGCAGGGAGAACTGCCTGTGTTTATGCCCACAGATTTTACTTTATTTTTACTCATTCTGTAAAGTCTTTTGACTTTTAAAAGGAAAGTGCAAAGGCAAAATGACATCCTACACTTTAAAAAGCCCTTCACTAAATGGCAGTGCAAGCCTGCCTTTCAGAGATCCTTGGACACGCTTCTATTTCTCCAGTGCGAAACAGTAGCCTGAGCAGTAGCCAAAATACACACTCCTGTGAGACTGTTTTACTGAAAGTAGAGCCCCTGTAGTATTGTAACACATCAACGTGAAATATTCACCAAGAACTGCTTCTGTCTGCACAAATGATTTCCTGAGTCTGCTTTGTGAAAGGCTAGTTAAATTGTCATTGCACCATTATTCCACTAGCCTAAGTCTGAATATCATGCTCACAATCAAAATGTTGCTCTTCATTATGGAGTAGCACTGAAAAACCTTATACAGGTAGGATTTTGACCTGGAGAAGACAATAATTTTAACAATTTCCAATTGCAAAGTTGTAAAATTCGATGAAAAACTGTATTCTTTCTCATCATTGTACTCTTGATTCAAGGATCATTTGTAAAGAGGTGTCCTGCTCCTCAGGGTCGGCTGTATTTGCATAACATACTATGTTGGATATGAGTGTGAGCACAGAGAAAGAAAATATATTTGAAGAAATAATATTTTAATGTATTAAGGTTTTGGCCTCAGATAATTACCTCAAAATCAGAGATGTATGGAAGGTCTGGGCAATGGGATCAGGACAAGGCAAGGGAGGGATTTAGGGATCCCAGAAGAAGGCTGTGAAAAAGAAAAAACTCTCTGGATTTAAATTATCCACAGATCATCTACGTAGACAACAGCACCTACTGTAAATTTTTGTATGGAAAATATTTTTTATACATGTTTATATGTACGAACATAGTGTTTCCAGTACCTCAAAGCCCTTCTTGAAGGTGAGTGACCAAACACTGAACACAGGTTTCAAGGTGAGGCCTCACCAGCACTGAGGGCAGTGGAATGATCACTTCCATGGTTCTGTTGATACAAGGCTGGATTCTATTCCATAAGGTCCTTCTTGGCCACCTGGGTACACTCCAGGCTCATGTGGAGCCCTTGCTGACCAGCATCCCCAGGTCCTTTTCTGCCGGGCAGCTTTCCAGGCATTCTACGCCAGCTCGTAGCACTGCACAGGGCTGTCGTTACCCGAGGGTAAGAACACATCTGTTTTGTCAGATAATGGGTAGTGCTCAAGCACCAATGCAGTCAATTGATATGCAACATCCAGTTCAGGTACAGGGCAATGTCATAACATACAAAATTGTCAGTGTGTAGAAGTGCCTAGCGTTGACTGGTCAGGACCACTAACTGACAATTTCAGCAATGACTAATACGGTTTTGTAGCTGCTTTGGACTGATCTTGTTCCTTAGTATGTAATAGGTTTTATTAAATCTGAGAAGCTGTGGCACAGTTACTTTGTACAACTCCTTGAGGGGGTATTCACTGCACAAATCAAACTTTATTGCTAGTATTGTGCTGAAAATGAGATGTTGGAGTGTGCATAGGTATTATTTTATTCCCATCTTTCTGTCCAGTTAAGAGTTGTCCCATCATTTCTAGGAAGACTGTCACAGCTTATGTTAACATTTTGGTTTTCTGTATCCAAAAAACAAAAACAAGAGCTGCTAAATGACATCTAAACTGTTTTAGTTCTGACCTGCTTCCTACTCAAATATCTTTTCTAACCTGATAATTTGCCTTGACTACTTCAGATTTCTATTCCTGATGTTTCCCTGCTTTCTCATAAGACCTCCAAAGTTAATCCTTTCTTCCATTTCCTCAAGGAGGGAAAATTTTCCCCAACTTCTCTCTACTAAAGAGATCCTCTACAGCATTTAATCTTGGGTTTTAGCTGAGCCAGGGTCTGCCACTAGCCCTCCTCCATGACTGGAGCTCCCAGGTAATCCTGTATTACAGGAGACAACGGTGCTTTTCTCCCCTGAGATGAGCAATGTCCTTGCAGAGCACTGTGCCTCGCCGTCTTCCTCCTGCTTGCAACAGAAATGGCCAGGAGTGTGTCTGTGTTTGGTGCCACAGTCTAGCTGAGAAAATTTGGGCATGGTCATTTAAATAGGGCTTGGCTCTCTGTACCTGTTAGCCTAATTTTCATTATAAAGGTACCAGAAATAAACAATGGTATATTAGCAAATGTCACATTAATTCCACTGGTTTAATGACTAACTTCTTCATGAGCATAATCCAGAGTGGACAAATACACTGACAAGTGAGGGAAGATAAGGACAGAAAGGGAAGGTGGACAGCTGTAGAGCAAGGCTGATCTGAGCTAGTCCTTAGTTTTCTTCAGCTAAAAAACTACTCAGGACCTGGTGAGCTCTGAATACAGGCAGAAATATGAAGCTGCACGCTTTAGATGTGTCCATCTGTGTGTAATAACAGCTTTAAGATTTTTTAGTCCTGATACTCTTCTTTCAGAGATTAATTCATTGTTTTTATTTATTTAAAAGTTCATGTTCTAAAATTATACATCCAACTGAACTGACTAAATCTACAGATTTCTGCACTGTGGCACACTTCATGGCCTCCCACATCTTGCAGGGACAGGCTGTCACAACATCATGAAACAATTTATATCATAACAAATATAATCCTATGGTTATTTTATCATAGATTCTTAGAATACCAGGTTGAGTGGGACCCCAAACATCATCGATTGAACCTTAGCTCTAGCACTGGATTAACAAGGAGTATCACTGTAAAATATAACAGGTGCAGCTGTATATCACACATTGTGATAGGAGGGAGAAATAGAAAAATGAGTCAGTGGAGTAGAAGTATATTTAACCTTGTTGTACAAAACTAGATACTTCAATAAAGATTTTCTCTAAAGTTATGCTGTGTTGTTGCTTTTATTTAATTTTTTTTTATTATCGTTTCTCTTGTTTTATGCATGAATATGCTTGAGTGTGAAACAATGAATAGTTAATACTAAGCTAAAGCTTTTGGACAGTCAAAGTTTCCATTAATAAGTTTATATATTTCTTAATTTGTAGAAATTTCAGTTTATTAGAGCATGGTCCTTCTTATGGGCCTTTTACCTGTGCTCTCAAATAGGTCTTGCAGTTATGGCTAGAGATCCATCTGTGTCTTGCAACATTGGGTATTGTTACAGAAAATACCACTCTTTTTATGTATCTGTTCTTAAAAAGAGGAGTAATTAAAGGAAATAAAAACATTAAAGAGCGGGTTTCGTTCTAATGCTTTGTAGCATCATTTTCTTACTCCTTTGTTACTAAATTCCCAGAGGTTTTATGGAAAAAAATATATTGGAAAAAACTACTAGCAAAAATTAAGTGTGACAGCAAACCTACAGTGACAAAGTTTGTCCCTTCTAGAGCTGAGTTCAGCAGCAGGAGAAGCCATGTACATTAACCTGAGAAGGAAAGGACTAAAAAGGGGAAAAAATAATTTAATTTTGCTTAATTTATAGGGGGCGGGAACAAAAGCCACTCCAAACAAAAAATAGTAGAGTGCAAAAAGCAGTAGGCTTTTTGTATGGAACATTTATAAGGCTGTTTTGCCTTAGCACTAGTGTTAGATATTTCTTTTCCTGTATCGCAGTGTCAAAGGTCTTCTCAGTGAACAGAGAGAAATAAGATTCAGTTGTCCCCCAAAATCCCATCATTTTCTGTACTTCCTGACAGATTGTATTGATTCCTTTTATGTATAGCAGCTTTAAGGCTGTTGAGGTATACGAAACAATTTTTTTTCCCCTGAAGAGTGTTAAGAAACCTAAAGAGATTAATGAGATAAGCCCATTCATATTAGATCTATTTTTACTGCACAGATGAAACCAATCTGTAATAAATGGTATAACTGTATTTCTGTTACTTTTGAATGGAACATGAAACTTCTTGCCATCAAATTTATATGTTTAATGAAACTGTTCCAAGTTCTGAACAATTGTGCTGATTTTTACCAATTTATTTCTAATTTATAGGCATTTTTTAATTACATCCAGGGCCTCTTTTCATGCTATCTAACATTAAAAAATACTGTTAAAATTAAATGAGCAGCATTTTTATCTGTTCTGTTCAAACCACAGATGCTAGATTTGATTTTATTTCTTACACCGAGTTTGAAATTCTATTTTAATATGCAGAACTACAGTCTAGGGAATCATAAAATGCAGAGTGTTTTCATTAGGTGATGGGTCTGCACCTCTAGTTAACAGCAAAGCTGATTCATTGAACAGCCATGGTGAAGATACTGGGGCTGAAAAAGCAAATTGACCACAAAAAAGGATAAAAGGATATACCTCCTTTGAAGTATACAATTGTTTGTTTTTGTGTTAAACTCTAATTCTGCCAATAAAATTTTACTTTAAAAGTGAAGCTGTGTTTTATGGATCAAGGTAATGATAAGGCCAAAACATGTATTTTTCATTCATTTACAGACTATTAGTTATGGAATTTTAAGGGTTTGGGGTTTTTTTCTGTTGAGTGATCATTCACTTTGGTGTTTCTGTTGAAGCCTGCATAATTTATGGGCTAGCTTTGTTTGAATAGTTTATTGCTGCTAAAATATAGTAAGTGCAGTTAAGAAAAAAAAAAACCAAAACATGTAAAGCCTGCAGAGAACTGTAGGTACAAAACTATTCCTGCATTTAGTGGGTAGTATTTTAGCACAGCATTTTAAATATGAATTTGATAATGCTCTTACCTTGCTTTGACAACTTACATGAGATGGACACATTAACTGGCTTGGTGAAATGTTGTATTCCTACACCAGAGGCAATGACTGCATTCTTTGGTAAGTCATGGTTTGGCTGGCATTTCTTGGAGTGTGGTGGTGCAAAATAGTCAACCAGAGCTGTGTCTTGTGTTTTGTATGAATTGCCATCTTTGTCATGACACACAAGGTGCTGATCCTTGTGCTTTTAAACTGGGGGCACATTTATTCTTTCCATCAGACTACCTTAGTATGGCCAATATAGAGGGAGGTCTAAAAGTATTTGCAAGGGAATGCATCTTAATTGCCGAATAGCAAGCAACAGCAAAAGATACAAATATTCGAGGGTAAAAGTATCCCATGCAGGACGATGCTTTTACATTTAATCTGTTAGCTCCTAGATGTTCCCTGGAAAATGCTAGATGGTTCTCAATCTCTCATTATGGTTCATTCCAGCAGCCATTGCAGAACTCTGTTTTTCAAATGTGACTTTTAAAGAGCCACTCAGAATTACTTTTCTGTTTAACAACCCAGTGTGTGTCTCCAGGAACTGCTTGTGCAGCTGCAAAAAGGTATAACAAAGCTCCAAGACAGAGCTGGTGCTCCTCTATGATTAATTTGACCCAGAAATGCATAGCAGCCTGCTTTAAGTGGCTGCTTATTGTGCTGAGACCAGGGAGCACGACTCTATCCGGAAATAGTGTTTATTGTAATCCTATGTCCATCAGTGAGGAGCCTGGTTTCCTAAATCCCCAGTGCAAACGAGGGCTCTGTTGCCTTCTGGGGGTTTTGTTACATGTGTGGGAATAAAGGTCCTTAATTCACGCACCTGAAAAGGATGCATAGATATAGTGAGCATATAAAATCCTGTCCATGTAGTGTTCTATTCAAAGTAATTATTTCCTTATTTTTTGACTATTTATTCAAATATTTTGAAAAAATATTTTCCAAAATTTCCCTTAAATAATCTTTTTTTTCTCAATTCATCCTATGGGTACATATTGCATCATGGAATATGGCTCTGCATGTCCAGGCTTGCAGTTTTCCTGCAGCAGTGCATCAGAAATGATATTTTAATTGATTCCCACAGTATAAGCCAATTTAGGAAAATATCAGTCAGGCAAGAGCATTTGAAAATCCTTTGAAGTAAAGAAATTTGTGTTCACATTCTCCCCTTCTGCATATATTTGTTTATAAATGAAGAGTGATACTATCTCTCCCACTCCCTCTCCACATGGCAATACATTCCCTTGATTTTTTTCTGCTCTTTCAAAATTACAAGATAAATTTTAATTGTAGCCAACTATAGTTCTTTTTTAAAAAAGAAGAAAGCCAAATCAATCTCTAAGCTGGGGCCTTGAGTCCTTCAGAAAAATTACACAACTCTTGGACTGAGAACAGTTCCATGCTCTTGTGTAGCACTGGTTCAAGCCCAGAGAGTTCCTTCCCCCCTGAGAAATCTGTGGAGACCCAGGAACTAAAACCCCCCTGGGGTGAAGTCAAGGGTGGATTGCCCCGGGGGGGGGTCGAGTTCCACCTGTCCCTCAGTTCATAATGGTATTTTGTATCTCCCTCTCCTCCCTTCCTCCTTCCCGATTGGTCCCTGTCCCTTTGTCCCTCCCTGGTTCCTCGCCCGTGCCGTTCCGAGATTGGTTGTTACCCTCAGAATAAGAGTCTGATGTCCTGCTGAGGCCAGGGTCGCTCGCCCTTGAGCCCAAGCAGCTGACGACTGTACGACTGCGTGTGTGTTTTGCTCCGGGCGAGGGAACACTCCCTTTGCAGCACTCCTGCTTTGTGGATACAGCGTGGCTGCCTCAAGGAAGGTGCGGCCCACGGCCAGGGGACACTATCCCTGACTAGTGAACCTGAAATTCAGGGACACTTGCAGATGCCGCCGCCGGGCTGCTGACCAAACCCTGGTGGTCAGCTGGTCCAGCCCACGCCATTGGCAACACTCTTGATTCAGAAGAAAAGTGAAGAAGAAAAAGTCAAGGTACTAAGAACAAAATAATTTAAATTCCTCCGCTGTGCTCTGAAGCCAATAGAGTGATGCCCGTTGATTTCCGTGTCTATGCATCAAACTCCATAGGAATTTAAAAATTTCTTTTTAAAGGAAGGAGGAAAAAAGAAAAGAAAATTCTCCAAGCAGACCAATATTAGTCAGAACTTTCTTTTTCATTTAGATCAGTTTCCCCGACTGTGGCTAAAAAAAACCAAAAAAACAAAAAACAAACCCAAACCAAACACAATTTCTTCCTTGTTATTCCTTATAATGGGAATATCTTGGTAAAATTTTTTAGTAGGAACGTATAATAAGGTCAGATTGTTTCTTTGACACAATTATGTTTGAAAACATCTACAAAGATCTTATGAAACCCATGAGAAACCCTTTACTTGTTCAGAATTTCAGCTGTCATTGCTGCCAGGACACTTCCCAAAAGTTGTCTCTGGTGAATTCTCTCTCCATCACTCTCTCACGCAGCTGCCTCTTTTTCTATGCATGTTCCTATTGCCTTTTACTTTATCAGAGGCCAGGTCCACCCTTTTGCCAAAGGATAACACACTCCGTCTTTGTGTGCGTATTTCTGTTGAAGCACTTAGTCTGGGATGGGGGGCAAAGGCTGACTTAGATCTTCCCAGGTTTCATGCTGATGGGTTTTTGGTTGGTTGTTTTGCTGGTTTGGACTTTTGTCCAAATGGATGCAATTACACAAGGAAGTATTTCAGGGGTTATGTCTGATTATATCTGCTCTGCCTCAGGATCACAACAGGAAAACATGGCCTCCCTTGCATCTTTACATTTCTATTTATTTGCTCTCTCATATGCCATTTTGCCATCTTTAGACCTTCTCTACAGGCCTGTTCCTTCCTTCCAAGATCTCCTGTGCTCAGACTTCCATCTCCATTTTCTTATCTCATGTGGTATGTCTGAAGAGTTATTTTCAAGAAACAATCTTTAAAGTATTTTTTTGGAAGAACATCAATGTATAATATGATATAAAATAAAAATACTTGACTCGCAAGATTTTAGAGATTTAGAGATAAGGCTTATAATACCAAGCTGAAAACTTGATCCTATATGACTACAAGAAATAATCACTGCCAATATTTCAGACTTTAATATGAATATTATTTACTGTTTGGGATTTTTGTGTGTCAAATGGAAGTATTTGAGTTACTGCAAACCAAAATATTTGCATTTGATGTTAATCTGCAAGTAAGGTAAAATACGCTTTTGCTTTCACTTCTAACATTCTTCTTTTTGTGTTAATTTTAAAATTTAAAAATAAAATCTATGAGTGCAAAATTTAGAAAAACTGAGACTAAGACTGGTTTCTTAAAGCTTTTCTGATGCTCACCACTGACCTTTGTGAATTTTTCTTGGTGAATAGTACATTTCAGCCACATAAGTGGAGAGTAATTTCTCTGCTCTAACCAGAAGGCCTTTGTCTCTGAGGACCTCCCAACACTTGGCTGGTCACATGTCCTTTTGAACACAGGAATACCAATATTGGGTTGTTGTTGGAAGATGCTCAGTTTCTCAAAGGTACCCAGCTAGACACACACAGTTACAAATTGGCCCACCTGCTGGACAGTCACAGAGATAACAAAAGGCTATTGTCACCTCCTGCCTTGGTCCCCCTCTGGACTTGGCCAAAGATTGTTTGGCTTTTCCAGACAGTAAAATGGTCATGTGAAATAGATGGAGCTAGAGGGGATGTTGTTGGGTGTATTGGCCATGACCTGCACTGATGCTAGGGTTCTGGGCAGAAGAGCTCCATCATGTGACCTGACATAACTGGAGAAGTTTTTATAAATCTCATGACCAGGATAATGACAGGAAAAAACCCCCAAACTTTACTGCATTTTTAATTGAGACAGCTCTGGTTGACTATTTTGCACCACCACACTCCAAGAAATGCCAGCCAAACCATGACTTACCAAAGAATGCAGTCATTGCCTCTGGTGTAGGAATACAACATTTCACCAAGCCAGTTAATGTGTCCATCTCATGTAAGTTGTCAAAGCAAGGTAAGAGCATTATCAAATTCATATTTAAAATGCTGTGCTAAAATACTACCCACTAAATGCAGGAATAGTTTTGTACCTACAGTTCTCTGCAGGCTTTACATGTTTTGTTTTGTTTTTTTTTTCCTTAACTGCACTTACTATATTTTAGCAGCAATAAACTATTCAAACAAAGCTAGCCCATAAATTATGCAGGCTTCAACAGAAACACCAAAGTGAATGATCACTCAACAGAAAAAAACCCCAAACCCTTAAAATTCCATAACTAATAGTCTGTAAATGAATGAAAAATACATGTTTTGGCCTTATCATTACCTTGATCCATAAAACACAACTTCACTTTTAAAGTAAAATTTTATTGGCAGAATTAGAGTTTAACACAAAAACAAACAATTGTATACTTCAAAGGAGGTATATCCTTTTATCCTTTTTTGTGGTCAATTTGCTTTTTCAGCCCCAGTATCTTCACCATGGCTGTTCAATGAATCAGCTTTGCTGTTAACTAGAGGTGCAGGCCCATCACCTAATGAAAACACTCTGCATTTTATGATTCCCTAGACTGCAGTTCTGCATATTAAAATAGAATTGTTTTTGGTATTTTTCCATGACAATTTACATTTGTGTTAAAGCACATTTTTACGCAGTGCTATCGGTACCCTTGGTGTCAGATGAAATCGAAATGAAAGGAAATAGTCTCTTCCTTACACTGGAAAAATGGTAGGACATCATTAATTCTTTCTAATGACAGGGACACCAACTGCAGAATAGTGATTTTTACCAGTCCGCAAGCAAGGGGACAAGCACAATAAAAAAAAGTAAAAGATAATGTATAATTAAAGGTACTTTATTTGTTTAGTTGATAAATGTAATTTGATTTAAATTATTTATTGTTGTACTACACTTAATAGTATAGATTCATAAGCACTCTGCAGTATGATTTGTAAAAATAAAACAATACATTGCGTTTAAAACCAGTTGTACTAAATGTGATATTTCACGTACATACAGTGATATATATGCACTACTAATGTGTAAAACATTGCCTGTAGAATGTTGCAGTATACTGTGTAGAATCTAAATTTCTGTTTTCTATATTTTGCAATTTTCACACAACATTGCTGCCATACTCTGGCATTATTTTTGCTTTCCTTTGTTTTGCCAACCTCAAAACTTACCATAAATCCATAAAAACCTTTTAAGGTTTTTTTATTGATGAGACTAAGTCACTTTGGAGTACATTTTCTGCCTGCTTTAGCTGCTCCTAAGTCACTAAAGAGCCTTCAGCATCTTAGTTTTTTTCATCGGGTGCAATGGCAGTAGCAAATAATAAACAGGAATCAAAAATCTGTCAAATACAATGAATAATATACAGAACTGTGTGTGCATAAACACCAAATTTACATTCATACCAGATAATTAAAGTGGGAGGTGCCCTGGGCTTTAAAAAAATGTAGCTATTTAAGTGTGAGTAATTTAATGTAACTAGTTAAAACAGGATACCAATGGCCAGTGAGAAATCAAGTGCCTGTGATAATGAAATAATTTCATTCTAGGCAGCATAAACTTGTGGAAGCTAATGCTCATTACAGCACTACTACATGCCATGAAATCTTACAGTTCTTACTCCTTTTTAATCTTGTTCCACTTGCCCTGAGCCATAGATGTTTCTTTTATCCTTGGGTATAATCTGGGAAGTCCCACATTTTGTTCAAAATTTCTGCTTTAAAAGCATAAGAAACATACTAATAACAGCTTTTTTTTTTTTTTTTTCTCTTCCTCTAATATAGTGAAAGCTAAAATCTGTAACTTTTTTTTTTTTTTTGCACATGAGAACTGGATATACAAAAATAATTCTAAAGTTTCTACTTCCAGTTGTTTATGAAACAGAGACTAGGAGCAGTGTGGAGGCATTGCTCTAATTTATGATGCGTCAGCTGGGAGCTAGGGAGGCCTATTTATTTGCCTTAGGACCCTAAGCTGAAGTCATTACCAACAGAAGACTGTTTACTTTTTTTTCTGCGGGATTTTTTGTGTAAGAATGAGTCTTTAATGGTGACTTAATAACAGCAGAGTTCTTAGAAATTATTTAAATACAAACCTCTTGTATGAATCTCAGTGAGACTGACCAATAAACAATAATGTTTTACATAATGGTACTGCAGGTGTTGCCTTTCAGTGATATTTTCACATCTAAAAGTGCTGCTGCTGATTGAGATCTGTGGGACAAAAATAAGAATTACTTGGAAACCAATAGGGAACATAGAGAACACAGTATTTCCAAGAATTGACTAAATGAAAAATAAATTTTTGTTCAGCTATCCCTTAAACATCTATGGAAATCCACCATATTTTCAAAATAATTTAAAAAAATTGGAACACTATAATTTTGGCACTTAAAAATCTATGTTCTAATGCAAATTCACTACAGGAAATTTTTCTTTCTTTCCTGAAAAAAAAAAGAAAAAAAAATATACTCTAGAGTCTTTTGATAAAAAGTTCTGATTCTGGGAAAATCAAAGCACAAGAATCTGGGGGACAAAGAATATTGTATGGTGTAATGGATTTATTAAAAAGGAAATTCAGACCAATCTGACCAATTTGTCCCCTTGATCTCCATCATCAAAATTTCACAGATGTTTACTGCACCATACATAGCACGGAAATATCTGCCAATGTGGTTTTGTAGTTGCCTCAAAATAGAGGCAAAGCCACCTTTATTGCTAATCAACATGTAAGGCTTGGAAACAGTAAATAAAGATGCTAAATAAAATACTTAGAGAATAGGCAAAGAAAACAAAGAAAAATAATCCAATTATTTTACATTTGTTTTGCTAAATGGTTTTGAATTATTAAAATGCAGCTATAGATCTAATATCGATATCCACCTGAGACGGACAAAGACTCTCTAACTTGTTAAGGTTAAAAAGTGTACGTTTATTTCAGTGCCGGAGAGCTGCAAGAATAACTCCCAAATGTACAGCTCCAAAGTAACAATGCAACACAGAACTTATTTATCTATCACAAAAATGCATATTTAAAATACAGATGTATATTCACAGCATAAACACCTCCCATTCCCCGCTTCATATGGAAATTGGCAAAAAGTCATTAAGCATGCGCAGTTCCTGCAATGGAATTGGGTCAGTGGTCTGGAAAATGAGTCTGAGGGCTGCTTTTGGAGAAGTAATATGAGTCTTCTTCAGTGTGACCTTCTTACTTGGTTGTTTTTTGACAATACATTTGACCCTGGAAAACTCCCAATGCTCTCTT
This sequence comes from Acanthornis magna, assembly GCA_036785705.1. Classification (NCBI taxonomy): domain Eukaryota; kingdom Metazoa; phylum Chordata; class Aves; order Passeriformes; family Acanthizidae; genus Acanthornis; species Acanthornis magna. Next base: position 86,683 of record JAWUZG010000654.1, read on the forward strand.
CTATTGCTTCTAAGTAGGTTGCATCTGGGCAAAATTTGTAACTGTCTAGGCTCTCCTTTGAACCTCTTTTCTTAAGATTATTAATTGTCTATTCTAAACACAGCTGAGTAAATATCAAATAATCAAAGGGCTACCCTGCATTCAATCATTAATTTCTTTCTAACTGAGTTCTGCGTCTTCTTCTATTCTAGTTGATTTTAACAGAACTAACTTTTACCTAAAATCTCTACATTTAAGTGTCTAAAAGAAAACCCTATGTTTCAGTTTTTCTGTAAAGGACTGTAAAGAAGAAACCTTGCCTTCTTTCCCCTTGTTCAGTTTCTTTACCTTGAAACTGATCCTCCAGCAGAGGAAAATATCCCTTTCCTCTGGCTCTCAAAATTCTTCAGAATTTGTTGTATGCTCAAAGCCACAGCTGCAGACATATTTCAAAGAGCAGAAGTGCTACAGCCCCCAGGCTTTCTGTGGATGCTGAATTTTGCATCCTTCAATGTGCCCCAAACAGCACACCAAACCCCCAAAGAGCCCAGAGGATGCTCCACAACTCTCACTGAGGACTCTAATCACTTCAGCATCTTCTCCTTGGACCATCAGTGTATATTAGGGGAGGCAAAGTGCACAAAGCAGCCACAAAGGAAGTTTAAATCCTTTACATGCCAAGGCTTTACTCTTGAGGTTTGTTGCAGTGCAACATTTGGAATGCATGGAAGCAGTCTGATAAGAATGTGAGGACATGGAGGGTTTGATTAAGAGCACCTTAATTGAATGGAGCTGCAATGAGTTTTGGGCAGGCAGGTGGGTAGTCTGGGATGGGCAGCAAACAGGTCTGGAGGCACAACTGGCACCTGGAAACCAAGGTCTGCCTACACTGCTGGAAAACTCATGGGAAAATCTTCTCCCTAAATCTGCCCAAGATGGAGCTTTTCCTATGCACTGAGCTCCTCCTTTATTATCCCTCTGTTCAGACTCTCAAGGGGCTGACTCTTACATTTTTTGGTGCCAATGAAAATGACCAAATGAGGGAGATGAGGTCTTGTGAAAGTGGTGCAGTGTTAAAGATAGACAGTAAGGCACTATTTTCCTTTAAAAATGAGTGCTCCTCAATATGCAACTATCTTAAGGCATATCTTGTCCTATTTATCTCTCAGAAAAATAAAATACTATTTTAGATAAATGATTAAATATTTTTAGAATTATTTCAAAGGCCATTAGAGATACGTGTATAAGGAAAAAAATAAGATGTCACAGATATGTGACTAATCTTAGTTCTGTACCAAAACCTTACTTTTGTAGTGGATTTTTTTTCTCTCAGTCTGTATTTCTCAGCCTCCAGATATTTCTGCACCAAGATGGTAAAGAGCCTAATTGGTGCAAACTATGTCTGCAGGCCAGTTGTTACATTAAGATTGTTTTAGTTACGTACTCAGATTTAACTTTCTCTTTATGCACATTTTCCCCAAAATGGTTTTTCTAGTCACACCACACTCCTGCCAGAATTTCTTCTTGCTGTGACTGAAGTTGCTGGTACTCATTAAGATGAATCCAAGTTATGGTATCAGTTGCCTCTCTCTGATTTGGAGCTTCTGATGTCCCTGAAGTGTAGCTAGGTGGGTCATCTCACAGAATGTAAATAAAAAATATTTATGGGTGTCACAGTGCTTACTAAAATGTGTTTGTCTATTATCAGTGGTATTTTGCCTGCAATAATTACACATTTCTTGGAAATCTATAGCTTGGCAGCTGTGCCTTATGCCTCATATGGTGTAGATTAAAACTATCTGCATTTGATATTGGAGGCAGAAGAAGCTGATTATTTTGCAGGGGCAGGCTTTATATTATTCAAGCTGCAGCTTGAATGCAGCTTTTCTCTGTGGGTCAGCAACAAATACAGGTGAATACGGCAGGGCTTAAGAAATGCCACTGGAAAGAAATGATGTCAACATATATAACATGCTTAGCAGAACACAGCTTCTCCCACCGGGGAATCACAGTGAGACTTTGGCTACATAAAATATATCTTATGGGTTTTATGTGGCTCTATTTCAGTGAAACACTAATTTTATCTCTAACTCTGTCATTGAAGATGATGTTAAAATGACTGGCTTAATGCCCAATATTAGATTTTTGCTTAAATACTTTACTGAATTGGGAAATGGGTGTCCCTGAGACATTCTGTGGCACTTCTGAATGCCAAAATAGCCCTAAATAAAACCATTCAGTCACAAAGACAATTTTTAATATCATACATGGTGTAACATTAGACTTGACATTTTTATATATGCATTATTGCTGAGAAACAGTTGCTGTGGGAGGTGTAATTTAGAATTTCCCAACCCTTGCACATTCAAAAATCCCTGTAACAACATTGCGCTAATATGTCTAAAGTAATATTTCCTTATTTTATTTATCTGAGAGATGTACTGTATACCACTTTATAGAGGTCTGTAAAAGGTGTCTAATTAACCCTATCCATGTTACCCAATTATTTGGGTTTTTATGGTGAGGGATGAATGTCACCTTTAATCATCATATGCCTAACTAAATTGTTTATTTTAAGTTTTATTGATGTTCTTATTTCATTCATTTCTGAATAAAAGAAAAAAAACCAACAGTACTTTCTCATAGCAATACATCTAAGAAAAATATTAAAGTAGTTATATTTCTTATCAGAATTTGCTTGACTTGATAAGGAGGTACTTTCTGTCTTTTACTCTGCATACTGAAGCAATGGGGCTGTTCAGATTTAACAGAAACATCTGTCACATCTCAGAATAACTTTCAGACATTTGGCATACTGCATAAATAATTGGTTTAGTCAGAGCTTCTGTCAGGGTACAACACATTCAAGGTACATTTGGCTTGAACTAACAGATATACATGAAAACAAATGGTATTACATAAATAGGTGCATGTTTTCCATATCCTGTTGACATTGCCACTGACTTTCTTATGAGAGAAATTAGATCAATGAATGCATTAGATGTTTGATAACAACTTAAAACATTTGAATTTTGTCACAAACAGACCTCTATCAAACAGCAACTTAATCAGTAACAGAGAACAGAATGAATGGTGCTGCTGACTGATAATTGCAGCACTACCAAACCTCCTGGGAGCTGACAACAGGCTTGGTCTGGTGAGGTCTTTGCTCATCAGCTGCTTTGCTTGGTGCCTGGCTTGGCACATGCTTAGGGAGACATTCCAAGCATCCAGGTAGCTCTGAGGCTTCGCAGTGGGCATGTCTCTTCACCAAGACAAAAGTGGGAAGAGTCTGGCTGGGTGGAGAAACAAGGAAGGAGAAGCCAGCATAGAGAGGAGAAAACACTGAGACCAAAAACTGCTGCAGAAATCCTGTCCCTGCTTGTTCGACTTGTGGCCTGAATAACAAGGCCATCATTACCTCCACACTCTCTACTACAATGATTTATTTTCTCAAAGGAGAAATGTCTGGGATTAGGGATGCCCTGGCCCCTTGGTACCATTTTCACCTGCAATATGTATTGATGTATTTAATTTATACTGATTCTTTCTCTTTCTTGCTGTTGTTTAATCCCTGCAGCTGAAAGCTGTGTGACTTCATTGCCATCCCATTCGTGTCCTGGGAGCAAGCATACAGCTGTGACTATGGACACAGTGAAAGGCCAGATGCTGTCCTTTGTCATGGCAATACAGGACACTAGACTGGGCAAGCTGGGAAGGAAAACCTGCCTTGTTCTCACTGAAGCCTATCAGTCTGGGTGTCTCACAGAAATTCAGACCTGGAAATACATTTACTAATCAGAAAAGCTGTGGTAGAGTGTGAATTATACTACATCCAGTATAAAAAATGAAGATTTTTCAATTTGATTTTTGTCTCGTTTTTTCTCCTTTTGCCCAAAACCAATATTTCAAAATATTTCATGTAGTGTTTACATGTAATGTTCTCTCAAGCATCTCTCAAGAAATGTAGTAAGAACCAATCAGCAGAAAAAGTGAGAAAAAATATGCTGAATTGTATGTTAAGACCAAAATCAACCCATATATCCACTTCTATAGAATTTTTGAGACGGTCAGGGCAGGCAAATGTTACTACTCTCATGTTACTGAATGAACAAGGCTGCTTGTCTGAGGGATGTTAACATCTCTGAGCACTGCATTTGCTTTATCAGCCTAAAGGAGAGATGTGAAATGTAGATTCATATCCTAAACTAAAATAAGACATCAGTAATGGAGATTTGATTCTTCTGCTAAAACAAATGTAGTTGATAAGAGTTTCCATTATTCCTTTGTGCCTCCTTACCTGACTCTACACCTATAGTGTGTCATAAGTTGCTAAGTGACTTGTGCAGCTGTGCTGCCAATGTCCACTGCACTTTCATGCCCAGAATGCTTTATTGTGGTGTTCTTTAAGCTGAGGCCATAATACCAGTCTAGCATTGAGTTTTTATCACTCTTTTCTGTGGGGCATGAAGGGAATTTGCGTGTGGAACTTCGAATCCTTCTCACTGCTTTTTATGTATTGGGGTCTCTGGAAAGCCTCTTTGCAAGAGCAGGTGGATAAAATATTTCAATATCATAACTTTACTTAAATAATATGTGGTGACAGCACTGCACTTCTGCCTTCATGGTCAGGGCAAACTCAAAAGTAGGGAAAGCTTGCAGTAAACCAATAATATATGCTAAGAGTCATGTAATCACACAGGGACAGAAGCTTTTTATATATAAAAAGATCTGAAGGAGTTATCTAGTCCTACTCCCTATCTAAAGCAGGACTAATGAAAACAGGTTGCTCAGAACCATGTTCAGTTGGGGCTTGAACATCTCTATAGATGGAGACACACAGATCCCATCTGAGCCACCTCCAACTGATTGTCCACTGTCATGAAGAAAAACTGTTTGTAATGTTAAACCAGAATTTTTTGTGTTTGGAATTGTGCTTGTTTCTTTCTGTCCATCCACCTTCAATATGAAAGCAGTGAGTTCTCCCTTTCCCCTTTTCTTCCCAAGGTCAAACCATCACAGCCACCTCTATTTCCCTTGTCCATCCTGCACTGGACCCATTACTACGTCTCATCCTGCGCTGTGAGTCCAAATCTGGACCCTGCATTCTCTGTGCAGTTTCAGTGATGCTGATAATTGGAGCTGCATGTTGAAACATTCCAAAATGTATGAAGCCACCACAAAACATGTCTCTTACATGCAGGCCTTAATCAGGCAAATCAGACAAACTTTGGGAAAGGTTCATCAGCCTGATAAAGGACTTTGTGGCTCTTCTTTTATTTTTGAGCTACAAAGATTTGGAGCCAGAGGTTTTGTCCACCCAGGGAAGGGGAAGGACATGCCCTTCAACAAAAAATGTTGTGTCACATCTCTATGAAGTAAGCTTTTCTGAGGATTTTATGTCTGTGTTAGAGCTCCTCCTTTTAACAGACCTCTGAGCTCAGCTATCCTAAATAGCAGAGCCAGAATACAACCTTGGTATCTGACAGACCATGATGACGCTTTGCTGGTCTGACTTTTAGCGTTCATGAAACCTAATTTGAGACTGAGAACTGATACTTCTAGCCCAGAGTTCACAGCTGTAAGAAAGTGTACCCTTATATGTAGATAATATATATATATATTAATAGGCTTGCTGGTACCTAGGTGTCTTTTTTTTCCCTTGTTGAATATAAAACTGGCTGATATAGATATTTTACATTGATGTGCTGCAAGCAAAATAGTCTGTCACAACACAAGCAGAATTCTCAGTTATGATATTTCCACTACAAAGTATGCCAAAATTCATATAAATTTTCTGCAGTATAAATTTTCTGCAAGAGTTTTGAAATTAAATTAACGGAATATTGCATTTATGGCAGAACATGTGTAGCTATATTACACAGGGACTCAGAGCACATAATTTGTCAATTAAAACACATTAGTAAATCTGGATTATATATTTGGCTTCCCAGGCTCCTAACTCAATGTGTGCATTCATTGAACCATTCCCTTTGTTGCTTTTTTTTGAATATGCTCTACTCATCTTAATAGGGAGGAGACCTAAGTTTGTTTACCTTTCTTTTTGCAGGAAGTAATAGGCGGATAGTTGAATCTGTTTTCTCATTACAGTCAACTATCAAGCTCCTCTAATACTAATAATCTAAAATGATGCAAAAATCTTCATTGTCCACTCATATGTTCTGTACCTATACATGAGCAGTCCATTGTCAATAGACAGAGGAATAAACAAATTTATTTTTCTGTTTGCACTTCTGTGTGCTATGGAAAAATCACAGAATCCCAGGACCTGCCTAGAATACTGCTTCCAGTGACCTCAGTGGACCAAATTTCTTAAGCTGCTTGTGAAGTGATCCAACACTGGAAAAATCAATAACAAATATTTTCATGGAAAGCCTTATATTCTTTTAATCTTACAATTTATTAGCTTGGATCTGTTTGGATGGAGATTTGTTTATTCTTGGAGAAGTAAGTATACAGAAGAAAGGTACTTGTTGAGTTCCTTTCATGTCAACATGCTAACACTGAAATATTTGACTGTTAATATTTTTAATTAATTTTTAATACTGTTTACTATTAAGTGTTCCAGATATCCAAAATATCACCAAAAAATAACCTGACCTTTACTGAATAGTTCCAACAGAGTGTCTTGGAAATGTGTGCCAAGACAGGACAAATATGGAGACTCCAGCCATGGAGGTGTAGCGTTGGCTGTGGAGCCATTTCAGGGTGATGGGGTCAGGATGAGCCCGGCTCTGGGCACTTCAGACCAATCTGCATACTCTTTCATGCTCATCCACTACATTAGTCAAATACATTAGTCAAAAATGCCAAAGGCTTTTGGGTACTGTATCAGATACGTGCCTTTTAATCTGTGAATGGCACAAGGTAATATTTTTTTAAACATCCATTTCTGTTAAGAGTTAACATTCTTGTTATATCACTTACTTTTCCTGTGTGATAATGATTATAGCTTTTGCTCTTTACCATGTCCTCTTCTTTCTGTGTGTTTGTCTGTCTATTTCTCCAATGTAGGTAGACTATAATGACTCTAGTATTTTAATTCTGCCCAATGTAAGGGAAGTAATATTTTATAAATTAAGGGATTTTTAAAAACTAAAATGTAATCTTGTTAGCTAGATCATATATTTTTTCCACATAATTTAAACAAGGGCCTGTAGAATGTATTTAATGTATGGTATACTCTGCCAGCAAGCACTTCAGATTTCTTGTTAACTTGCTATATATCCTTCACATATAAAATGCAGAAAGATTTCAAAAACGTATTTCTTTATTTTCACCATATGCATCTTTGGTTTAAATTGAAAAAAATATTAGTTTAATTGATGAAGTGTAAGTCTTTCTAAAGGTAAAGAACTGAGTCGGAATAAGGAATTTCCTCTACTTGATTATGTAAAATGCCATACAATTAGATTTGGTTTCTTCCTGGTTTAATTTAGTTTATCCCCTTAGGAGAGATCCATTCACCATATTTAATTTACCTGTAATACACTGTAGTAAATGTTTTCCAAAAAAGAAAGCTTAATGAGTTGAAGACATGTATGATAAGCTTCCTATTTTCCACCTTACTTTCTTAACAGCTTTATTGTTTTGGTTCCGTTGAAATTTGTAAGGGGAAAATGAGAGCTCTGGAAATGTTCTTGGTTTTAACCTTAGTGAAAGAGCTTGGTTATTCATTGGGGCACAATCCTAATGCTGCTGAAAACCCAGGGTTTACTCCTCAGGGCTACCCCCAGCCCCAGAGTCAGGGCACGGCTGCAGGAGGCTCTTGTCCCGGGCACACAGGGACCTGGTGATTCTCTTCTGCCCCTGCCCTCCTCCTTCTGCCCTTGTGCACATTGGTTGCAACCCTCAGAGCTGTGTCCAGCTGATAATTATCCAAGCCTGAAGGAATACAGCTACATTCAGGCTGTGAGGAGATGCTCCTGCTGCTCAGTGAGCCCAGGATGGCCCAGGATTACACAGGAAAAGTGATGAGTCTTCATTATCTACATGCAGGTAACCTGTACTGAAAGTCCCTCTTCTGACTTTAACTTTGTGACACAATACTTGAGTGTCACCACTAGTATTCAGAACCTTCAGAAATAAGACTCAAAAGGACAGGATTTCTTTTTGTCCATGTATTATATTCTGATGAGGGGCTTATATTTTGTGTTCTTTCTATATTAACTGGGAATTAGATCATATACTTTCTTTAAAAAGTTACTAATGAAAACAATAAATATTCCAGGATTTCAAGGGAAACAAATGATCTGCAATCACTGCCTTAGTCACCAGTTCTAGTGACACTGACAGATACACAACTAATTTATATGGAGCAAATATTTTTCTCCACTTTTACTCCAGTCTCTCTTCTGGCAAAACTGCTTTGGGAGAAACTGAAGGAAATTTTTCTGGGAATGAAGAAACAACATTCTACTTCCATCATGTGTCGAGAGATGTAATTTACCTCTACAAGCACAGGTAGTAGAGTACAGATTAGGTAGAGATACAAACTTCATATCTATATTTTCTGTCAGATGGATAATTTTAACATGCTAAAAATGAAGGTGTGAGAAAGGAATAAAATAATAAATGCATAATAAAAGAAATATGAACCTCTAAGATTGCATTGTTTAATAGCATAAATTGAAATGCAGAAATTTAGGAGAGAAAAGAAGATAAAGTCCTCAGAAGGAGACGAATTTTTTTCTAGAAGTTGAAGAAAATAATAGATTTTACCTGCCTAAAGATCTGACCTTTGTTTTCTGCTGCAGTGCCAAATAAGCAGCTCTGCATACACACAGGACTTTCTAATCCTGACTTGCTTTATAAATCTGTAAATTGGTAGCAGCTTGAGGCATTCCAGCAATGTTAATGTCATCCTGAATAAAGGTGCAACAGTGTGCTCTGTTTTTCTGTAAGCTCAAGGTTTTGATATTTCTGATCTTTGTTTTTACACTGCAAAACATCTGTCACAAGGCTATAGATATTTTTATATTTTATAACCTTGTGTGAGGCTAATGACACAAATGCCTTTGTCAAGGATAGATACCAGCATAAGTGGTTTGGGACCAATTACTCAGTCACTGCCTTGCTTGAGATAGAGTGTGGCAACCTGCATTTTCATCACAAATCAGCAGGAGAAGCAGCACATTATACAAACATTCAGCAAAGCTTTAGATAAGGCAAATACGAGCAAAAAAGCGAGAGACAAGCTGGAGCAAGCCAGGGGCTGTGTTCCATAACTCTGCTCACAAACCCCTCAAGAGTGCAGCAGCTGCACTGGGGATGAAGGAATGCAGGGGTCAGCCCCACTCAACATCCTAGTGAGCAGGGCAGTTTATCCATCACAGCCAGTGAAGGGCGCTGAAGGGCTGCTGGGGACAGGCTAAGGGACACGGATGAGCCCCACGGAGGACCAGGTGTGCAGGGGCCACTGCCAGCTCACAGCTACTGATCTCAGACAGTGAGGGCCAGGGTCTCATGGAAATAACAGCAGTGTGAGCCAGAGGAGTGCTAAAGATTGTGTTGGCTCCCACAGCTTCTTTAGGTTTTTGTGCAGCCTTTGTGCAGCTGGCAAGGTGAGTTTTGCCATGTGCTAATCAGGCTCCATTGAAACTCAAAGCCTTGCAGCACTCCTTGCTCAGGACAGTCATTCAGAGCGTGGGACAGAGCAGAGCCTGGGTGGGTTACTGAAGAAGGACTGAACTACGGTAGTAAGCAGGATCAGGATCAGTATCCTTGTTCACTTGTCAAATCCACTTGCTACATTTAATCTCATCTAACTGGGATTTACTTAAATGCCTGTGTATGTGAGCTTGCAATGCACATACCTGGACACTAAGGTCAAAGACTGTAAAACAAGTATTTGGTGTTTAGGATTATATGGTCTTGAATTTAAGTATTCTTGCTTGAAATTATTCAAATCTGGGCCTACCCATTAGCTGAAAATACAGAGAGAGCAAATAAACTTGCATATAATATCCTCTTTTGTGATGTTTTCTGGAGAAATACTTGAGTGAAAGAGACTTATACTGTATTTTTTTTCCCATCTTATTCTTCTAAAAAAGCTGGGAAAGGTGGTAATAGCTAATAGGGTAAAAGGAAAATGGATTTCTTAGCCCAGGAGATAAACCTTTTTATATGGAAGAAATTTTATAGCAGTTTATGTTTTTTCTTATAAAAAATTATATGAGTTCTGAGTAGAACTAATGCAAATCCTCACAGTGATTCTTCTTTTAAAACGTTAGGGAAGAATGAAAGGTTGCGTTTTCTCTTTCATATTTTGGGGGTGTTTTTTTATGCTTCGGGGGGGGGGGTTGGGGTTTTTTTCCCCAGTTAGAATCAGTAAATCTGGTCTTTTTAGTACAGTTTTAAGCCAATAGGAAATTATTTTTTGAAAATCATAAAGTTCCCACACCTTGGGAAATAAGGGCATTTATAGCTGTTTAAAACTGATTTATACTTGTGTAGATTATTACCCTTCCTGTACAGGCAGGTAAAGCACCTTCTTAGTGGTATAAATTTTCTACACTAAGACAATAATCCCTTTCTACACATGTCAGTAAAGCAGGTCAGTTTTCTATAACAAAGTCTGAATAATTTACTCAATTTTCACAAAATTATATTTAAAGCGTAATTGCAACATCCAGTGGAGATATTACAGCGTTATAAACAAGGCTATATCTACACTGCAGTGACTGGGCAGTACTGCAGGAACAGTTGAGCTGTCCAAAGGACAGGTCAGTGCAAGCTGATTTATTTTCCAGTTGGTGCTGGTGTCTCAGCTGCTGTAAGCAGAGAGGGCAGATGCTGTGGGTCTATACAACACCTCAGCTCCTTCTGTTTGAAGTTAGACTAGTGCAGTTTTCTCAAAGGGATTTTCCAGATGCCATCACTATTTTGAAGTCAAGAATAGAATACTGTTCGCCTGCCGGGTGAAAATACACATTTTTATTTTTGGCTTGGAACATCTATTTTTTTTTAAACAAAAGTCAATTTTCCATTAACAAGCATATATTTTGAGTAAATTGCCCGAGGAAGGATGTTCTAGAACAGTTTTGCAGCATAAGCAGTGTCTAAAAAGCATCTTAAATCCAAACTAAAACAATAAACATGGAAAAAATACCTACAATAGCAAAAGGCTATCCTTGTTTTCCCAGGTTTGTAATCTATTTTTTTTGTTTGTGGGATGAATGAGAGTTATCTGTGACCTGCTCTGGGTAATCACATCTGGAATATAAAAACAGATGGCTTCAAACCAAAGAACTGTTTTGCATGATATGCAAATGAAAAGCATATTCCCCTTGCACTCCTGACTACATTCGGCAAAAATTAACATTACTGGAATAAGCAAGAAATGCTACACTTGTTTTTGGTAAAAAGGAAATATTTATGTTGATGCTTCTTGTTTACATCAGCATCAGTACAATTTAAACAATCTGTATTTAGATGTTGCACTTCAGGTCATATTACCTTCTGCTAAGGGCACAAGAGAGAGAGTGTGTGCCATGGGAGATACTATATTTTAAATAACAACAACGAAAGAATAAAAGGATGGAAATGGAAGTTTGGGAAGATGAAGGGATATTTCAAGAATCACACTGTAAATCATGGCAGAGCTAGGACCATAAGATTTCTCAGTTCTTGCTCAGTAATCATATCTACTGGATATGCTGCTTCTCAACGCATAACATGAACATGCAGTATCTTGTAAAAAAGAATGCACTAGACATTTTGGTGTTATTAACTTTAACTAATTCCAAGGGATATTTAAATCTACACAAACAAGACTCTTAAAAGTGATCCCTAGTGTGAACACTGACAGAGGAGTTAGGTTTTCAGGTCTGCGAGCGCAGAAAATCAGCTGAAAAGATCCCTGTCACTAAAGCAGGTTGTGCCTTTTGAGAGGAATTTCACAATAAATACCCTTCTTGAAGCATTAGCAGATGTAAAAAGTGGAACAGGGAACTTTGGAAATGTGTTTCCTTTACTATGCAATTTTAAACACTAATAAACAAAAAAAGCAATAATAAGATTTTTGTAAGTATTGCTGAACATGCTGATGCTTAGTGTCAGGGGCCTCAGAGATGACAGATTTAGAGATTAGAAAGTGAAACATACAGAATATTTTATGGAGATCAGGGGGCTGCCTTTGCTCAGCAGGGAAAAGGCAAGTCCCTCAGTATCACACAAGAGCTATCTATATTTACAATTGCCTCTTCAGGGACTGCAGGAAGCTCGGTGCTCTCAAGACACTTGGGAATTTTCACAGTCATGTTGCCTTTAAGGATCTCAGACTCAGCTCGAGGACATCCTGTCTGTGTTTTCTGCTCACCCATGTAGCACATACTGTTCCTTTCTTCTGGGAAGCCTTCACACCCATGAGTTTGCTTTGCAGTGGCCACAGGACAGCTCCTGGACACGGCATGCAAGATATTTCCATCCAGCTGTGCTGTGTGAGAATAAGCTGCTCTGTGCACAGTTTCAGCTGTATCCTGATAAACAGGACGTGCCAAGAATTCATTTACAGGGTAACCAGTGAGGTTGTCCTGGAGGTACTTCCCAGGTGTTCCTGTTGCAACATAGCAGGAGTCAGTCTCAGCTGTATTAGAATGCCATTTCCAGCATAGCAGTGCCTATGGAGATGCAAAGAAGGAAAACACTCGAATGCTTTTGAAACTCCGGCCTGCTTATTTAAGAGCCTATATGGAAAGTAAATCCCCCCAAAAATAAGTTCACCAATCACACAGAGACTTAACAAAATTTCTTAATTTTTGAGGATCATCAATTAGGGTAAGAATACAGCTAAGCACGTGAGAAAATATACAATGCTGGGATCTGTTGCAGTCTTTCTGTAAAAGCAACGTACTCATAACTCAGCTTTACAGTGGAGTCAGGGGTAAAGACAACCACAGCAAACAATATTAGAGTCATCCTTAATTATTTCTTTCCTTTATCTAGATTCCCAAGGTGTCTAGGATTTTGACATTTGAGACTTAAAAAGCCATAAAAGAGGCTTGAATTTCAAAAGGAAAGAAAATTTGCTCCTGACTTTGTGTTGTTCAGCCAGACTGTCTGACTGTCCTTGCCAGAGGAGACTTACACAGAGCACCTCTTTTGAGAAAGATGTTTTAGTGCTAGTGACACTCATCTTGGTTGAAAAAGAAGTATAAGATGAGACTTTCAGTGTATCCTGGCTAAATTACATCTGACTAGTAATTTAAATTAATATACTAACTTCACATGCACACATATTCCTAATTTGCCTTTTAATGACTAAAGTAAAAATTTGTACCATCTGGAAACTCTCACTTTATTTTTCCCCACGTTTTCTGAGGTAGCTTATTTAATTACTTGGCAAATGGTCTACCTAATGTCACTACATCTTGTCAATAATTTGTATGCAAAAGATGAACTCTTTTGTGAGTGAGAGTTCCTTTGAGGCCGTAAAGAGAGCAGAAGAAACAGTTTTAGATGAAAAAAAGTAAGCATCTTGTAAATATGTTGCTGAAGCACTTGTTCTAAACAGTGTGTCCACAGAGACTTCTATTAATGATCCAAAATACCAGAGCAGGATGAAAAATTACTTAAATGCTGCTGCTCTTTTGTAGCTTGCAATACAGCCAGAGACAGCTGTCAAACAGAAAGGCAGGGCAGTGAGCAGGAGCAAAAGGCTGCTGGAGTGGGAAGTTGCAGAAGTGTATGAGAGCTGGGGAAGCACTGGGCTTCATAGGTGGAGGGGAACGAAGGCTTCACATGGAGCTGGGTGTGCAGTTCTTCAGGCAAAATTCACATAGCACCTATGTGACTGCAGTCTCTGTTTTCTGATTTTAATAGTACCCAGTTTTGGGAAAGGTTTTGTCTACAAGCGGCTGGTTTTCCTCACACTCAGCCAGAGTGTCAGGTAAAGCACACTGTTTTCTTCCCTTAACATTACTTCCCCTTATTGTGTATGTTACTCAAGATTTAAAAGAAGGAAATTATTTTCCTTGTACTATTGCCACATAGGACATTTAAAAAAAACACGAGGGGAGAATAAGGCAGTTTTTTCTAAAATGCCTTCACTGCACCTGTTACTCAGACTTTTTCAGCTCATAACTAGTTTACTTTTACAAACCTATTACAAAAGGCTTGACTTAATGTCCTTCTTTCCCTCCTTGCAATGTTTGTCACTGCCACTAGTATGTAGTTTCAGTCATGTAAAGACAGTTTGCTTTTGATAAGAATGTTACATATGTCAGAAGAAGGGACCACCAAATATTTAGGGTGCCATAGGAATTTAGCAAAATGCTTACAGGGTATTCTTCCCTATTTTGCAATAAAGTTTCAATTTGGCTCTCCCTGTCAGGAAACTGAGTTAAACCACAACAGGGTACTTGTGCTACCCATGAGCAATAACTCAGCACCTTGGTGTTAATTTCTGAAGAGAGACTTTGAATCTGTTGTGCTTTAACCCCTGCCAGCAGATCAGTACCATGCAGCCACTCACAACAGCAGACAGTTTGTTATGGCAGCAGTAACTTTCCATGGAATTGGTGCAGTGAAAAGGAGCTAGTAATGCTACAAAAACAGATGTACCTGTTGGCAAGGAGACTTGGGGGACTATTAGCCTAAGGAGGTAAAATATTCTTTTATCCTTTGTTGGGGAAGATGAAATAGGAAAGCCTTATAAATATGATTACCTGGCAAAAGATGTTGAGAATATGGAAACTATAAGTGAGAATGAAATGAAGACAAGCTTTGAGATACCAAACCCCAGTTACTAAATAACTGGAAAACAATGGTATGGCCACTGAAGGTAATCTCCCTCTTTGATTAAACAATACCCTCTGCTTGCAGGCAGGTCCAACGGTCAGAGCAGACCCTACCAACTTGGCAGAGGGTCCAAAAAGCAGTTTTTAGGGTTTAAAATATAACACCGTATGGTAATGCAATGACTCTCATAGGCTATATGTAAATGTTGTAGGATTTGAAGCTCGTTCTAGATTGGTTAGTGAAAATTAGAATATTCAGCACAGAACATGATTTATTGTATTGTAAATGGCAACCACGGGACTCTGTATTCTATTCTATTCTGTATTCTGTTTTCTGTACTTTTCTTCTCTCTCTCTCTCTTACCTCTCTGACCTGCTTCGAGCTGCGTCTCGCAGCTCCTGGCAGGTCCCCTACACCCACGCCCTTTCACAATAAACCTCATGCTCTAAGACCTGGCTCCAGAGATCTCTTGTCTCCATCCCGACCGTCTGAAACAACCGACCCAAACGCCACAGACGGCAAATCCTACAATCCTTAGCTTTTGCACCTTACCTTGGCACCAGCTCAGAGCTGAAGAATGAATGTCTGAGACTAGGCAAAATCTTTTCATGACACAAAACATGATGTAAAGAAGTTTTTGTCAGTGTTAAGTTTAGAATTAAATTATTTTCCAACAGACTAAAATTTGGTCTACTTTTAGTAATTTATAAATATTTACTACATTTCTGAAAACTTTTAAATGTTTAGTGGTAATTTCAGTCAATATTTTGAAAGAGTGTTGAAAACAGGCAACTAAAACCTGTGAAAAAAAGTGTACATTTCTGATTACATACACAGTAGTTCATATAAAATAAATAATACCTTGGACTTCTGAATTTTCCTTTCCCAATAGCATTTTCTAAACTGTACGCACTGGTCCAAGGCAGCAACTGAAAAATCTTACTATGGTTTTTGTCTTTATCCTTATTAGCATATAGAAAATTTTTCATTCAGGTATTTATATTTATCACCTTACAAAAAGACCTGTTTTATTCATTCTATCTTTCGGCACTACAGTTCAACTACCATGTGTAATCTAAACTACGTGCTTTTTACATATCATGAAGATGCATTTGTAGGACAGACTCTATTCATTGAAAAGCTTCCCCTTAACAAAATTCTTTGAATCAAAATAATAATTTTAAGCTTGACCCTCTAATTATTAAATTATAATTGCACATTTCTAGCAAGAATTCTTATTTGTTTTATAGGAGTCTTATAAGGACCAAATTCTGTGGAATTGTATTGGTTATTCAGCAAAGATTTTTTAGTAACTTTTTATTCAATCGGCAAATGTTAATTAACTGCTCTGGCTTTTTTTAAATCTGTGAATCTGTTGACCTAAAGTAAAAAGAAAACCTTGAAAATTAGTTGAAATTGACCTTTGCTGAGGTAAAGAGATGAAGCAAAATGATGCTATGGCCTTACCTTTTCTGTTATAATGTAAGAAAGCAATCTAATTTTTGTTCTGTCACTGTGTTAATGACTGTTTAACCCTTACAAATGACAGCCTACACTAAAACATGGAGCTGGGCCACACCTTTATTACTGAATACTAATTTTATATTTTATAGTATTTAACACTAAATACTAATAGTAATTTTTCCCATTTTTAAAATTTTTTGGATAATTTCAATCACAATGGAAAATTGCATATGCCATTACTTAGATTGATTACAGACATACATAAAAACCTTTGGAGTTTAACGCATTATACCTTTGAAATGGGGTATTTTGAGAAATTGGATAGGTTTTATTTAGTAGTTTCAACAGCAAGGTTTTAAAAAGGTTTTGAAAATAGGAGTTTAAACAAAACAATCTCCTAGTTCTCATTTTTGCTGGGGTTGTGAAAAAACAGCTGCATTCCCTCAGCATGAGCTGTTTTGTTACAGCCTGTCCCACTCCCTGCAGTGATGGCCTCTCTACACCTCTTTATCCACAGGTGTGATTACTGCCTTTCTACTGTTATCTGACACTGGCTTGGCATAACTTGGGCATTGTGACTCTGACAGTGCCATTTGGGCTTCTTGAGGGCTTTGAAGGTCCCTTGTCCCTGTCTGGTACTGCATGAGTTGTGACAGTGATTAGTGCCTTGAGTAACTTCTGTAAGTTGTGGCGACTTAGAGCAGCAGTGGCATAACAACAATTGAATCACAACATAAACGTATACATGATGCTGGGCTTTTCTTCACAAAGAGAGATAAAATCAATGCTGGATTTAATTTTTAAAAGTACAGTGCTCGATGGTTTGATTCAACATTTCAGTTGTCATAACTGATTGTGTATGTCATTCTAAAAACTCAGTATTCATACACACCCGCTGAAGATGAACCTGCTTTGATGGATTATTTTTTTCTCATTTCAATTGTAATTACCCTCCCAGAGTAGGTTATCTATTTTTATAAAGAAACCAAATAGAGGTACGTATGAAGCAGGTGACCAGTATAACTGGAAAACCTCTACAGTTTCCTGCAAATTGGATGAAAAGGAGAAGGAAAACAATACTAATATGGGGAACCCACATTCTACCAGCGCTCCTTAAATGTTCTAGTGCCTTATTAATTTTCTGGCCTTGTGTTGTCTTTGAATATGTAGCTGAAATGGAGATAAGGCAAGGTGATAATTTGCTCCAGGAAATGCATTTCTTGAATTTCTGTTCGCTATAAAAAAAGCCCAGTTTTAATTAAGTTGCTTTCAACTAATTCAGGTTCTCCGTAAAAATCTAATTTAGATGTGTTAAAACTGACTGAGATATCCTATTGATTGAAAAATATTGAAATGAAAGTCAAAGATATTTTCCCCTTTCTTTTCCACTTGGCCAAATCTCTTCTGTGGGAACAACATACTGGAATACAATAGTTATGATAGAAGTAGTTCCTGGGTTGTTTTTTGTTTGTTTAGGGGATTTGGGGGGTTGTTTGTTTGTTTGTTTGAAGTTCTAGAGGCACTGAGAGGGTTTTATTTCTTTGTTTTCTTTTTGATTTTTATGTATTTGACCTGATTTTCCTTGGAAAAGGAAAATCACCTATTTTAGAGTGTTATGAAGCTAAGAAACCTTCTAGTTGTACAGATGGCTAAATGCTGTTATTTTAGGGACAAGTGATGCAGATTTACTTACAAAAATGTCATCTAAGCAACTGAATGATTTTTATGTACTTAATAGTATTCCAAAAGCTCTTCCCAAAATCATACTTGTGCTATGTTCAGATAAGTCTAATGCTACACAGAAAATGAGGTATGACAGCAACAGAAGCAGTTTGAAATCTGAACTCAAGATAACAGAGACCTTTGTGAAAGACATTCTTTGACATGCAGAGCTTGTTGACCATGAAATAGCAATGTCACTCTGCTCCTAGGAGGTTCAGCACTATTTCTATGTTGTTTTTTGTTGGTTTTTTTTTTCCTTTCTTGTTTTGTGGAGCAAGAAGTGAAGGATCTGTATTATTCAGTGTTGCCTTCACCTTTCTGAGCAATGTGACACTGAAGGCACATTATAGGCAGTGTTTTACAACTAGAATAAAAAAAAGAGAAAAATGTTTATTGCTCCATGACCTCCCAAACATGTTTTATGTACACAGGTGAGCTACTAACCTACAACAGTATTAACTTGTCTAGGTAGACTAAGAGCCTAATCTGAAATGTCTAAGATTCTGAGTCATGCTGATAAATAAAATAATCTCTCATTTTTCAAATGGTCCTTTGGTGTTTTGCTTGTAACAGTATACTTTACATCTGGTATTGGGAATCCCTGGTATGCTACAGCAAGTTTGCTGAGCAACTCCTAT
Organism: Acanthornis magna; assembly: GCA_036785705.1. NCBI lineage: Eukaryota > Metazoa > Chordata > Aves > Passeriformes > Acanthizidae > Acanthornis > Acanthornis magna. Next base: position 105,246 of record JAWUZG010000654.1, read on the forward strand.
AAAATTCAGAGCTTTTGCAAATCAGTGTTTGGTGCCACGCAGGAAGATTCAGTCTCATGCCACAACAATAGGAAGTGGGGATTAAGAGAAGTTTTGTTTGATCATAAGATGGATGTGAGCATCTTTTAATGGATTTGAAAGTTCTTAACCCCTACTAAGAAAATCTGCAAAGCTGGACAATTTCTGAAGCACAATCTTAAAAAAATTATAGATTTGTCAGATGCAAAGACTGATGGAAAAATATGATTTGGCAGTAAGTTAGAAGGTCATGAAATTGTACTGACACTAAAAAAAGGTTTTTTCAAAAAATCATCACATCAAGATAGACAATATTTACAGAGTTACTATAAGATCTTGGCAGAAATGTTGATCAAATGCAGACGTAACATTTTAGATTAGAACACAGAATTTTATGTGCCTAGCTGAGATTAAACAAACATTGACCAGAATTACTTTTTTTTGTGTTTCATACTCTAAGCTATTTGCCCATTTAATTCAAACAGTATAAAGAAAGGCAATGCCAGGGCCAGAATAACAACATGGATGTGCTCCATGAAATATATAATTTTAAGTTCAATATATTCCAGGATGTAAAAATGAGAAACGTTTTTCCATTTTCTTCGTTGAGTTTATTGTTGGAATTGCAGAAGTGCTTTGTGAGTAGCTCCTTAATTACCAAGCGCTGCTGGTCTGATAAAAGATGGCCTGATTTAGTGCCTTATTTCACCACATTTCCAGGATTTATATTTCCTGTTCTTGTTTGTTGTTATTTGTGTGTGTGCATTCCTTCACTAAGAGAAGTACACAGCAGAGACATTAAGCAGATTACAGTTGTCAGACTTTTCTGTTTTCATATTGAATTGGCAGACTAAAATATGTGTTTCTGGAAATCCATATAATTTCTTCTTGATTAACCCTTTTTTCCCCCACTTCTGCAGTCTTGAAAAAAAGCTTTTCAAAAGTTCAAACATCATGAAGAGAAACTGGAATGCTAAAACAGTACTATAAAACTGAAGGCTGAAATTAAAAGCTTCCATTATAAACATCAATAATTTTTGTGAATTAATTGCTGTAAGCTCACCATACATTTCAAGTATGTGGTCTAATCAGTAAAATTTTCAGGAGGATTGAGTAGTTGAAGGAATTTCCTAGAAGTTCTAATACAATAAGAACACTAAGAATTACGCTGAAAAATCAAAGAATTTTAAAAGCGTATCTGCAACTACTTCTGCTTTTGATCCTACAGGTTCACTGACTTAATTGATAACATTTGGGTATTCAACTACTAAATGAGAGTGACTTATGAAAACTTTAGACTTTTAAACAATTACACCTAGTCTCTTTGGGACATCTAGTTGGCTGTGGACAAAAAATTGTGAGCTATTAGAGACTGAGGTAAAGCAGTTGACAATCTGGGGAGAACATGAAACCCTGTAGTAATTAAAGTGCTGTTAAAAGACTAGTAAAAAGTGGGTGGTTTTGACTAGTATTACAGGTGAAAAAAAAACCTGTTTAATGGCCAAATACCATTGTAAAAACTGGCAAAATTTGCAAGTGTTCTTATTTTAAAGATGAAACTTTAGAAGTCAAAATAACTGCCCTCTGAAGTTCTTGACCCCCTCCTTGGCAATGATACTATTTTTGTTTTGTCAGCAGCATCAATGAATACAGCTGCCATACTGTATGAAATAATTGTATTATATGACAGATAAAACAAGGAGTATGCATCATATTATCAATAATTTAATTTTACAAAGGAATTTTACATCTTAATCTGTTTGACCATCACTTTCACTTAGACCCTGAAATAGAATTATGTTATTGTGTTCTTTGCTGTAATCTAATTTTTCACCCATAAGGAAATGTCAGGTCACATTTATAGCAATCTAGGGGCCTCTAAGACAGATTGGAAGGTCATTCTGTTTGAGCATTTTAAATGAACCTGTCCAGAAAAGTTTTGGTTAAGGACAACCAAGGACTCATTACACGGTTAATTTACCCAAATACCTGTAAAAGCAATGCCAAGGTTGCTGCTACCTGCCCTAGGAAATCTGATGTGGTATCAAGCATCCAAGAATTAATCCTTTAAGATGAAGCCTGGGAAGAAATTACATTTAAAAAATTTGAAGAAGATCATTATGTTACAGTGCAAATAACATTAAGCAAAAAAATCTTGTGCTAAAATGAGACAAGCTGTATTTTAGTATTACGAAAAATAAGGATTTATTTATGTTTTCTAAGTGTTCTGAACTATTCTAAGAGGGTTGACTAACTTTCATAACCTTCCTAAACTGCTACATTGGCATGATCAAGTTCTACCAAGAGAACTTGAGAACTACCACAGTTTTTTTGCACTAAACTGTGACTCCCTTTCATACATGTGATTGTGCATTTGTTATACACACCATCAGGGAACACGACTGCAAACTTGAAAGTGATCTCTGCCTCACTTAGCTAGTGCTGATGCTAAAAATCAGGAGAAATAGAGACACAGCTGTGGGTAGTGCCTAAGTCACTAACTAATCTGTGTTCCTTCATAGGCAGAAGGAAGAAGGGAATTGAATGTCATTAAAATTTTGTGAAGGGCTAGACAACATATTCTAGTCACATGTAGCAGCTTTTGTCCTCTGACTATTGTTTTGATGTGGTATTTGTCTATACTGTAGCACTGCAATACAATTTCAATAAATTCATTTTTAAGATGAGATTACCTAAGAGGGTGCAAAACCAGCAAGAAGCTGAATCCAGCACTAAGCCACATATTTTAAGCAATACACTGGTAAACTCAGTCAAGGCAGTTGACTGTTTTCAGTTCTTTCCTGATATTAAATACTTTTCCCATCCTTCCTCTCCTCATCTTCTTTCCTGGTTTATATGGTTTACATGGTAAGCATATTTTACATAGAAGGAGAGGAGACTGTTCTCCTTGAAAACAGAGTTGATATAAATTAAAGCAATGGAATTATATACTGTGGTAGGAGCACTGGAGAGAAGATCTGTAAGGGAGAAGAAAGATTTTTTCTTTCTGCACCATCACAACCTATTTTAATCATGAATAAAAATAGCGTAATTGAACTGAGATAATTTGAGCAATTGCAATTGTCTTCTTCCAGTCAGAGAGCAATAGATGACTGGTTCTGTCGATATAATGGAATTTCACATGATCACACACATAAGAAAGCTCATATTTAGAGCTGAAAAGCCCTTTTAGCTTTTGTGTCAGTCAGAAAGGGAACAAAACTTATTCTGATAAACTGAGGCTCCTGATGTCAGGAATGTAGAGCATACACAGGAGAAAAATAATTTTCCATAGGAAACATTCTCTGTTTACCACTTCAAAGAAGAAATTTCTGCATTCTGCACTGGAAATCCTAAAGGTTCCAGAGCAGTTAAATGTATTTGATTTTCTCAATAACACAGTGCTATGAATCTCCTGGAAGAAATTGAATTATCTGTCATAGCTGGTAATGTTTAGTGAGCTTTTGCCACACCAGTTTGATTTCTTGATTCTCTTGAAGGCTTCTTTCCAGCTTCATCTCTCTGAAAAGTTGTAATGGGACACTTGCGAGTTTTGAAAACAAGTGTTGCAAAAGCAATCTCTTTGCCAAGCTTCGAACAAATCTTTTTCAAGGTATTTTTCCTTTGTGCTCTTTGCAGTGATAGACATGTTGGTCACAGGTCTGGCACCAATATTCTCATGCTTAACTTCAGGGACATCCATAGCTCTGTCAGGATTAGCATTATTACTGATGTGACTTCCCGTGTGAAGCAAGGATTTGCAGTACTCCATGGTCAAGAGATTCTCATTTGGGATCACCCATGGGTGCAATTTTCACTAGAAAAGGGAAGGGTTTTTTTCTTTAGTGTAGTCTCTAATGTAGCAAAGTGTTGATTTCTGCCGAGAAATTTTGTGAGACCTAAAGTAGAGCCTGGAAATTTGAGTATGATTAAGTACAGGCAAATTAACTTCCCCCCTTAAATCAGAGGTGGGTTTGGCCAAAGAAGAGATTTTTCAGGGCAATCAACACTAGCTTGTTTTCCCAATCCTACTGCATAAGGCATAATGCTTACAAATAAGGTAGACAACATTTATGATGTCCAAGAATGGAAAAGTACACTCAGCCACACTGAAGAGTTACATTGTTTTCCCACTGCTAGCAAAAAGTATCTTCCTGAACTCAGGGAGGGTTAAATGATATCATGTAGTATGAATCTGCAATAAATTTTCCAGCTACCTTGTTGTATTTCCTTCAGGTTTCATTGATATTCTTGGAAACAATGTTGGAACTCCTGTTTGTCAGCAGTGGAAGTGCCATTGCTTAAAAGACACTTATCAGAAAGGAAAGGGATGTGGTAATAAATTGTTACCTGCACATCTCTGCATAAAAAGCAACCTGCTGCACAATGAGGTTATCCTCCCTCAAGTGACCTCCAAGGACACTATAGGCTCCAGCATGGCCAAACATTCAAGAATCCTTCATACTTCAAGGAACAGAGGGAAGCCAAAGTGTTTGCCTGAGGCAGAGAAATCATGAAGGCAGGGAAATTGTTCTGTTTGTGTAACTGTTACCAAATCTGGCGGGTGATATGTGGGTTTGTGTTCTGTTTTGGGATTTTTTTGGTTTTTTATGAAATACTGCATTTAAGAACAAAATGAAGAGAACAGTTAATTGTGCATTTAATGATTATAAGAAGAATAAAGTATGGCCAGTGGTTAATAAAGTCCCTAATTACTACACTGCTTCTGTAATGATTCTACAATTAAAACAGAAGTCCTCATGCATTTAATGCATTTTATGCTCAACCAGGTATTATGAGTCACTAGGCAAAGAGCAGCCAAAGAACTCTGCAGGTGTATAGAAGCCTTTCACAATCTGTGAAAGTGTTTAATTTGTGGCAGTTTCAGGAAGGTGGCAGGTGATGTATGTGACCCCTTACTTAGCAGAATAAATTGTCTCTTGGATCCAGTACCTTTGCAGTTTTGTCAGATGGCTGCACTGCAAACAGTCTGTGCCTCCAAGCTTTTTTCCCTTTAAATGCAATCATATTATGCACTCCTTGCCCACAGCTTTTCCACCTTAAATCAGTCTGTGGCATTTGACACTTGCATACTAAAAATAAAATGAGCTAAGTCCCAAGTTAACATCTGTTTCTTAAAGATGGTGTTTCATGTATAGAATTACCAGGACATTTGGCCTGATTTACTGTACTAACATTTCCATTTTCACCCTGGGGTAGGGAGCTCTGCTAGTAATGCTGCACCCTATGGTGAAATAGTACCTAATCAGTATTTATGAATAGGGTTTTGAAAGTCACTAAAGAGCAGAGCTTCCACAGTGGACTGGGGAAGAGATTTTTACTTTCTTAAAACACAAATATTGCTGAGTTTTGAGGATCTGTATGACATTTTAGGATTGAAGACCTTTCATTTTAAATTGCATTTAAATGTGTGATGTAATTCTGTCATTAGTTTAACTGTAATGTATGTCTTTCAGCCATTAATGCTATGGTTAAATCTTGTAATTATTATGCAAATGAACTGCTGCACTTAAAAAAAGGTCAAACTGAATACAGCAGCTTCACATTCTGTCAAATGTGAAAATAGCTCCCCCCCCTTTTTTTTTAAAAACTCAAATATTGTTTGGGGAAGATGGCATTTTTGGAAGAAAAAATAATTATTTGGTGTTGAAAGAAGACCTGTGGAGCTATCTCTATACAGTAACAGTGTGCCAAATAATGCATTTGGGTTTTTTTATCTGAGATGAATTCTTTAGAATGTCCAGGTTCTAATACTAGCTCTTTTTAGAAATCTGGCCTCAGGGAAAAGTCAAAGTTATGCAAAGGAACTTGATGCATGGATTCTTGTGTTACTGGTGACTTATTTAACTGCATAAACTGGACCCATCTAGAAATTTCTAGGATCACATTGGATGATACTTCCCATTCTCTCAATGCGGAGAGCAGATTGCAATTCCCTTTTATTTACACAGCTACTGTATATGTACTTAGACGTTATAATCCTGCTTTTCCTTCATCTAGTTATCTAAGCAAGCCTGATTTTAAATCTTCCCCAAGTTTCTATCTTCTAGACTTGCATGCTTTCCCTCCTCAGGATATTCTCCAGAGATTCTATGCCCAAAATTTGATATAGGGGTTCAAGTCTTCCAAATATATGTCCCAGTATCTGAGGAAATTGCAAAAGTCAGTTATTTCCATTACAAGATACATTCCAGCTGATCTGAACCAAGTTGATTACTGGGTTTTTTCATTATATCAAAAATTTTTTAGCTGCTATTGTATTTGTGATGTGGCATAAATTTTAGACTCTTTTCTGCAAACATTTGTCTAGAGGTTTTTTCTTCCATCTCTGTGTATCAGGTAAGTCTGGTTTAAGTATGAAAACCTGTGTTTATCCTATTTTAAAATGCAACCTGTGTTGTTTTCTTTTTTTTTTATTTTTAATACGGTGTTTAAAAAACTATTCTGTTGATCATTCTTAAGAAAATCTTTGTGAATTTTAGTGGGAAATACTTGTACTTCATGATAAAATCAGAAGATATGCAGCTGATAAGCAAAGATCTGCATCAAATCAAGTCATGGTGCCAATGACTGTGTCTTCCTTCTGCAGGAGCTGCAGTTCATCTTTGAACTTCCTTCAGGATCTTGTTATGTTGAGAAGTAGAGCTGCACAGATGAGTTTGGGCCATGAAAACAGTCTCGTTGAGCTAAAAGCACAAACCTGGAGAATGTGTACCATAATGAAAAATTGAGAAATGCATATAATTCATACTCTCATAGGAAGCAAGGCACCTTTCAGTAGAAGAATACAAAATTCAGCTTTAATGAGCTAGGGAGTTAGCCCCACAAAGTTGCCAGAAGTAATACTCTAGGGAACTATAACACTTCATAGGACTAAGTAGTTTCTACAGCAAGCTTGAATTTTAAATATACGGCTTTTAAGAGTGTACTTTTTAATCATGGAAAAATAATTTTTTCTAGTTCTGGAAATACTGGATAGATCAACAGGGTATATTTCAGTAAATGGTCAATTTAAAGGAAATCAACAACATTGTATGGTCTCTTCATATCCATGTCAAATGTTGACCTGAAAGAAAATTTGTGGGAACATTTGACTTTGACTTAAAATCCTTTAGTCATGACACTGAAGCTTTATTTTATCCTGGTAACATATACCTCTAACAGCAAATGTGAGTAGGTAGAGACTGCAATTTTCAGTGTTAAAAGGACAGTAATAGGAATTTAAGAATGATCCCATGCAGTCTGAATTATAAATAATTAATTTCAAATTACCTAGTTCTCTAAGAGTATTTTGCTAATCAGAATAACACCCTCGCTGCAAATAATCCTGGAAATTGGCGATTTTTGTTTAATGTGAAGCACTGCCAAAACGGCATAACTCTGTGAAGTTGTCGGCACAACTTTCTGTTAGTAATGGAATGGTATGAATGGGTGGAGGTAAAATATGGTACATGTGCACACCAAACATCTGTGCAAGTGAGCAAAGAAGTTAATGTAATTAATTTATTCCTTCTCCTGCATATATGAATATGTATAAATCCATTTCAAGTCATATATTTCTGCAGCAATTCTTCTAAAGTAGTCAGGAATGTAGTTGCCTGATGTCAAAAATTCTGCTAGATTCCTCTTCGAATTTATGAAGTTCAATAAGAGTAAAAAACAATGATTTCTAGATCTTCCAAAAACATAAATAAATGAGACTAGAAGAGGTTTTCAAACAGGATCACTAAAGGGAATTCTCATGTAAGAAATTCTGCTTCTGTTCCTGGCTAGGAAGTAGCAAAATATTAAAAACTGGGCAGAATGAGCAAAGGAAGAGACCAAAACATCGGAAGAAAAACCCTCAGAAAATGTTTTCATTAGATCAAGGATGTTGTTAACAAGGGCGAAGGATGGTCTTAAACCACTTTTTTTTGTTTGTTTGAATGATGATCTGTCTAGTTTCATCTCTCCAAGACAAAGCTGTCAGCCAAGGCTGGGGAACTGTAAAATCAGAAGTGCTCACACCATCACAGTATGTTAATATTGCTCACCTGGACAACATGGCCTGTAACTGCAGCTGATGGAGAAAATGAGAAAAGATCAATTATGCTAAATCTAAGGAACATTTTTCTTCCTTTTTATTTTCTTTTCCTAGCTCTAAGAAGGTGATTAGTGTATTATATTCCAATGCTGTAGTACAGAGACTTACTTCAAGGATTATTCATCATCTTAATAGATGCATTAGACTGGGGAAATTAATAGCAAGACAACACTATGATTGAATTAAAAAAACCCAGACTAATCCAGTATACTCTGCCAAAATATCAGTGATCTATTCATGGAACAGATAGTACAACATTTTGTCTCCTGTAATTGTTTTCAGAGTGAGTTGGTATGTCTCTTATGATAAAGGATTGGAGAATCATCTTTCCCAAAATGCCGTGAGTGTGCTGGTCAGCGGTCTAATATGGACCAATTCAGCCATCAGAGAATGGAATGAGACTACATGGACTCATTTCTCTATGGTTTTGTGCTGAAGGCTCATGAAATTTATGACTCCTGCATGATCTTAGTTCAGTTCCTGGTGAGGAATTGTTATCAGGCAACCAAGGAATATATCTGTTATCCCCTACAGTCCATTTTGCTGTTTAATCCACTCAGCTCATTGACACATTAAGCAATCATACGAATCACATGTTTTGTTCTTCTGTTTTTCACGTAGAAGAAGCAGAGTTAAGGACACTGTCAGAGGAAATTTAATATGTAGTATACCGTAGTTTATACGGGCCATAGTTTATCTGGGCCATAGTTTATATGGCACAGTGGTTCTCGTACAATTTTAATGGTTTGGAGTTTTTTTGGCTGGGTGATTTCCAGTCAATGGTACATTGTATGTGTTTAAGTAAAAGAACTCTGTAGTAAAGAAAATTACTCTTGAACTCTTTGGTAAAAAGGCCTTTGTGCTAATGATGGAAAGGATAATATTTTTTTTTTTTTGCATTGTCTTAATGAATTAAAAAATATTGACATAATTCATAAAAATCATATAATGGTCATAAGAAAAATATTCTTTTCTAAATAAGGTCACTGGATGCAAAGGGAATAAGAGAGGATTGGAATGAATTTCTTCACTTATTCTGTGCAGTTTATGATGATTTTATTTGTCATTTGCTCAAAGGTTTTGATTTGTTTTGTTTTTTCCTTGTAGAACAGATATGGAAAACAGTGTTTTTTTGCCTTCAACCCTCTCTCATACATATACAAATACATACATGTACATATAAACAGAGCAAATCTCCTTCTTCTTGTTCCTCCACTTTTTAAAAAAATGGTATCAATGGTTTGCCAACATAGTTTTATGAACTTGATGTCATTCAAGCTCTGTCACTTAAAGTATTTCTGCAAGTTCCTTTCAAAATTATAGGTAGCAGCTTGGCAAGTAGGAAGGGTAGTCTATTACAAATTTGTTGCCAGAATTGTCTAGAGCAGGCGTGAATACACATGCATACAGTGACGTGCTGTGTGCCTTACAGCATTCAACAGGCTTCTCTTCACAATACCTTTTCAAAGCACGAGACTGCTTTTTTCTTCATGTCACACGCAGAAGATAAAACAAGGCTTTATAGCTTGCCTGATTGAAAAAGCAGCCTGGGTCAAAGCAGGGAACTGGATCCAGCCTCCCAAGGGCTAAGCCAGTTGCTCTAACCTGAAGTCATGTTGCAGTGCTAGCAGAGCAGGACTCTCACTTGATTAATTTCTCACCTGAGCAAGTTGTTGCATCAGGATTCATCTTGTAAGACAAAAGACATTTTAAATCTGGGCTCTTGATTTAAATTTGTGGAATGGTGCTTGCTTGAGACTATTATCACTATTGGTCAGGAATTCTGCCCTACTAAATAAAGTACCAGAGAAACTACTTCTTGAACACAGAGGCAGTCTGAAGCTTCAAAATCTTTGATTTCTGCCACTGACTCACTAAGTGCAGCTGAGAAAATATTTTTACTTTCCACTGTATCTGTTCCAATATCTGTTTCCCACATTTGCACAGAAGGATTGAATGGCTTGGTTTGGAAGAAGCGTTAGAGATCATCTACTTCCCACCCCCCTGCCATGAGCAGGGACACCCTCCACTACACCAGGCTGCTCAGAGCCCTGTACAAGCTGGCCTTGAACACTTCCAGGGAGGGGGCATCTTCTTTGGACAACCTGCTCCAGTGCCTCACCACCAACCACAAGGAAGAATTCTTCCTCATAACCTCATCTAAACACACTTTTTTTCAGTTTAAACCATTCTCACTCGTCCTGGCCCTACATGTCCACGCCCTTTTCAAAAGTCCCTCTCTGACACTTTTGCAACACCCTTGAGGTATCAAAAGATGCAAGTCTGTCTCCAGCGTTCTTGTGGACTCCTTTAGGTACTGGAAGGTACTCTGAGGTGCCTCTGGAACCTCCTTTTCAGTATACTGAACCATCCCAACTCTCTCAGCCTGTCTTCATGGGAAAGGTGACTGCTCCTAGGTGAACTTGTTAGTGATCTACCTGTGAAAGAGCTAGGTTTTACTGTCAGGAGCAGAGGTATATTTATATAGATGCGAACTGCATGGAAAGTGTTCAGATTCCTTCCTTGTCATTTTTATGGTCATATTCCTTAGCGTTTATATTCAACTCAGTGTCCATTTTCTCATGTTACAAACATTGGTCCTTGTGTTTTCTGAAAAGTACATAGCCAGTGATACCTTTTAATTTTCTTCTAGGATGGGCTTGGTCTAATCTGTTTTGCAAAGGAAAGATTACTTCATCATCAGAAATATTTTTCTGTAGAATAGAAATTAATGTGCACGACTGTTATCTGTGATAATCATAGTTGTCATTTACATGCTACCAATTTGTGAGAGCCACCTTGCTGAGCGATGACGTTGGTGCCATTAAAAAGTTTCATCCCAGACTTTTTGCCAGTTTCAACATTTTGCAATCTGCTTCAAGATTAAAAAAACAAATATAACATTTAAAATTCAATCAAATTTTTAATGTTCAAACGTTTTTCTTCTGAGTAGTTGTCCAACCAGGATAAGAAAATAAAGGGAGATTTTTTGTCTAATCAAAGGCTCTGATACAGTGTTAAACTGCTTAAACCATCTGTATGACACCTCACTGGAAATTATGTGATCATTCAGCAAGGTGTTACGAGAGAAAATGTTAGAAAAATTAGTTTTTATTAAAAAGAGTGATACTTGATTTGATTTACTGTGGAAAGGGAAAATTAGAGTGAAACCACACCTTTTGTGGACCCTTTATTAAAGTGACAAAAGGCTTGTCTTCAAAAGTACATAGAAATGTGCAGTCTCATTATGTTTATGAAAAATACTGAGCTCTACTTAATTTTCTATTCTTGAAGAGTACTTTTTGAAGGCTACTTTGTTGAGTTTGAGAGCTGAAATATAGCCTTTATATCCACTGAAATAAATAAAAGGGATCCCACTAACTTTTCATATGCTAAAGTACTGCAGATAGACAATTATAAACCTCAAGGATCCCCCAGAACATGTTCTTCATTTGTCTTCTGACTGCATAGGTATGGTCAACTTTGGTTTTCCCTCCTTCACTTTGACCTCAGGGAACTCTGTACCTTCCAGCCTGTAAGCAGATAGCTTGTCCCAGATGGCAGAGCTGTGTCTGAGCTCTCCACAGGTTTTATATTCACAAAGAGGGATTTTATTTTGTTTGCTGCAGTCCACAACAATAAAGTGGAGACTATAGCAGAAGAGCTGCCATGAACTGCAAGGCCCTGAGCATTGCTCTGGGGGCCTGCAGTACAGAATGTCTGCAAAACAGACCATGTAAAGTTCAGAGAGAAAATTTGCATGGAGAAAATAGGGGAATCAAAAGTAAAGAAAGGCGCAGTTAAACATGCAAACTAAAGCTGTCAAGAGCCCTTTAATATATGTACGTATGAATTTACATTAGCCAAGTAAAATCTGATGCCGGAAACAAAGAAAATGAGACTGAGAAAAGGCAAAATAGAAAAAATTTGTAATTAGAAATAGCAGATTTACACAGCTGGTAGCAATCAAATACCAGCCTAAGTTTCTTGAATATACTCATGGGATTTTTAGTAACTGATAGGTATAAAAACTAAAAAAAATCCTGGAACTCCTTTGTTTATATAGTCTCTGTTTGGTGTGTTTTTGTGCCTGTTTTTTCTATACATGATCTTAATGACTGGAAATACTAACTTGTCGACTGTAGTATGTGCCCTCAAAATATATTTGCAAGAGCTTTTCTGGTAGTCATGAAAACATGTGTCAGCACTGATCTTTGCAGATGTTATCTTTCACTATAGGAAATTACAATGATGCGAAAAAGCAACTTACATCTGTTTGATATGTGCATGTAGAAAAGGCTGCATACTGAATTCTGCTCTAACTGTGCATTTTCACTCAGGCTTGTGATATATTTGTATTTTAAAACATCTGAAAATAGGGGATAAAATTGCTTTGCAGAATAGGTGCTTTTGAAATCTGCTCCTTCCTCCCTGTCCCCTGTTCTCAACTCTGTCAAGTATTCCTGGGTTTTATTCTTCCCTCATAAATTGTTTTCCCTCAGAAAGTTCTAAATGTATTAAAGGGTTTGCTACTTCTCACATTAATCAGTGTCATATTTCTTCTGGCTTTGGTGAAAACCCATATTTTGCTTTCCTTTAAGTGAATGTTTTACTGGTTCTTTAGAATACTTGCTTTTAGAAATACACATATCTCACCTTCACAAACAACTGAGCATTAGCTCAACGTCAAAAACCAAACTTCCTAACTTAGCATTTAATTAATATTCTCTATTCTGCTCAGATAAAACTCCACCTGGAGGATTTCATTCAGCTCTCTGGGCCCCAGTATGAAGCACATAGACCTGTTAGAGCAGGTCCAGAGGAAGGCCATAAAGACAATCTGGAGAACCTCTCCTGTGAACACAGGCTGACACAGTTGGGGCTGTTCAGTCTGGAGAAGGCACCAGGGAGACTGCACTGTGGCCTTCTACTACAAGAAAACTGGAGAGGAGCTTTTGACAAGGGCATGTAGTCATTACACATGTAGTGGTGATGGATTTAAACTGAAATGGAGTAGGGTTAGATTAGATATTGCAAGGGAATTTGTAAAGAGTGGAGAGGCACTGAACAGATTGCTCAGAGAAGCTGTGGATGCTCCACCCCTGGAAGTGCACAAGACCAGATGTGACAAAGCTCTGAGCAACCTGATCTAATGGAAGGTACCCCTGCTCATGGCAGGGGGATGGGAATTAGGTGATCTTTAAGGTCTCTTCCAACCCAAACCATTGTACATTTCCTTTCATAATTTTTAATGGGAAAGAATGCACCTTTTCTAAAGTTGACTTCTTTCACACAGTAAGTTGAAAAGGTCATGTAAACAGTGTCAAAGAACTGTCATGGTTCAGTGGCAACATAACACAAAAATCTCAGAGACTGTGAAATATATTTTAAAAAGGTAACATGACTATAAAGAAAATCATCAAAGAAATAAAAATGTAGACAGGAATTTTGTTTTCACATGTATACACACTAAATTTCCCTATATATTTCCTGGTGACTCTGGTAAAGCCAAGCTTTTTTAGTAGTGAGAAAAGACTATCAGAAAATCAGTTAGAATGGTTGAGGCTTTGCTCCTGGTATCTGATACGCAGCTGAAAAAAGGGATTGTAGCTGGGTTTTGGAAGCTATTCACAAGAGGTGGCTTGAAACAGCCTAGGGAAGTACATCAAACACTCTTTGTTTGCATTTTAGTCTCTTGAATCCTAGCATGAAAGAAAGAGTGAAGACTACATGAAAAGCAGTTTGTCACATTTCATCTATATGGCAACTAAGAATGGCAGAATTGAGGCTCTGGAGAGCTAAGACAAATTTCTAGACACAAACTTACAGACTAAATTTAAATACTTAATCTGCTCTGAAAAATATGAAGGCTTTCTAAAGTTTTCCTACTTTTATCCTATCTCGAGAGCCTATAGTCTAGTCTTACTGATATTGTTGGCTGGTTTGTAATGATAATTTTCCACATATTTAAGATTCTAATTTTCTCATTTCCTAGACTTTTCTGTCCCTTCTGTGCATGCTTATAATTCTTTTGCTCCTCAGTGACATTGGGAGCATCTTCACAGCAACTTTTACAGGAGGGGTTTTGCAGCACCGCGCCCATACCGCTTCCAAAACTTCCAAACAACATCTGAATAACTCATCCGAATGCTTACTGGTGATCTTGCAAAATATTAGATTCTTTCCCCCCTGTAATAATGGTCAATGGCCCATTTTTCAGAGCAGGTTTTTCCCCAAACTATCTAGACAATTAAAAAGATGCTTAGAAACTTAAGAAGATCAGCAGAATAAGTAAGATGAAAATGAAGTGGAGTTTAAGCCAAAGACTAGTAATTTTATGAAATGTACTGGCTGATACAGCCCCTGCAATAGTTGGAAATTGGACATATAGATACTGGATGTTCCTTATAGTTGTACATCTCTCCAGAAGTCTCACCACAGACATTAAATCTTGTTGTAAGCCTGAATTTACCTGAGAGTTTGGTGTAACATTTTTAGAGTGTTTTGATGTGCTGTTTTTTATCCAGAGATTGACAGCCTCCCTCTGCTAGTACTTCAAATGCATTTTCCTCTGCTGTTTTGAGAGTTCCAAGAGGGAGAACTTGGTGTGGTACTTATCTCTTGCTAAAACTGTATTCTGCCATCCTTTGCATTTTACAGTGCTTTTTATGCAACCCTGGTCACTTCAGTAACAAACTTGCCTCTTAAAATTTCAAACACATAAATATCTGTTATAATAGTACTTGGGCAACTCTATTTCCTCAGTTATATGTGGCAATTTAAGTTTCTTGCTGTCTTTTTTCTGTTTGAATGTGACTAACATTTAAACAAATTATAGATATTTATTTAGTCCTCTTTTTCTTCCCATAGTTTGTAAATAGCATTACAAGGAATACATAGCATTACAAAGAAATATTTTGAGTGATGTTGGATAATACTGTAAAGGATTTCCTACATATAATGAAATCCTTATCTCTTAGAACTTGCTTAGGTTATTGTCTAGTAGCATGTTTCATCCCAGAAGAATTTTGTTGTCTTCTTCCAAAAGACCGAGAATTATGCAAAAATAAAAACCATGTTTCTTAGTAATAGCTATTACATATATAACCCTAATAATTTCAATTTTTTTCTTATAGAGATTGTTTGTGACAATCTTGGTGACAATTATGTATTTACTCCTTTGCAAACTTAATCTTCCTTATGCTTTTGCAAATTTCATGTGGGCAGAATTTTGTCTTTAGAGGAGATTGTTAATGCAAAGACTTGAAATTCAAGTAATATTCTTAGTATTTGGTATTCAGTGAATGCATCAGAGAGTCATTATCAATCTGTGTATAAGTGTCATTAATATGAATCGTAAGCATGTCATTTACTTGTTGATTCCATCTTGATTTATTGTACCAGTGAATTAGGTGCTTTGAGAAGGGGAAAGAAGATATTGGTCCCTATTCATCGATAAAGTTTACTCTCTTTTTTTTCTTTGTAACTAACTTACATTAAAAATGTGAAAATTGATACTATTTTTATGTCTCTGGCAGTAAAAACATTGCTGAAGAGGTTTATATAGTATATTTTTGATGTGTAAGTGCACAGAGAATGTCCTTCTAAATGCAAAAAAAAGGAATTTTTTAACATAATTTTACTTTATCAAAAAACATTGAAGGGGGAAAATTTTATCAGTTTCAGTACATGTGTTAGACTCAACAGTAAACTCTAAAACAGTTTAACTCTTGAAATTGAAAATTTGATTACTAGATTATTAGTAGATTATTTCAAGACCTTGAACAGATTCCATAAAACAAAGTGCTAGCAGCTATTAACAACTACGTATGGTGTGTTGTAATTGTGTTTTAATAATGTTATTAATATTCATCAAGGTGAGCTGTGTTGAGTGTTCTTGATAATATATGTATTAGATATGAACAGTATGAACCTAGTATGAACAGACCAAAATGAAATAATTATTATAAAGCTTGCTAATTTAACACCTGCCCTCAAGTCTTCATTTGGATTGCCTTTAAGTTATGATCTTGAAAATAGAATTCATCTTACCAAATTTGGAGATAATGTAATGCTATCTGAAAAAATGTCAGCAACAGAGTAAGAAGCAGGCAGGAATTGATTCCAGACTTCATAGAAAGTTCTGCCTTTTTAAGACATATGAGTACTTGTGGGAAGCAACAATATCTTGTTCTGTTTCAGTACTTTAGTACTAATGCTTAATTGGTTTGTTTTTTTTAAATTCCCCCTTGAAAGCCAACGCCAAATATCAGCTTAAAAATGATGCATTTTAATTGTGTTCAGGATTACTACCAGAAATGTGCTCATGGAGACCCAGCTGCTGGGTCCTTGAAGCCATCAACTCTGAAAGGAGAAAAATCTCTACATACTTGGTCAGGCTAAGGTCTGTCCAGGGTCAACATTTTGACTCTCCAATAGTGAAGGAGACTTCTTCAGCTACTGTAGAGACAGAAGGGGAATGGGAAAGAGTCAGAAGGGAGATAGCCGATAGGCCAGGCTACTGAAACCTACAGCAAGAAATTGGTTCCAGCCCTATCCCAAATTCAAACCAAACTAATTTTTTGAATACCTGGCAGGCGTCCTAAGCAGCTCTTTAAATGCGTTAAATGCTATATGCTATTGAATTCTCTGAAAATCCCAAAGTTTTGACTTTTTGACTTGGGCAGTCAGAGTTTATGGGTACCTTTGACTTTTCTTGTAAGACTTCATCACTAAATTTTAGAGATTCTTCCTCTGTTCTCATAAGAATTAAATATGAATAGAGAATGCTTATGTGCAGTAACAGAATCCTCATCGTATGTATGCAATATTTGGTAATTGGATAGAATTTTAGTACTGAACCCCATGTAAAATGTGGGCAAAACAACAAGGAGAAAATAAATACTGAGCTACTATTTATGGAAATGTATGCCAACATTTCAGTGAATTAAATAATTCTTTGACAAAGAAAAAAAGGACATAATCTTCAATGTAAAACCTAAGTGTTGAAATTGAGTATGCCCACTTGAATGAATCAAGATTGTACAGTCAATTTGAATTCTAGATTTTAGCATTTTTGGGTGTTTGACACTGCAAACTTATAATTATTCTATTGACGTTGAATATAAATTTTGTGGTGTTATGCTGTGGGGTGATTGACTCCAGAATAGAAGAGCTGTCTCTGCAGAGGTAATAAACTATCCTGCTAAAGGGTCATCTATAACACTTGCTATTCCTTTACTTTTCTTCCATTAAATGTCTTCAGAAGAAGTAATGGAGACTTTCTTATATATTGAAAGTGGTGGTAATAAGAAGCTGGGTGACTCCAGCAAACTAGATTAATCTGATATCAAAAGTGTTTTTACCCCACACAAATCAGAAAGTATCATGTTCAGAGAAGTATTCAACCCTTGACTGAAAAACCCTTTTGTTATCTACATCTTCTTTTCTCTCTTAGGGAAAACAATTAATGTTCCCATTAAATTTCAGCAGAATCGTCCCAGTAGTATGCAGGAGGTTGGTGGAGGGTGTGGGTGGAGCAGATCATGCTACAGAATAACTTTCTCTACCAGCAAAGGAAACTGTAGGGACTGTAGGGTTGAACCCAAGGCTGATATGACACACATTGTTTCCTAGGGTTTATAAGTTGCAAGCAGTATTTAAAGTATGTGAATTTCACATTCCTTTTGATATTTTTAATGTCAGTCAGTGCTTAGTAAATCAATAATTTTATTTACTTCAGTAATAATAAAGCTATTCTTGCAGCAACCTTAATTTTGGCTGTGAGTGTTTGCATTGGATGTAGTCTATAGTTGCAGAATTATTAAGCATTTCCTTCTATATGTGGTAGAATGGTTATGCATAGCTGCATTACATTAGATATTTTTGTGGAATATTTTATACTCTAATGCTTTCTTTTAAGTACATTACAGATTATAGTAAAAAAAGCCTCTCTGTAAAAACTGCTGTAAAGTAGAAAGAAAGATCATATTTCACTGGTCATGCAAGAGCCTTGAGAGGAGATGCTCTTTAATCTAGTCCTTAACTCACTAGTTGCACATGAATATTCTAAGACTTTATACATTAGTAATACGTGAGATAACACTATCATCTAGAAGCTTTGCAGTACTATGAGTATAACTGCATGAGATGAGCTATTCTTATCCTTACCTTTGTCTTTCAGGTAGCCAACTGAACAGTTCAACACAGATTTTCTTTTTTCTTCTGTTGTTGAAAAATAATTGGCTATAGCAGCATACGTTCAATGCTCCATGTTGTTTTCACTCCTTTCACATCCATGGAGCCGTGTGAATCATGATCCTTGGCCCACTGTACTCAAGGATATAATCTTCTGTTATGTGCAGAAAAACAGACACAAGAATGTATAACATTCTTTGGAAAATAGGTAACACTTCAGAGGCTTATTTTTCTTTTGACACACATATATGTCATAAAATATTAAAGAAAATCCTGCTGAATGGTGTTACTGCACATGCAGCTAATGGTCTGGCAAAGCTAATTATAGTAGATAATTTTCAACTCAAGGGCAAATAGAATTTCATTTCCAAACCAACTGTTAGCAGTTGCAATTGGAAACCCCAAACTTATTCTTATTACTCTAATTATTGTACTTTTCTATTGTGATAGTTCTGAGGGCCCCTGTGGAACCCGTCCATGGTTCCTCTCATTCTTGACATGTGCACATCAGAAGTATAGTTATTGTCTGCCGCAGAGAGCCTAAGATCAGAGCAGCAGCAAAAGGAGGCAAGAAATGAAGAGCTAGGAAACTCAGTGTATCAAAAAATCCACTATGATTCAGGTAATAAGCAACTAAAACTGTGGCAAGGAATCTATCAATTTTCTTTCAAAGTCCTTTACTGTGCATATGAATGTATTTTTAATGATAATGGTATTTTTATGCAATTATGAATTAAAAATAATAAGCTGTGGAGGGTCTGGAAATATGCTCAAATGGCATAGTGTAGCAAGGGGAAGCAAGGCAAGAAAACAGTTTGATTGTGAGAAGATTTTTGTTTACATCCTCCTCCCTCATTAGGAGGGAACCTTAAGTGACTGATTGTGCTGGTAGAGTTAATTTTCTGCATGATGTGTGGTGTGAAGAGGTATCTTGGATCTGTGGTGCAAACAGGGTTGATAACACAAGGATGTTTTTGTTGTTGCTGAGTAGTGTTCACACAGAGCCATGGTCTCTGCTGCCCCTCACAATAGCCTACCAGCAGGAAGATTGGGGGTGTACAGGGAGCAGGGAGGAAATACAACCAGGGCAGTGGTCTCCAGCTGAGCCAAGGAGTGTCCCATATTATATGGCATTATGCTCAGCCCACAAACCAGGGGAAAAACTGGCCAGGAGCCACTGCTCAGGAATTGACTGGGTGTCAGCTCGTTAATCATGAGCAGTAGGTTTTCATATTTTCATTTTCATGACTTCTCTGTTTTAACTTTTATTTCCTCATTTTTTAATTTTTTTATTTTTTTTTGTTTGTTCATTATTGTCATCGTTATTTCTTTTCATTAGCATTTTATTTTATTTTATTTGTTTCAATTGTTTTAACTGTTCTTATCTCCATCTGCAAGTTTTCTGACTTTCACCCTTCCAATTTTCATATCCCTATCCTGATGGGTTGGGAGTGAATAAGCAGGTGGAACTATTAGCTATCAACAGCAAGCATTTAGTATTTGTGTAATGTTTCTGGTTTGGGGTTTTTTTCATTCTCAGGAAAAGTCAGAATAATAACCCATTGTTGAGTCAGATTGGAGCAATTCATTCATTGGTTTTATGGAAGTTTGAAAGCACTGGATGAAACCCCAAAGTGAAGGTATCTAAAATGATGGTATTTAGGGAGAAAGTTGAAATCAATATTTGCTTTTTTTTTGAATGATACTTCAATCAGACAAAGAGAATGATTAGATTTGTGAGGCAGATTTTGTTGTAATGGGCAGAGATAATACTGAAGAGAGGAGTCTTAAAAAGTTATGCAGCTCAACTATAATTTATGTCTTTGAACGCAATGGAGCCGTATACCTAGCTTTTTAAGTAATTATTTGTTTTACATTATTCTCACCTCATTGCCACAGCTGACTTTTCCATTCCAGTGCAGCTACTCCTCCGGAGTACAAAATCATTATGAATCTCTATATCACACCGAGTTTGGAGGACTTATTCATTTTTTTCCTGCAAAAGTTAAATAAAGTACAAAACTTCCATCCCATCAATCCTTTAGCAAGCTGTCCAAGGTGACATTTCATTAGCGCATTTTGTCAGTGGATAAATCGTACAGCATGCTCTGAAAAAAAGGTGGAAAACATCTAGTCCTTTTTCGTTAGATCCATCCAAAGCTGAACTACTGGAGATTACATATAAAAAGCACATAAGAGAGAAAAAAAGCTATTCTGTCTATAAACTGCATTAATCTTTCATTTCCTTCTGAGTGCTTTGAGTCACTGCCCTTTCTCTGGTTAGGCCCAAAACTGGTAATTTAATTTTGAGCTGCATGACAGATATATTTCAAGGAAAATCACTGACATAATGACTCCTGCCAAGCTTGATAAAGTCCTCATTCGTCAATTAAGGAGCTTCTAATAAGGCAAGATGGATAGAGCAAAATGGGACTAATCGCATGATAATATGAGCAGGGCTGGGGCCATCAGGATTTTTCCCCTCTCATGCATGTATGAGCACATATTTGCCAAAACAAATGCACATGCTCACCCCCTCATACATGTTCCTCTTGTTGATTCTGGGAATAGAAGTAATTAGGGGAATTTGATTCACTAGTATGAACTAAGTACCTAAGGGACTGGGATTGCTTTGCTGCTACACTGATGGTAAGTGTCAGAGGTGACCAAAGATAAAAAATACCTGGGGAGTCACCTATTTCCTGCAGTGTCAAAACAGTTTTTTCCTTCATGAAATTTTTCCAGGCTATGCTGAAAATCAGTGTTCAAATAAAAGTGATTTATGTAAACAAAAAGCAGTGCAGCAAAAGCTAATGAATTGCTGGGAAATGTGTTACATAAAAAAGGAAAGCTCTGACAATATAGAGGAGACACAATGTGATAGTTTAAGCACCAATTTAAACTAGTAATAAGACAATTAAAGGGGCACTGTCAGATGAAAATCGTGGGCCTTAAAATCTGTTAAGTCAGTGGATGTATTAGATATTGAAGAGTCATTTTGCAGTTTAAGGCTTGGCTAAATACAAAGATATTGCTGCTGATGGCTTCCTAATCAGACATCACTGACAAATTTTATTTTCAGATGTAGCCTAGGATAAGAAAGCCTAGAATAGCCTAGGATAAGAAACCATACCCTTGTGCACTTTTATGCATAAATGAGTCATTAAAGAAATTTTTTAATAGATTTCACACCACATTTCTCTATTAGATGGTGAGAGTACCAGTATGGAACTGCTACACCAGTTTAAAGCGTCAAAAATTACGGATTTTACTTGACACCTTTGATGATAGCATTAGGAAATGATTCATAAACTTTGCTTTGTTGGTTCCTGCCCCTCTTTTGACTTTGCTTCCTTTCTGCATTTCTAGTATTATAACCTACCCATCACTACCACTTCCCACCACTAAGAGTGGTTTCTTTTGCTCCTTAAGAGGAATGACAGGATAATCAGAAGTCAGACTTACTTTTCTTTACAGACATATTTTTCTTTCAATCATATTTTTCTTTCAAGATAATTTCTAGTAAAACATTCTTGCTTAAGCTAATTGAAAAAAAATTTGAGTAAACAAAGTCATAATTCATATTCTTGTCTTCCGTCAGTGTTACGAGATCCACCAGAGGAGCAACAGATCATAAACTGGAGTAGTCTTAGAACTTGAAGATTCAAATGAAGAGTGGTGGAAGATCATCTTTATCATCTCTTCTTCTACTTTTTATCTTAAAAAACACAGCAATAGATAATGTCCTCATGTCCTAAATACATGTGAACAAACTCCTCCTTAAATTTTGGCATTTAAAAACACTCAAGTCTTTCTTTACAGACAAATTTTCACTTTGGAACAAACTTGATCTTTATTTTGTCTAGTATTTTACATAATTATCTAAAATACCCAATATTAACAAGTGTTTTCTACTAAGAGACTTTTCTCTCTCAGTTTCACTTGATGATGACTCAATTTTTGACATCACAGTCTGCTGATTTGTCTTTTGAGTTTTTATAAATATGCATGAAAATTAATTTCAAAAAAATTTCTGTGAAGGCATGAATGTAGTTTTTATATACACATTATATAGCGAACATGTTTTGGAATTTTCACCTGCAAGTGAAAATAATGATCATGATGCAAAGGGCTTCCACTGACAAAACATTTTGCAGACCTTCTGCGAGTGAAGACAGCAGACATCTAACAGCAGAATGAAATCGATTGCATTAAAAGATTCCAACTTTTCACAGGTTTTAACCTTTTTTATAGATATAAATGTGCTGAATTTTTACTACAATATTGCAGATTTGTTCTTATTTATGAATGATATTTTAAGACTCTTGTTAGAATATTAAGAATACATTGACTCTCGTGATGTAGTCATTGGGAAGATTACATATTTTTTTTATAAATGTCCAGCTGTGCACTTAAGAAACGCATTATATCTGAGAGACACTCCCACTGAAAAAAAGTGAGAAAGAGACAGGTGATGTAACTGTGTCTTTTGCTGGTACAAGGAAAACCAGTGATATTTAAGCAGTGAAATTCTTTATCAAGAAGCAT
Organism: Acanthornis magna; assembly: GCA_036785705.1. NCBI lineage: Eukaryota > Metazoa > Chordata > Aves > Passeriformes > Acanthizidae > Acanthornis > Acanthornis magna. The sequence goes on from JAWUZG010000654.1 coordinate 128,113, forward strand.
CCTATAGGTGATTCTCAAGATATTCCGTTTAGACGCCTAAGGTGGTATTATGAAAAGTTTCATAAGTTGGGCTGAAAAAATAATTTGGTCAAGTTCAAATTTTAGCCTAAGGAATCTCTGGCTGTGTTTCAAGAAATGTGAACACAGAAAAAGTTCCAGGAGACACTCCATCTCCCACAGCTTGCAGGGATACTAACATTTTCTCCCTTATTTTCCCCATATTTTCCATGTATTTGCATACAAGAAGGTTCACAAAGCCTCCTTGCAGCCACAGAACAGTCTCTGGCAGATTTTTCCTCTATTGTTCTTTACCAGTGGGCAAAGAGACTGCCCTGGGATGGGACAGCATAGTTCCTGCTGTGCTGCCCAGGTGGCAAAGAGGCTGATGAATCCCTCAATGAGGATGAAAAATTTTGATGTACTTCACCTCTGTAGAAGAAAAATATTCTCTACAGGGTATGTAGAGGTTTAAAAGTTTAAATCAGACAAAAAGTGATACTGAAAAATCCAAGAGGGTGCTGAAAAGTCCAGGTTGCTCTCACCCACAGGCTTAATTTACAGCATTTGAAAGTACAGTAGAACCCACTGAGACAATAAGCCTTCAGTCTCCTTAGGAATTTTTCCTACAGAGTGTGAAAAAGATGATAAGTACCTATGTAAAATCCAAAACCAGAAACAGAACTGTTGTTTACACTGGTATGAATATGTTATTTGAGATAATACTGTACTTAACATTGCTTAATGAAAAGGAACTCAGGGCCTTGAGGAACTTGTTTATTTTGGTAAAACCTAAAAAGTTTTCATTAAATCACTGCATTTAATTGTAATATCAAGGAAGGTAAAAGCCTTCAAAATAATTTTAACAGCATTTATCATTCAATAGGTAGAGCCACTAAATGGCAAAATGCTCCTCCAAAAATAAAACTAATGTCCTTGTGTGCAAGTATTTTTCACAATGCCCTTATTTTTTACCCTTCATAAAATTATATTTGGATCATACATATTGTAGCAAAACCATGGTAACTATACAAATGTTAGTATAAAGCTGTGGCCAAAATGTTTTATTTCAAGATAATCTTTGTTGGTGTGTTTATGAAAAATTTATTGCAATTATAAATACAAATAAACTATACTACAGATTTATCTCAGTATCTCTATCATAAGCCAAATTTTCTTAATGAAAGAGTATCTTTTATAGTTTCTTCCCAATGAATATTGCAGTTTTTTTCCTAACTACTCAGGTTTTAAGCAATTATACCCAAGGCTTCTGGCGTTTGTTTACAACTGTCAGTTGGGTTTCTTACCGTATTTGAGAAAATATTCAAATCATTTCACTACACTTTGCCCTTTGAATTTTTTTCAAAAGAAATATGGCATTTTTACCAGTACTTGATTAAAGGCTTTTTCTATTCCAAATGAGTTTTTGTATTTATTGGACCTTTTGGACTTCTGAAAATTAATTACGAGTCACAAGAAGTTTGAATATGCTCACAGAAGTGACTAATAATTTCAAAAATACACTACCAAAGCCTTGACTGTTTAAGTATCTAAAAAGTGTGAATACGGAGAATTCTGATTTCCTTCTCCTACCGAGACCAGTGATGACATCAGTGCATATTTCAGTAGTTCTGATTTTGATCCTTGCTGAAACACACAGCTTCTAAAGAATGAAGGAGAATATAAGAAGTAACCCTTGCTGAATTTACTTGGTTTATATTTTCCTAGCTGGTTTGATGACCTGTAGTTGATATGTTCCAATTATGTGAGGATGAAAGAGCATGAAACCTAACAGCAGGTCTCAAGTAACATGCAGAAAAGATTGAATTAATTATTTTTCCAGTAATAACTCTATATTTTTTCATGAGAACTATATAATGTGAATACAAGTTTCTTGGTTTAGAAAGTTTAAATATTCAGCATACCTCAGGTAGGTTCTTCATGTCTAGAAATAAAAAATATTCCTTACAACTATCAACTTAGTTGTTTACAACGTTTTACAATATTGCCCAGTTAGGTGTGCTACATGCTTTCAGTTGGTAAGTGAAAACTTTGCCTTCATTATGTTTATATTGCAATTACAATAGTCTGCTAGGGAACAGAGATTTGGGTTCATAGTATGATCAAAAGTGTCAATGCACCACCTGTTCGCTCCCATAATACTTGCTCGGTTTAACAAAATAAAGATTGTAGTGGGAATTTACAGATCGTATTGCGTACCACAGATTATACAGGACATCTAAACCATAGACTGTGATTTTTGCTTTCTTTTGTGCTTTTAGCCTCCATTCAGATCGTTCATCTATCTATGAGACAATGACAACAATATATTTAAACATAGATTTGGAGCACAAAATTCAACTATTTCAGGGGTTTTACTTTGTTAGAGGCCAGTATACAGTGCTCGTTAGAAACAAGACAAGCTTGAAAAATCTTAACATTCTTTTTTGATTTTAAAGTTCTTACATATTTCTGCTTTTATAGTGTAGTAAGGTTAGCATGCCTAGGTCAGTGATCTTGACTAATAATTCAGTGACTAACATTAGTGCTTTAAGACATAAGACCACTTGTACAGGGTAACTGAGAAAATATGCCCTATGAAAGTAAATGACGGATCTTCCTTCCCTCTCTAGGACAGTCAGGTTAGACATTTGCAATAATACACAAGCTGCAAACAGATAGTTATTAAAAATTAATCTCTTTATTAAAATGCCTTTGTGACTAACAGGAAGAAACCCTTGAACACAGGGCTATAAATCTTACTGCTAGCACTAAACCCTTCTAATTATGGGCTAGACTAATGAAACATGCTAAAATTTATGTGCAAATAAGACTAATAAGATTTCTTTTTTAATTCCATTTTTGGCATGAAAAATGGAATGGATAAATAAAGAATCTGTAAGGGAATACAAATGAACAAGTAGGTGAAAATAATGTGCTACTCTTCTAATATCCAGAGGGTAAATAGTTGCCAGTGATCTACTTCTGCTGATTCAGAAAAGAAAGATATTAAACAAAATCTTGCTGACTGCAACTACTTACTATCAAGTTACTTAACAATGAAATATTTCATTTACAACTTCATTTAAATTCCCTCTAAGGACTCCTTTTTAATATTATTTTTAATTTCCCCCCCCTATTTTCTGTTATGAAGAAGATTATTCAGTCCTGTTGCTTTAAATAAATAGGTGTGTGACTATAATTCAGAAAGATTTAAGAAAACTTTGACTGCAAGGTCTTTATTTTTATCTTGTCTATAACAACTGCAAGCAGAAATGTTTCTGCTAGTATTTGAATGATGGCAGTGTTTTGGTTACTAAAATCTTTACATTTTAAAGGAAATGAGAATTTAGAAGGCAACCTTTTTTTCAGACTTAAATGAGTCTATTTCTACACACCTTCACAATGTGGTCCTGCGTGTTGAAGTGTTGTTTCTGAAATTCATGAAACAAATTATGGTTTCAAGTATATTCAGTTCTCATCTGTTTTTCGACTTGAAATTCTGTTGGTTATGATTCTGTTTTTATAAGTAGTAAGATTAGGTAGATCACTGCTTCAGAGGACCCTTGAAAACATTTATATCAAGCATTTTGTCTGGTCTAAGAGTGTTATTTTTTAGGAATAATCTGTAACTCACAGATTCTGAGGAGCACATTTATATATTTAGATCAAAGTTCAGTCATATTTTTTCTGGTGAAAAGGGTTATTTTGTTAACTGTGTTTTTGAAACTAATGATCCCTTATAATACCTAAGAGAAAGTTCATTAAAACAAAAGCAATCCTTAAGGAAGTTTTCTATGTTTGAAAGACAGTTCAGAAAAAATAACTACCTTACTAGAACTGAGTAAAAAGTAGACTGATGATAAAACAAAACACATATGCCTAAAGGAGTTTATGAGAATTAGAGCTCTGTCTCACTGAAAATCAGTGAAATGAGCTGTTAATGATAATAACACTTCAGAAATCCTAGCATGGCATGTGGAATGTTAAAACTGTATTTATGGGTATGTATCTACATCAGAAAGAAAACAACAGTTACCCATTAAATGGTTGGAAATACTGGTGATGAGAAGATTATTGAAATACATGCCATGGAAAGTGGAGAGTTTATATAAAAAGTCAGTAACTATATACTGAAATATTATGGGGACAAGGTGTAATGTAATTGGGAGCTAAATGAGAAGCTAAGTATCACTGAATCCATCAATGACAAGGCTAGGGTCAATCCACTCAAAACCCTAAAGTAATTGGAAATTCACCTTAAAGTAATTGGTTACTGACATGTCTAGATTCAATCGAAAGTCAGTAATGAGCCAGAAATACTAGTCCCCTTTATCTTTTTGTGTGAAACAGTGTCATCAGTTTTTGACTACATGTGAAATACAAGCTTTAGCATGTGAAGCGACTACAAAGGAAGGTGAATATTCCTTTGTCGAATGGGAATGAACCTTTTGTTTCCTTCTGGATCACTAATTCAGACAGTAGGCAAGTATGTTTTCAGCACCCTTAGGTACCTTAGAGCAGACACAGGATTATATGCATTTAATGTTTTAGCATGATGCATAGCCTGATCTCCTCTGCAACAAGGTGACCTGCTTAGCGGGTGACGGAAAAGCTGTGGATATTCTTTACCTAGACTTAATAAAGTCTTTGATCCTGTTTTCCACAACATTCCCCTGAAGATACTGGTGCTACCATTCGTGGCTTGAATATGCGCACTCTTCACTGGGTGAAAAATTGGTTGGATGGCCTAGTCCAGAGGGTGGTGGGGAATGGAGCAACATCCAGTTGGTGTCCAGTCACTAGTGGGTGTTCCCCAAAGGCCAATGTTGGGCCCAATCCTGTTTAATATATTCATCAATAACCTGGATGAGAGGATCAAATGCACCCTCAGTCACTTTGAAGATGACAGAAGTTGGGCAGTATGGGAAGGTAGAAGGGCTCTGCAGAGGCACATGGACAGGCTGGATCCATGGGCCGAGGCCAAGTGGAGGAGGTTCAGCATAGGTCAACTGCCAAGTCCTGCCCTTGGATCACAACAAACCCATGCAGTCCTAGAGGCTGGGGAAGGAGTGGCTGGACAATGGCTCAGTGGAAAAAGATCTGGGACTGCATGACATCCAGCTGAACATGATCCAGCAGTGTGCCCAGGTGGCGAAGAAGATCAATGGCATTCTTCAGCAACAGTGTGGTCAGCAGGACCAGGACAGTGATTGTCTTTCTGTACTTGGCACTGCTAAGACCACACCTCGAGTTCTGTGTCCAGTTCTGGGCCCATCAGTTCAGGTTGAACATCGAGGTGCTGGAGAGAGTCCAGAGAAGGGCATGGAGCTGGTGAAAGGTCTGGAGCACAAGTCTTTTGTGGAGTGGCTGAGGAAGTTGAAGTTGTTTAGTCTGGAGAAAAAGAGGCTCAGGGGAGACCTTATCACTCTCTGCAGCTCTCTGAAAGAGGATGAAGCAAGGAGGAGCTCAGCCTCTTCTTCCAGGCAACCAATGACAGAAGGAGAGGACACGGCCTAAAGCTGAACCAGGGAAGATTAAGGTAGGACATCACAAAGAGTTTCTTCATGGACAGGGTTGTCAAGCTTTGGAATAGGGAATTAGTGGAGTGATCATCCCTGTCGGTGTTTAAGAAGTGGCTGGACGCGGCACTCAGTGGGTCTTCTTGACAAGATGGTTATTGGTCAAATGTTGGACTCAATCTCAGAGGTTTTTTTCCAATCTTAATGATTCTGTGATTCTCTGATTCTCTGACTAACAAATTCCAAGCAACACTTTAACAAAGGCTTTGCTAAGATCATGTCTAATTGACTGTATAACTGGTAAGAAAATGGATACTAACATATAAGATAACTCTTTCTTAATAAATTATGAGAGATACCCTGGTATTTCTAAAAGGATCTACACGTCACCTTTATCCAATTTTCCAGTTTGCTTCAATGCTCCCATAGAAATTGAAAGCCATTCACACGACAAGATTAGATCATTATTGTTGGCCAAATAAATTTTTTTCATCCTTCTGTTGTTTTTCATCATTTTACTGAAGAGAGAAATACCCCATTCCAAGTTCTGGTAACTTATATAAAGCTTCCTTTATTCTCTCTCTAAAACTCTGTATTATTGAAAGGTGTTCTACTCACTTCATAGGGGTTCAAAGAATGTGGTTTAAATGAGCTAACCCGAGGACTTTTCAGAAGCACTACAACAAAAGAAAACAACCACATATGTAAAAACATCATAAAAATGTGTTGCTAGCTGCAATGGTGAAAGTATTCATATGTGAAGAAACACTCCAACTGATACTGTTATTCAGAATGCAGTTAGAAACTAGAGCTTTCCAACTATTTAAGTCAATAAAGAAAACTCCCCTTCCAGAGTGGCTGACCTTTGTGGACTCAGCCACTGCTTACAATACTGCACACCACTGCATGACAGCCACCTTAAGAAGAATTTACTTCCTATAGAATGGACACACGTGCCAGGGTAAAATCATTTCTTGAGGAATTGAGCAGATAAATAATTAAATCGTCGGACCCTTTGTCAATGAAACAAAATCAAATATAGGAGCTGGATTAAGCGTTAGTTGAACAACACTGATAGTGTAACACGGAAAGTAGCATGAAAGCCATTTCCAAACAGAATAAAGATCAAGAAGAAAAGATGTGTGCTCATAGAGAATGGTAGACTAGATCTAGAGATCCTACAAGCCCATTTCTGTGTTGTCATTAAATAGTTATTCATACTGTCAAGCGATGCATCTTCTGCTTTTCCCTTTTTTCCATATCTGTCAGAAGGAAAAACTACTAAAGGAAATAGATATTATCTGTGAAGCACAACCCATGTACAGATTGTGCCTCAGTGAGGACGGACTTATGTTTGTAAAACAGATAAAAACATCAAGAATGTAATATTTTTTATATACTCTTTAGTGAACTCCTACTAATAAATCACTGTTTCTGCTACCTGACACATTTAAAATTGTATATTTCTCAACTGTAGAGAAAAAGTTCAGTAGGGTAACAGAACATAGTAACTGAGATATTATTGAAATACTGAACCCTAGCCACTGAACAGGTAAAGCAGTCTACAAAATGTCCTGTCTTGTTATGCACAAGTGAAAAAAAAACCAACCTCCCCCCTCAAAAAACCAAAAAAACCCCAAAAAAACAAAACAAAACAAAAAAAACCCAAACAAAAAACCTCCAAAAAACCAAACCAAACGAACACAAACCGCCCCCCGCAAAAAAAAACCCACCAAAAACCGACCAACCAACCAACCAACCAAACAAACAAAACCAACAAAAAACCCAAAAAACCAAAGACTCACCCAACTCTCATGAATATCCTCCTACAGGCTGTCATCCGGCTTTGGGTCCAAACTTAAATGAAGGGAAAATGTCACAGGTCTGCGGAGTTCCAATTTTCTAATGCTAGGAATGAGAAGAGTTGGTTGGATGTAAAGCTAAGAATTGGGACAAAAGGGGGTATAAAATCATAAAGTGTTGGTCATGTAGGCTGTCAGAAATTGGTTATATAGGCTGTCAGAAATTGCTGTTTATACCCTTCTGCTAAAATACGTCTCAGTTTATGTGAACCCCTTCCTGTCTGCCTCTCAGAAGCATAAGGAAAATTTTCCAGGAAACAGCAGCTTTCTGCAGATATTTTGGCAATGTTTGCTGAAGATAATTTTTTCTGCAAAAATACCAGTAAAGAAAGGAAAGGGAAGGAAAACCTGAATGAAACTGTGAAGAAAAATTACCTCCGTAATGAAGCAGGTCCGCCCCTATGCTGCCTCAGCCTCCTGAGCCAGCCCCGCCTGCTGTGGGAGGACCTTGGGGTTTGGGCTTCTGGGTCCGCCCCTGGATCTTGGGGTAAGGCGTGCCCAGGGCTCAGGATCTGTCCACCTTTCCTGATCTTTCTCTACAGTTAGTTATGTTATTGGTGTATTTGAATTGCACCACTCCCTCTTATGTTATTATTGGTTTCTGTATGTTATCCCCGCCTGTTGTGCCTACCCTGATTGGTCACCCCTGTCCCCTCTTAAGCAGCTGTCACGGGGGCGGGGGGGATACTATCCTGTTGCCGGTGGAGGCAAGAGGGAGATTCCTTAGCCCCTGTATCCACAGACGCAGGGGAGGGGATTCTTTCACTCTTGTTCCTCCGAGGGCAGGGCTGGAGCTTCCTTTACCCCTGTCCCTGCGGGGGCAGGGAGGGGATGTCTCTGACCCTGTTCTCCCGGGATGGGATCCCTTGTCCTTCCCTTCTCTCCCTCCTGAACACCTCTACCCCATACCCTAAATAAAGGAGAGCAAGGGAGGACAACCCCCTCCTGCAAGCCCTTCGTCTCATCGCTCATCTTCTTTTTTATTTGATTACAACACCATAAGTAAAAATAAAGGTGATTTGACCTCCTACCAATAACGTTAGTTTTCACATTTTGCCACTTAATTATTGCTGTTTTAGACAGTTGAGGAGGGTTTTTTCTTCCCACATGTGGAAAGTGAAAGTTGTACAATATTGACTGCACCAGACACTTTTCTGTACTTCTTCAGATCACACTGGTCATGTACTTGAATAGAACAAATTTTGTACTGCTTTAAAATGAAAAACCAGCTGTCATGCTTTGATGTGAGTTACAGCATGTCTGTATGGCAAATATGATCTTCACAGGATAGTCATGAGAACCGTCATACATAAGGTTGTGATATAGTTTCTTACCTCACAATTGCGTGACTGGATTGTTGATTACCACTCTAGTTAATGGTCTTGTTACTTCTGCTGCTGCTGCAGTTGTCTTGTTGAATCAACCTGCAGAAATGACAGATACATCATCTCACAGATTTATCGTGGTCTTGGCTTTTACACAAAGGCTCAATTCAAAATGTTTGAGACTATGGATGTAATTAAGTTGTGGATTGGATTAAATTAGTATCTTGTTGACTGTGAGAGACAATGGCAAGTTATCCAAACTGAGTCAATTAACCATGTCTCTGTGTTCATTCAGAGGAAAGTGTTCATATTTTAACATAAAATCTATGACTGCAGAATGCCATATAAAAATTATAATAGATGCTGATGACGTTTTTATCTCCTCCGCCTGCTTTTACTTGTATCTGCTTCTCCTGTTCAGTTGTACAGTATCCTGACAGCCATTTAATTTTAAAATTTTTTTTTGCCTTTTATCAGTATTGAATTTAAATGTAAAGTTACTGTTTATTTGAGAAAATGGGAAATACAGAAATTTTGTCATGAAAGGTGACAAAAGAAAAGGCAGAGGAAAATACCAATTGATCCCATAGAAGACTTTTTCCCTTTTGAAAGCACACTTATATTTTTTGTGTACCACAAAGATAGCTTTTATAAAAATGAAAATGAAAGTTTTATTACTATTTCTTTAATAAAATGTAACGTTCATAGTAATAAGATTTCTTTTGATAATCTTTACAGGGGTTATTGATTATTTATATCAAGTTTCAGGGGCTAGTCCTGTAAATACAGATGTGAATAATTTTACTAATTCAAAGTAGAAGTGCATTTTGTAAAGGCAGTTCTCTACCATGTGTATCTATTTTTCAGGGTTGTTATATAAATGTGTTTTCTGAATGCATACTTTACAGATAACATGTATTGTTTGAATTCATGAGCCTTGTTTTTAAAATTTTTCTGTAAAGTAGGCTAGTCTTGAAATACATTTTATTAGCCTCTGTGGAACACATATTCCTTATGACCCAACCCAAAATGCAGCAAACACACCAAGGTGAAAAAAGCTGATGAGAACATCTGGTGATATTCTTAATTGTTTGATTTTATATTACATTATGTTATGTGTTGTTTTGTTTTTTGTGTTTTGTTTTGTTTTGTTTTGCTTTGTTTTGTTTTGTTTTGTTTTGTTTTGTTTTGTTTTGTTTTGTTGGAATGAAACCTGAACCACTCCACTGCAGTCTGCTTTCAATTTTCTGGCAAATCCTCACTTTTGAAATATTTAGACAATGTTTTACGTTTTTTCCTCTCTTGGAGATAGCTCCAAGTACCATAACCTGCAGCACTGGGGAACATGACAGCTGGAGCAAATGGCTGCACTCTGTGAAGTAAATCTGTACAAGGCAGCAAGTCAGTTGCATCCCATGTGTCATTATCCTGCTCCATGCATATAAACACCAGTGAATTTTACAGCATGGTGTGAAATGTCTGAGATTTCCTGGACACCTGCATGTTCACGAGTATGTTTTCCTGCCTGAAATTTCCTAGACAAGAATTGTAGAGTTCTAGCACAACACCGTAGAGTGTTTCATCCTGTCTGCCATCACAGCACAGCTGTTGACGCAGGACCTCATGGACAACCAATACAGAGGAAGTTCTTTGTGGTTGTAGGATGGGTCAGTTTGCATTGTGTAGCTAAATCTTGGAAACCTCCCACTTCTTCTCTCAGACATACTGTTCCAGTGCTGGAAATTGTTTCACCTAATGTCCAGCCTGACCTGCTCAATCTGCAGTTTGTGGTGGGTGTCTCTTGTAGGGTGATCTAACAATAGCAAGTACAGTCTGCCTTGCATTTGTACTTTTCAAGTAGCCATAGAATGGTATTGTATTATCCTTTAGCCTACACTTCACCGGTTAACACCTACCAATCTCTGTGGGAATTATTCAAATAATATGATAATAACAGCACTAAGAAGGAGACAAACTGTTAGGCAAGAATAAATATAATCAATTATATAAATGAGCAAACTAAACTTTGCTGGGAATGCAGGTCTGCAATACTGTGTTTTGTATTACAAGTTTCTACATGCTAAAGCAAGGACACATTAACTATGCATGTATGTTATATATCTTTAAACTCCTTTTCATAATTATATTCTGAAAAATCTTCCTTAAGAAAGAGTAACATTGAAACACCAACATGGCACATAATCAACATAAGTCTGGGGCAGTGGAGTAATTTTTCCTGTGAGTGACTCCTGATCTGCATTATGATACTCTCCACTGCTATCACGGCACTGGACCCTACGATGCAAATCAGTCCGATCTGAATAAAGAAAGAAAATCTCATAAATGAATTCTATGTGTTAAACTGCTGTCTTGAGAAAATTTGATTCCTAGGTCTAAACAGTGACACTGAGTAAAGACCAGGTAATTGCAGGAACAGAAGGTGGTGTTTGCAGCTTTGGGATAGACTTTAGGCACATTTAATCATCTGCCTTCATGGCATTTTCTCAAATTTTCCTAAACACTAAGTTTATTGACACTAAAACATAAGAGTATTATTAGACAAACTACTGAGTCTCACATCCAATCAAGCATTTTTCAGTAGTGTATTGTTAGATCAATGACTTGGGAGGGCTGTGATGAGCATATTCTTCCCACCCCAGAGCTACTCCATTTAAACAGATTCTGTCTCTTTGTTTAAATCAACTCCTTGATTTTTCTATATAATCTTATTATAAAATATGTAAAATATATTCTTTTCGCCCTCAGAAGTTTCTTAATGGCAGTGGTTTGGGGTTATTTTTGAAAATGTGTGCAACTTAATGGTGCTTTAAGAGCTCTCTGATATTTTGACACTTGTTGGTTCATTTTCTCTCCCATTTTGATAGTTTTGCTTTTCAATTTTTTCCCCTCTCCTCAGAAATGTAACAATTGTTTCTGTTCTAGATGAGTCAGTTCTACGAAGTGTCTTTTCCAAGTTTCTTCCACTGAGAATCACCTTGTTTCCAAGCATAGGATAAAAATCTGAGCATATGTCAGGAGAAATTAGTCCAGAGAGGATTAGCACTGAAAAATATTGTCACATTGTATATCCACAACTCATTTGATTTTGAATACCTCTGATTCTTGTGTTAGATTCTGTTCTGTTTTTGACAAACATGCTTATTCTTATTACAAACATTTGGTCTTCACTTGTCACCTGACCTCTGATTGTTTCATAAAGATTTTTGCATTTTCAATCACAAAATAGTTTAGATTGGTCTTGTTTTCAAAAACAGAAAGCCAAGCATTTTCAAGCTGTGCTTAAATAAATACCCTGTGTTGAAGTACTATGATTTTGTATCAGGCTAACAGGTGAACCCCAAATTTCCCCAAAGGCAATTTTTCAGTAGTTTAATTTTGGAAGTTTATTATAAATGTTAATTCTTTCTGTCTCATTTTTTTTTTAATTATAATTTTTATTATCTAGTCACTAAAGGCAAATTAACATTGTAGATAAATGATAAAAGGAGAGAGATCATGTTTTCATCTATGTTTCCAAGACATCCAGTTAGTACTAGACCAGTCTGGTCAATCGAAGCGGGGCTTTGATGGTCAGGTCTGATTCATGTGCATGGTGTTTGTGGTTAAGTTATACTCAGTGACATGCCAGATTTTTGGTAACACAAATTATCACTGCAACTGGTTCGAGCCATTTGTCCTTCTAGACTTGAGCCTGAATTCATTTGTGGTGTGATCTGATTTCTGCACAAACTTGATGCTTCCATCTGTATGGGTATAAACAGCACATACCTGTTGAACAAGAATGATGTAACAGCAGTGTATAAACACAACAATTTCTCTGATTGTTTTGCTATCACTTATTGGAATCCTACAATCTACAAGTGATACTCTTGTAACCCATTTCCTTCCATAAAGCTACTTACAATGTGGTATCAGAAATGTTATTTTCTTCCCAGTTGGTCCTGTGGTGCTGGGGTTTCTCTCCCTAGATACAGCCTAGATATAAATATTTAGTCTAAACACAAAGAGGGAGAAAGACAGGCACCCTGGTGCTTCGAGGATTCCTTTTACTGGGACCAAGTCTGCAAACTTATTGTTGAAGGTTGGAGGGGGGATGGAATTTTTTTTCCATTCTGTTACTGGGCAGCTAACAATTGGTACTTAAGGGCCATCTATGCTTACAAAAGAGACAGAGACTTTAGCCAGGTGAAGCACGGGAACAAGAGATTGGGGGATTGATAGCGGAGACGCTTGGGGGATTTGGAGGAGGGAGCAGTGGAAGGAAGGCAGCTGTCTGCTTTTTGGCTGCAACTGCAGAAAAAGAGCTCGGCTTTGCACTGGTTTTTCTCTACCTGGTGGGTGAGCTTGCATTGAGGAAAAGGGGCACGGGATTCCGGCCCCTCTACCCTCCGGGAGGGCGCATTTCCCAGCTGCACTGCAGCGGAGGGGGACCCGGCTGCCTCTGCCCCGCGTCCTGCCTGCCACAGCTGTGGAGTTCCTGCCACCTCCTCTGCTGGCTGGCCCGGGTGGGCTGGCCCGGCCTCTCCATCTCCCTGCTGTGGGCTCCCTGCTGCACGCCATGCTTCTCCAGCCCGTCTGCCATTATGCACGTGACACAGATCCAACCTCGCGCCACAGCACCATCTGCAGCTTCCCGGGAGTCATCGCACCTGCCCTGCTGGTCTGGGAGCCCAACAGCGCCCCTGCTGGCTGTGATCGTGACTGCACCAAATGGGAAAGTGCCTGGCCGCCCAGAGACATCTGCCACCGAGTTTTTGGTTTTGTTTACTGTTTTTTTTACCTTGTTTACTGTTTTTTGTTACTGATTGTTTACCTCATTATAAATATTAGTAAAGAACTCTTATTCCTTTTCCCATATCTTTGCCTGAGAGCCCTTGATTCCAAAGTTATAATAATTCAGGGGGAAGGGGGTTCACATTCTCTGTTCTAAGGAAGGTTCCCACCTTTCTTAGCAGACACCTGTCTATCAAACCAAGACACTTATCTGTTTATCTGATGGAATACATAGATTTCTCATGGCCTGTTGGACCTGAAGCAACCTAGTGGTAGATGGTGATGTGAGAATGCATACCCAGAATCATAGCTTAAAACATGAGTGAATGAACATTATGGTCAGGTGAATAAAAAACTACATGAACTAAGGAATTATGTTTAAACTTTAAAGAGAGTCAGACTGTCATGCTTATGCACATAAAAATAAATTCTTAAAATCAAAAAAGTATAGCTTAAAAAATATTCTTGATAATTCTGCCTTAGTCCTAGTAGGTGGGTGGACTATTCTAATTCAGAGCACTAGGACACAAATGCTGAACATCATGAATTTACCTGTACATGTTTAATGAGTGCAATTAGTAGGATACTAATTTTAATTTATGGAAAAGATTAATTTACATGTCATTAATGTTTTTCAAGTGGAAGTGTAATCACACAGGCAAGTACACACAGCAACACATAGGAACAAGGAAGATATATTAGAAAGTATGTGTCATTCATTTAAAAATTGCTCATATTCACATTTCATGGAATGAGACCTCCAAAATTCAGTGCATAATATCTGTAAATATATCACAGGAACAGATAAAGCAATTAAATCTTGTTACTAAGGGGTTGATCACATAATATACTTAGTAAATCTATACCACCAAATATTGTGAACTGTTATTTCAAATCTTAATTACTGCACATGGTGCTCAAAGAAGCTACATGTTGTTTCATTATTTAATTGCTACTACAATTTTTTTCTTGATCAGGCTGTAAGACTTCTTTTTTCCAGTATTCATGTCAGAATATAAAATTGTATAAATATCTCACTGTTGTATATTTTGTCCTCAGTTAATGTAGTTAATACTGCTTTATCATTTTATCAGAATATCCAATACAAATGCATTATTTCCTTTTTCTAAGTTGTATCTGTATCCAGTCAGCATTCAATTTGGCTTAGCAACATACCAATGCAAAACACAGCACAGTAGCTCCTCCTAAAATTTCAGTGCATATAAAACAGAGAATCAGTACATATGGAATGCGTATAGCATGTAGTCTGAATACTTGAACCTCCAAAGGGAAAAAGCTGTTTTTCATAGAAATATGGAATTAATACTTCATATCTGTGGTGATTTGAGCTTGGTTGGAAGCCAGTTGCCTGCCAAAGGCACCCCATCACTCCCCTCCCTCACTTGGGCAGGGGAAAGAATGTAGAACAAAAAGCTCATGGATCAAGGTAAAGACAAGAAGATCAGTCACCTGCTACTGTTATGGGCAAAACAGACTCTACTCAGGGAAATTAGTTTAGTTTATTATCGATCAAATCAGAGTAGGGTAATGAGAAGTAAACCAAATTCTTAAAACACCTTCAACCCATCTGTCTTCGTTTGATAGACAGGTGTCTGTTTAGGAAGGTGGGAACCTTCCTTAGAACAGAGAATGTGAATCCCCTTCCCTCCGAATTATTATAACTTTAGAATCAAGGGCTCTCAGGCAAAGGTATGGGAAAAGGAATAAGAGTTTTTTTACTAGTATCTATACTGAGGTAAACAATCAGTAACAAAAAACAGTAAACAAGGTAAAAAAAACAGTAAACAAAACCAAAAAAACTCGGTGGCAAATGTCCCTGGACTGTCAGGCACGTTCTCGGTTGGTGCAGTCACGGTCACGGCCAGCAGGGGCGCTGTTGGGCTCCTAGACCAGCCGGACAGGTGCGATGACTCCCGGGAAGCTGCAGATGGCGCTGTGCCGGGAGGTTGGATCTGTGTCGCGCGTAATGGCCGACGGGCTGGAGCAGGGTGGAGCGCAGATGGACGGGGGGCGCAGCAGAGAGCCCAGAGCCGGGAGATGGAGCGGCCGGGTCAGCCCACCCGGGCCAGCCAGCAGAGGAGGCGGCAGGAAACTCCGCAGTTGGAGCAGGCAGGGTGCGGGGCAGCAGGCAGGGCGCGGGGTGGTGGCAGGCGGGGGTCCCGTTCCGCTGCAGTGCAGCTGGGAGATGCACCCTCCCGGAGGGGAAGAGATGATTGGAGTCCCGTGCCCCGAGAACTCACCCACCAGGTAGAGAAAAACTAGTGCAAAGCCGGGCTTTTCTTTTCCTGCAGTCGCAGCCAAAAAAACGGAGAGCCGTTCCTTCCACTGCTGTCTCCTCCGAGACTTGTGAGCGAGTCCGTGTGTCGTTATCAAGTCTTGCTATCTCTTGTTCCCGTGCCCGCCCAGCCAAAAAGTCTTTGTCTCTTTTGTGAGAGTAAAATGTCCTCTAAGTACCGATCGTTACTTGCCTAGCAACAGAATGGGAAAAATTCCACTTCCCCCCCCCCCAACCTCCAACACCATCCCTCCCTCCTTCCTGGGCTTGACTTTTTTCCAAAAAGAACTCTTCCTTCCCACTGGTGCCAGGTGACGGGGAGTGGGGGCTGCAGTCAGTTCATCATACATTGTCTCTATTACTCCTTCCTCCTCACGGGAAGGCCTCCTCACACTGTTGTATACTTGGATATGTGTATTATCTTTGAATTGTGACCTTAAACCAAAATTCAGAATTGATTTGAGAAAAAATATGTTTAAGACTAAAGCCCAGGCTAGTGTTCACAATACTGAAATCTTTAAAAGACTGTGCTGTGAGAAATAAAATTCATAATTTTATGCATGGTTTTATTTTAATTCAAATATCGTGATTATAGAACACTGAGGTTTTTATAAACAACAAAAACTGGGGAAAAAAGAAAAAAGTTTTTCTTTGAAGCTTTGGGTCAAGTCTGTCATATTTTAAAGGCTCTATATGAAAATTCCAGCAAGATAAAGCACAAAATGTAGTCTCTTCTAATATGTGCATAAGATATGGGATATGAACAACTGTTTAAATTTTGTATGGATCATTACGCAGAAGCCATGGGTAAATATGTTTACTGTCTGCAGCTTTCTGAAAGCTGTTCTATGAGTAAATTTCATAGACTCAGACAGCAAATATGTAAGTTAGAATGATTTTGAAAAATTACTTCTCCAGAACAATAGGCAATTTCACTGTCTCATTTAGAGAGCAGTCGGCAGCTTGTGTCCATTATGTAAAACAGTCAGAAACTTGGTTTCTTTACCAAATAGGCTATAAAATAACTTATTTAGCAAATGAAATTAGAAGATTTCATTTGCTCAGTTAGCAAAACCATCTACCATATGTTGTTTAAAGGTGTTTTTAAATATCCTGGTAGAAATAATATGGACCTACGAAAATTTCCTGAAGGAAACATGGTACCATATCTGCTAGATCACCACAATATCTTCTTTTTTTCTTTATAAAATAATGTTTATGATTTATTTCTTTCTTATGTTCTATATAATAGCTTTTGGGATGCACTATCAATTTCCCCAGTGATTTTAATTTCTATTGTCTATCTGTGCACATTATGCCAGACACTATATAGGTATTTGCATATCCGTATTACTGGTTTTATGCTACTGAACGCAGAGATGCAGAAATGTTGCATACATTTTCTTTCTTGCATCCTTCAATCAAATTCTTATCTCTGTATGTATTGTTAGTCAGCAGCAAAGCAGGGTGACATTTTAAAAAGTCCTAAGAGATGACAAGATCAAGGCAGATGTGCAGCTTTATCAGTGACAAAAGAGAGATGGGGGACAGGCTAGGGACCTAAACACAGACAACTGCAGGTGAGAGTTAAGGGGCGTTGCACAGACCATGTGAATCTGTGCTGGCAGGGCTGCTCCTGCAACTACAGGTGTCCAACAGCATCCTGATCCTATCCCTTCCCGTTGCTTTTTTCCCTTCAAGGAATGGCTATTCCAGAGGCCTCAGCAACACCCTAAGCAGTAGGTGTTTTCAGAAAGTATAGTAGTTTTCTCTACTACAAGTGATTTCAGCTCTTGTGATTCAGCTCTTGCGAAATCACCTGAGGGCCAACTCAGGGACAGAGAGAGGAGGGGCGGGCGTCGTATGGCAGTTCCACAAGATAACCTTTATTGTCAGCAGCTTTTGTGAAGGGAAGGCCAGGGACGGCAGCTGGACCCTGCCCAAAGGCCAAGGCAGGGGGTCTTTTATGGGCAAGGCAGGGGGTGGTGTAGGAGTCGGTTCGCAAACTTGGTGCAAGGTATTACTGTAGAGAAGCAGGGTACACTGGGCGGTCACCATGACCTAGAGGTAGGTTTCTTATCTCTGAGTCCTTTTGCCCTCAGGCTTTTTTTCCAAGGGAGCGCAGAGGGCCTTTGAGTCAAGGGCCCACAGCTCTCCACACCTTCCCATGCTAGTTTCAAAATGATGACAGAGAACCTCCACTGGTAAAGATGTGTCAGTTCCTTTCTGTGGGTAGCAGCAATCTGGGTCTTCTTGGAGCAGGTCTGCACAGAGGATGCACAAAGACATTTGTCAGAAGCCCTTTCTTTGATGTGGTGCTCTTCTCCATGTCCAGTTTCGGAGACAAAGGTCTCAGGACCGAGAAGAAGAAAGAGTATTCCCTCTTCCCTCCGCAAGGAACAAATCAAAGACAGCAAATGAAAGTGACAAAAAACTTGAACTATTTACTAACACAACAAATTAAACTGTTGGTTAACACAAACAACAATCAGGGAAGAAAAAAACCAGAGAGGGGAAAAGGAAAAAGGGTGCTCGCTAGGGGCTGCAGGTTTCCCTGAGATGGGACTGGGGCCTGCCAGGGCCACTCTGCAGGCTCCCTGGGGCTGGAGAGGAGGGGAGGGGGACAGCGAGACTGGGGGAGGAAAAAAACCAAACCAGCAAAACCCTTCCTTCAAGCACTTGGGGGAGAGCAGGGCAGAAGAGCAGTGCTGCCGTGTTTTCTCCCCAGGCTCCCTCGGGCCGTTGCACCCAGCCGTTATTATCGGCTGCTGCTGCACGTGCTGTCCGTTGAACTGCCGCAGCTCCGGCCCTGCCCCCCGGGCTCAGCTTAAAGGTGCAGCCACCCTGGGCATTAAGCAAACAGTTAAGGAATAGTGGCTTCATGCTGTCACTCCAGGACACTCCACTAGGAACTCAACTGACTGACATGATTCTCTTATCTCCAAGGTGTTTCCAGCAATGGATCTTTACCTTTCTCAGCCAAGCTGTATGCCTGCTACAGCCCAGCCCAGTTGAATAGTCCAGTTTCCAAAAAAAAAAGTAGGCTTTTAGAGTTGTTGAGCAAACAAACCTCAGGAATACCAAGCTACACTAAGATTTGTACTTTTTTGAAGGTTAGAGACATAAACCTTTCTTTCTCCAATGAAGTACTGACCTGCCAGGTAGCTCACTCACAGAATGAACAGAGACAGCGACAACCACGGAGAGCGCAGATGGAACATGGTTGCTCAGAAGACATGATGGAGATATACAAATAGGTAAGCAGGTCTGCAAATTGCCATGGAGAGAGGTGGTTTAAGAGGTGGTGGGACAGAAGGAGTATGAGGTTTTCTGAAGTAAAGCATGAAGAGGTTGTGCTGGTTAGAAGTAAACTGGTGGGAGAACAAAGCCTTGACACAACAAACTCAACAAATGCCTTCAGAGAGTTTTCAGGTTGGATTAAAAATTTAATAGAAAAATTACAATAAATGTGATGATACACGGAAAAACTGGCTTAAACCCACAAGACAGAGTACAACCTGGCACCCTGTTGGTCAGGGTGGTGGTTGCAGTTCTATCAAGTGGTGGCTGCAGTCCTGTTAAGTGACGGTTGTAGCAGAAAGCAGTGGTTCTGTGGAAGGTCTGGTCCTCCTCTAAATCTGTCCAGCAGTGGTGGTGTCCCAAGTCCTGAGTTCCATTCACTCAGGTTCAGGGGGGAATGCTCAGTACCTCCCCCAGGGTGAGGAGTTTCACAATGGAGTGATGCAATCCTGTAAATCATAGGATATTTTTTGGAGTCCTCCATGGTCATTGCAGCTGCCTACTCTGCTGGTACCATTCAGTTCATTGTGGCCCATTAGCAAAGGTGACCGCCTCAGTGTGGGTGGGACTGTGCTGGTGCTTCCCCAAATGGAGTAATCACAGCTGAGTCATTGGTGTAAAGAAAAAGAAACATTACCCCGCCTGGCATGGTTTGCCTCTTTATCTCATTTAGCACCCAGCTTGTAGCATGAGGCACCAGGAGTGCTCTACAGGCACCTACTTCAAGGAACCCATTATTAACAGCTTATCAGAAATGAAGTAGAGGGGAGTAGAATATACAGTTTGGCTTACAACCACGTAATTTTTCCTGTAACCACGACAGTGGTGTATTCAAATACTCTGAAATGAAAGCTCTGTTGATTCTCCTGTTCATGGATCAGATTTAGTCTGCAGCACTTTTTTTAAAGCTTTCCCACCCAGGGTTTTATTTGAAAGCTCTTGTGCATGATTAACTGAATCCTTGCTTTTGAAAGAGGCTAAATGTGCTCTCATAGTAACAAATAATTTGATTATTGCAAAACGGGAAAAACACATATTTTTGCTTTGAATGAAAAAACATTCCAAAAACATATTTTAATCACATATTATTTTCTGTAGATTGTGTTTTGCTAGGTATGAAGAAAGTTCTTTGCAGCAATTTTTGTAAAGCTACATAATTTGGATCTTAAACGTCAAGTTTGTTAGTCTGTTTTGTTTGTGTTTAGAGTCTTCTGATTTTAAAATAATTGCTATTATTCTACTGTGGTGATGTAAAAGAGCTTAACCTTGGATGTTAAAATTTCCAGTCTTGTCAGAAAGGATACAGACCATCCACTGAGAGCTCTAAACTAATCTTAAATCTTCTTACACACTTTTCTTCCACCCCTGAATTTCCATTGACTGCATGGAAGCTGTTCCTAATTATGGGAACACACGTAATTTTGCCATTTGTCCATTGAAGGGGAAACTCTTGACTGAAGTGCTTTAGGTGCTGTCTAACTTACAGATGGTGATTTGTGATATTGCTGCCAGCACTCTTTGTCAATAACCAGCATTTCCTTTCTGAGCTACTGCAGCATTGTTCAGACACCTCTCTGGCTTGTCCCTGAGCAGCTCTGCAGAACAAAGATTAACAGTCTCATGAGAAGGGTTCCCTGAACAGGACCACCTAGAGCTTTCTGTACATGTGTTGGTGAGAGCAGAGTCTGCATGCAACTGGTCTTACTTCAGCTGTTAGACATACTTCATTTCTCCTCCCTCAGTCTCTGGTGGGAGTTCTTATGATGGTATTTCTTGTAGCAAGAACAATTTTCTTCATCAACAGCTAGCATTTCTCTCTGACTCCCTATGGGACTGCTTCCTTCTTACCTGTAGGAATTGTCAGAAATTCTATATATGTAGTTTTTTTATAAGACTTACCATTCTTTCAATTTTCCTTTTCAAATTCCGTTTAACATTTCTCACACCAGTTGCAAAGCACTTACTAGCTTTCATCACTTTCGATTTATTTTTGAGTTTCTCAGATTGACTTTCTAGATCTTTTATGTGATTATCTAGCCTTGTGCTTTTATTAAGGGAAGGGCCTCTTGTGGTTCAAGTACTGAGTGAGGTTATCTGGGCTCTGTTTCCACTTCTGTCAGGAAGTTTCTCTGCAATCTTTTTTGCCGCAGAGCCCTAACATAAAGGTGAGGAAACAATTTTCTCATTTCCAGGCATTAGGTGAAGTATACTTCACTAATGACTGTGATGAGATTACTGGTTGATTGTGAAGTGCTATTATCAGTCATTTTTTACTTAACTTTCAAAGTGCATTAGGCTTTTAACAACCATTACCTGAAAAAGAGGTTAATATTAAGATTGCTTGACCTCTTACAAGATACTCTTTTCAGTGTTTTCATTTTGCAGTACTTCAGGCATTTTGATTGAAATATTCAGTTTGGTACCCCAGATTAAATAGCATAAACCCTCCCTCAAAACCCAAAACCTGCAGAAAAAGCAGTTCAACAGTTCTTAGAACAGAGTTAGAAGGACTCTCTTGTGTTGTCCAGTATTACTAGCACTACTGTTACTGCTCCTACCAGATATAAAAGCTTCTGTGGATGAGGCATGGATTAACGCTACAAGTAAAGGAAAGTTGTAAAGTAGGTATGTTTATTCCAGCTCTGGGACGCATGGGAGAATATTTTTCTCCAAAGTGTATGCACCCCAATAATGCTCTGACCAGTTTCTATTGAGTTACAAGTTATGTATGCATAAAGTTACACAATGCCCCTATATATATTCGTGATCTATTCCTGCTTCATATTATAATGAGTCCAAAGTTCATTCAAATACTCTTGCACCTGCGCAGTGCCACCTGGTGGTCATGGGCAGGGGTCTTAAGATGAAGTAAAGCAGTCTTCCTCAGGTTGAACTCTTCACCCTGCTTCTCTGCGCATACTCCCTGGGTCTCTGGTCCAGGTCCAAACCTTGAAGCTGGCTTGGGCTGGTTTCAGGATCCAGAAGCAAAATATCTGGTCACAGTTCCTTCTCTTTATCAGTAGTTTGGCATCTTCTTTATATCCTTCTTCTTTGTTTGGCAAGCACAAAAACATTAATCAAGCTATATGTATTGTTTTAGCAAGCAGCACTTAGTAAATAATTATGTACCTCCTAGTCCCTAAACCACAAGCTAGATACCTTGTTTTAACAGACACCTAGTAAATCTCTTAGCCCCCCCAAAATAATGGGAATACAGCTTTCCATTACTTTTATTTCCCAAGTTTCAATGGCTTCATTTTATAGCCTTAATATGTTCTTTTAACAGAGTTATTTTTATGTGCAAACAAAAATCAAGACCCAAAATTAGGAAAATGCTCTACCAAATGCATTAAGATTAAAAATATCATTAAGTCCTTGTCAGTAAATTGCTTCCAGCTGTGAAATGAAGAACAATATAGAACAAATAAGAAAGAGCAAACTGTGGGCAAAAACAGTGTGCGTATTAATAATTTTAACAGATGTTTCCTATTAATAAGGCTACTTACCAGTTCTTTTACTGTATTCTTTCATTCTTCCAACAAACAGAAAGTATTTTTGATTCAGTGTTGCTTTAATATTTGATAACCACATTACTTATGGAAAAATGTTATTAGAAAGAAATTCTTTCATGTGAACAGAAGGATTCTAAAGTGGTATCTGTCAGCACTTGAAAATAGTGGAGCAGATCAACTTCTTCACAATATATAATTCTACCACAGCTAGGTATGAAAGTGTTTATAAGAAAGAATTATTATTTAGGGACATTGAGTTCAAAAGGTGTAAAGTGATTTGCTAAGGTTTTTCTGTCCTTTAGGCTAACAGAATTTTTAAACATTTATCCATTTTTCTGTTTTCCAGATTCTGGTAATGTAGCCATTTAGCTTCTCCCTTTGTTAACTGAGGAAGATTGAAACCATGTAATCAATAAACATTTGTTAGTTTTACACAAACATGTCAAAAATAAAACAGAATTCTGCTTCTGCTTATTTTCTAAAGAAGATGGTGACAGCATTGACTGATAGCATTTATATGTTCAGCTTCAACTCTTCTGTACTCCAAGTTAAAATGAATGAAATTCAGCCAGTTGATGAAAACGAAGATGAAAACAAATGATAAGAGAATGGGTTCTGCCTAAAACAGTTTAAAATCACTAGATGCTAACAGATGCGACTAATGCTGGTTAAGCAACTGAGGTTCAATGTCTATCGACAGAAAGTGGAAAACTAAAACTAATAATACCACTCAGAGGGGCCAGAATGAGGGTAAGAGAATGAGGCCACATTGTCACTGGCCTTGCTGAAGCTGGCCACTGAGTCTCATGCGCAGTCATATATTTAAGAATGGGCTTGCATCATGTTTGATGCAAGAGCTTCTGATCTAGCTGCCAAATGCTATTTTAAAGAGTAATAACAGTACAGTTTTAACCACGGATGTGAATATTGCTAGGGAAAAACTGGTAGGAACAGGAGGACAGATGCTAACTGAAGACAGTAAAAGGAATCATCTATGTCAAAAATAAATATATAATATAAAATTCACCTTGATTTCCATGCTTAGGTGTAGCATATAATCCTTTTTGCAGAAGGATGTAGAAATAATATATTTGATTAATAATGAAGACCTTCAGTGATAAGAAAAAAACATGATTACTGTTTCAATCCACAGAAAGCAATACTTGTCACAATGTTTCTCAAGCTCTTTTTGAAGAGGAACAATTCTCATTCTTCAGACTGACTAATTTTCTCTCTTTATTGTACTTTCAGAACATTGTTATTCTAAATGTCTCTCCAAGTTCTCAGATAATGATTAAGAAAGAACAGACTGAAACACTTGTTATTCTAAATGTTTCTCCAAGTTCTCAGGTAATGGTTAAGAAAGAACGGACTGAAACACCAAATGGTGGTTCACCAACCAGTCATGAAATTATAAATAGGAATTTTCTTATTTGGACTGATGAATAGTTTCCTGGACCTAACGAAAATATAGTGGGTGATCCTTGTGATAATTAACTAAGCCAAAACGATCTTTTTGCTTCCTCAAATTCCTTTGTGCATGACACTGAATCCACTAAAAAACTTGGGGTGGACAGGGAAATCATACCTGAAAAACAACTCAGTTCATTTCAATTCAAGTGGCTGATTTGCAAAAGCATTAAAGCCATAAGCTAGGAGACATTAAAATCCCACAAATGGAATCCTATCAATACATACATAATTATGGCCCATACATTTCGATTCCAGTTGGTTGTCCTCAAAAAATTAGTAACATTTATAATAGATATATATTGGTAAACGGACTTGGAGAAAGAGGTGTTATCACTCACTCACACTCTCCTCCCAATTCTCCTGCCTGGCCAGAGAAAAATCTGAACAGTCAGTTGGGGTTTACAGTTTGTTGCAGAAAATTGCATGCCAATTCTGCACCTTTAACTGCTGCTGTTCTAAATTTTTCTGAACTGGTAACTCTAATTCAGAAATAGTCCCAGTCATGGATGGCAGCCCTGGATGCAAGACATGATTTTTTATGGAAGTGGCACATCCTTTACATCCAAGATTTTCACTACTGAAACAGACTTGAGTGCCCATATACCTTTAACAGTCTCCCACAACAGTGTAAACATTCACCCACTATTGCATATGTTGTGCTTGCCAAGATTTTATGAACAGTCTCAATCTCTCTGGATATTTTGGTCAGAGGAGACTCCCCTGAAACTGTAGGAGAAGCTACAACATTCAAGTGGCAAGCATTTTGTGAAGTAGAAGTTGAGATTCCACCTGAATCTCAAAACTTTCTTTTTAATTAATTCTGCCAGTTTTATTTTCAGCCAAGAATATTTCTTTTCTTTTCTTTTCTGTTTCACAGGAAAGACAAATTAACTGCACATGGAAGGATGGATTAGGCTACACCAGCTCTGTATGTATAAAAGAAATAATGTCATTAGTTTTGGCCATAATAATATTTCTGATGTGTGTAATTATCTGGAAACCTAAATTTTAAGGGTAACAAGTCAGCAGGTTGAATTTGTGACATTATTTGATACCCTAACAGTACAATTCCCTTTGACTCATAATCAAGACACAGAATGGCCATGGTCTCAAGCTTATAATAAATATACTGTAAGTGCTGGGATTCCATGTTAAGGTAAGGAAAATTTCAACCTTGCTCTTGTGGTTGCACATGAAGATAAATTATATCTCTTAAATGAGTGGGAATGGGAAATAATTGATGAAAAATAAATCAAAACCATGCATAACCATGACCTTTCTGACATATTGGCACTCCAAGCCAGCGAAGAAATAAAAAATTAGGGTGCCAAGCAATCTATTCACAACCCCCCCCACAAATAAAATATACATATTGCTTTTACTAGAGTAAGCAACAACAAAAAATCCTGTTACTAAATATCAGAATCAAATTGTTAGTATAATTTTACTTTTATCCAAATAAAATTGCATTTTGTTCATGGGGAAAACGTAGAAATATTGCGTGTAGAAATGTAATTTGTTTTTCTTAATTGTAGAATGTAAATTGTGAAGTTTGTGTACAATGGTGACTTCTAGACATACCTATGCCTAACCTAAATTTTTTTACAATGGTACTGCACAAGAACACTATTTTATGGGCAAAAGTGCATCATCACAGATGAGAGTGGAAATCAACACACACCATCTCTAAAGGGAATTGAAGAAGACATAATTTTGGTAGAATGCTGAATTCAAAATAGCATTAAATCCATGGCAACAGTCTTACACCTTGCTGTAAACAATGTCAAAGAAAAAGATGATGTAAACAATGTGGAAGGGAAAAATAATATATACATATGCTCTTTTAAGCATGAGTGCTGGCATATCTTTAAAATATCCCATGTACTACTTGTAATATTCCTTTGGATAGTCCCCAGTTCTCAGAAGTTTGGGTCTACAATTCAAAATTGTTTTTAAGGAGCCATATTTAACAATTTAGCCTCCTATCAAACTGTCTCCTCATGTCTATAACTGTCTTGGTTTGAAAGCAGGTGCCTGCTAAGGAAGATGGGAGCCTTCCTTAGAACAGAGAATGTGAACCCCCTTCCCTCTGAATTATTATAACTTTGGAATCAAGGGCTTTCAGGCAAAGATATGGGAAAAGGAATAACAGTTCTTTACTAGCATCTGTTACAAGGCAAACTATCAACAACAGCAGTAGTAAAAACAAACAAAACAAAAAACTCAGTGGCAGATGTCCCTGGGCTGCCAGGCACTCTCCCGTTCGGTGCAGTCACGGTCACAGCCAGCAGGGGCGCTGTTGGCTCCCGGCCGGGCAGGGCAGGTGCGATGACTCCCACGCAGCTGCAGGGGGCGCTGTGGCGTGAGGTCAGTGTGGCAGGACGTCCCCCCCCCATCTCTCTCTCCATGGCTGATGCATAGACAACTCAGATTGAGTCAAAAGCCCATCAAGAAGTTATCTCTTGGTGCCCGACAGTCTGAGATCTCCAGCCTTGAATCCACATCTTGTTATGGAGAGAGGATGTGGAGAGAGATGAAAGAAATGAATGCATGACCAAAAGGCACACTTTTGCACTATAAAAGACACACGAAATATCACAGAGGTAGATACATGGACACTGAAGCATGAAAAAGCTTCTCCCCAGTGTCTGGACGCAACTCTGTGGTAACTTCCTCGAGGATTGAGTGAGGATTCTAATGTCACCAAACTGGAGTTTGGTAAGATACATTGGTTTCCTAAATTGTATTTTCTTTGCTAGCAATAACAATAATAATAGGTACCTTTATTTTGCGCTGCACTCTTAGCTATTCGTAGCTTTGCATTTGTTCTGTGTAGTATGTAGTTTTGTCCCAAGTCTAATGTCTATTATTTACTGTGTCTAATAAATGATAATTTATGTCATATTAGACTTAATGGGCCATTATTAAAGAACTTACAAATGAGACTGGGTCTTGGGGTGCTGGCCACCCCAATAGGAGCTACTGCCTGCTGCCAAATGCCTAGGCAAAGGCAGAGATTTAGCTAAACTCCTGTCCTGATTCGTAACAGTCAGGTCTGTCCCACGAGGGTAATGGTGGACAGGCTGGGCAGAGAGGGCATACAGTAGGATGGGCAGGGCAGCGGCCAGCACGCAGCAGGACAGGCTGGGCAGTGGCTGGCGAACAGCAGGACAGGCAGGGCAGCAGGATGGCACGCAGCAAGATGGGCACAGCAGGGAGCTCAGAGCAGCAAGCTGGAGTGGCAGGAGTGGCTCAGTCAGGCCAGCCAGAAACAGGTGGCAGGAACTCCATAGTTGTGGCAGTGCTTTCTGGCAGGCAGGATGCAGGGCAGTGGCCGCCGGGCCCCCTCTGCAGCCGCTGCAAGCGCTGCAGGGAAGAGGCGCACTCCAGGAGGGGAAGAGCGGGTTGGAATCCTGTGCTTTTTTCCTCAAATGAAAACTCACCCCAGCAAGGAAAGAGAAAGCAATGCAGAGGTGGGCGTTCTTTCCACAGTCGCCATGAAAAGGAGACCGCAGTTTCCACTGTTTCCCTTCCCACGTCTGGTGAGCCAATGAAGTCTCAATGGCCAGATGCCTCCTCCCCTCACCCCACCCAGTCACATCCTTTGTCTCTTACAAAAGAGTAAATGGTCCTTGAGTACCTGGTCATAGGGGTTTCCTAGTAACAGAAATGGAGAAAATTCCCCCCCAACACCCTTCAACAATAACGCTGGTCCTTAATAAAAAATATAGGTCATTAACAAATGTGATTTAACCCAGCACAGTCATTCAAAAGAGTTAAGCTGTTAATGCAGGATAATGTGTCCACAATTTGATTGGCTTGTTCACTACCCTTGAAAATCTCTTCTGTAGGACAGACAGTAGGCAGCTATCAGTCGCAACCATCGGTGTCAGGCTGGCCTCCTCTCCTGCCTGGGTCCTGCACAGGGAGCACAGGCAGATGGAAATACCAGGAGAACTGCATTTGGAGGGGATGCATGAGACACTTTGGTTATTAAGTCACTGGTTGACTGTAAAACCTGCACCTAAAGGTTTCATTTTTGCAGTTGGAAGGCTGAGAGAGAGGGGAGAAAAAGCCATCCCTTTCATGTCAGCCTTTATTTTAGACCCTCAAATATCCAGCCATCAACATGACCATCTCATGACTATCAGGTAACCTTTCAGTAATCTTTCTGTGATGTTTATGCACAGACAAGTCACAAAAGCAGATCAGATCTGTTTTCTCCTTATCACTGCTCAGTTCTTGGTCGGGAGTGTGTATTAGAACAGGTTACAGCTTGTCTTAAAAATGGTGGAAGTTTGGTTTTGTTTATACTCCACTATTCTTTAAATTGAGAAGATATCCAGGGATAACAACTACCTCCAGTTTTCTGGTAAGAATAACATACCAGCAGTTTTTGGAAGTGAATTCTCACTTTATGATTTTTACATTCATTTGCATTTTGACTATTAAGTTGTAATATTTTGCCACATGTCACAATTGTAAGTTTTGCTAGTTTGAATATAATATTAATTTATAAAATTACTTTTAAAATTCTACAAAATTATTTCAGAGAGTACTTTCTTTTTTGAGCATCAGAGATGACATTTTTAATAGAATTCTCTGCCCCTACTTTTGGGACACCAAATTACTTCACATCACTCTGAATAGACACCTGAAGTGGACTCCATATTTCTGAATACTTCCAGCTGAGGGTTCAGATTTAAAATTTGCTCTGAAACTAATAGAGAGTTGTGAAATTTATTGGTATTCTTCTTATATCAAATTGAGACTTGTAGGATATTTCAATTTCTTCAATATGTGATTCTAAACACCGTGGTATGCACTCTTTCGATCCCAATTATGTTCTTTTCCCAATCATATTTTTCACTAAGTCATTTTCCACAACTTCTTCTTCTTTATAGTGACCATCTTAAATGATAACATCAAAACTTGTTGTGCCCCCATTTTGTGAAGCTTTAGGTTTTCTAAGACACCAGAAATAGCTGAAGATGACATGCAAAACTAGGTTCAACTTTGTTGCTTTGATGATTTACTTATGCTAGCTGTTATGCATTAAGGCACCCTGAGTGGTTTCTTATTTCATTATTGCTGTAAAAGGTAAAATCAAAGCCCTGAGATTCAGTGTCTCTCAAAAGTATTATTTATAGTTATGAAGAATCAGGAGATCTAAGAGTTGATACATAAAGGATTAATGACTTTCAAAACTGACCTAATACGATATAGAAATCAGACTTTTTATTAAATTGGGCCAGGAATGGAAGCCCTTGTCTGTCCCCTATCAGGTCCATATTCAAACAAAATTGAATATGAATGACATGAGGAGGGGAAAAAAAAGGAACTTTCCATTTGTATACACTTTATAACAAACTTTGCTTTTTGATACACAATTTTTGCACCATGGAAGACAAGGTATTCAGAGTCAACATGACTTTCTCCTGTCCCTCTCTGCTCTCATCAGATTTCACTTTTTTTTTTATCATGATACATAGTATATTTTGAGGCCATGTAAGACTTGTTTGACAAATATTCTTTGTAAGCTTTTGTAGTGCTGGTTGTTCAGGCTGCTTACGGAATAGAAGATCCAACATGAATGGTAAGGATTTTACTCTGAGTAAATCTTCATGGTTTACATAAGTAAAGATGACAATAATAGTCACACAACAAAGTGATTGATTATGGTCTACCTTTGTACAGCCATTTCAAGTCTCTGTGATTAAGATGTTTTCTGCCCCAACAAGGACCAATTTTTGCGATATGACAGATGTTAAAAGAGTGTGATGCCAACAGTTGCACTTAATGAGTTCAAACTACCAATACACTGTCAAATGCCATCACCAGTTGCAGTCTTTAGAATATAGGCCTCAAATCTTTCAACTTTCAATTGTCTCTGCTACATTCAGTCGTCCAGCATTTCTCAGACACTGCTAATGGTGCTGCAGTTGTGATAGACTAGTTGGGGTAATATGCAATGGATGCAACATTATTTTTTTCTAACAGCAAGAAAGAGCTATTTAAAATGTATATACTGTATTATACTTACAGGGAGTGAAGCAAAGAAGTCAAGGACAAGGTTGAAAAGAAGTCATACTAAAAAGGAATCTTTGGAAACTGTGCATGTTTGTGTATATATCTCTTTCTACCATTTCATCTTTGCTTGTGGAAAAGGTGAATAAAAATTAGGCAGAAGAACCAAATTTTCTGCAGTGGGTCTGTTCTCAAATAATTCTTACACATTAAGTTTACGATTGGACAGGAAGAATTACTGTCTTGGTAAGACAGAGAAGACTAACGGCCATGTACCACAAGGAGATTTGAATGTTTGCAGCCTAAGTTGCACCTTGTCAAATATCTCTCATTGTGCGATGCTAAATTCCTTCACAGAAGTAATTTAAGTGCAAATATCAGTTCTTGTTTTTTTAATCAAACAATAAGCGAACAAAAAAAAACAACCCAAAATCTCTATTTTGAGCGATATACTCTGTCCTCTAGAATAATTATTACATTTGTAGCTTCAAAGTAAAACCTTGAATTCATTATAAAAACTTATTTTTAGATATTATCAAACATTAATAAGGAATTAAAAAGTATATTGCCCTCTTTTTAAGGTGCAGAATCATCATGTAATTTAAATCAGCAAGCTGCAGAATGGGGAACATAATCTTGTATTGAGAAGAAAATGGACCAATGAGAATTATCAGACATAACTCACTCAAAGAATTAATCTAATACTTAATACTGGCAATATTGGTAATAGTAACAATCTAATATTTCTTCTTATGATATTGTAAAATCTGGAGAATAATGAGGTGACAAGAAACCTACAGCATGGATTTGTCAGGATAAATCCCACGTAAACAAACTTTTTTTTTCTGCTATTACAGAATATCTGATTTAGTTAATAAAAGAAAAATATTTGATAAGGTACGTCTAGTCTTTATTCAAGTAAAAATTTTATCTAACAGGGAAATGCATGATCGGAATGAAATTGATGTAAAATTGATGGACTGAGTGAAAAACTATAGTCAGAGAAAACTATCAATGAAATTCTATCAACCTAAAATAAAGAAAAGGTGATCTTTAATTTTTTTAATTACACATTTTCTTTATTTCCTTAAAAGATGTAGTAGGCTTTCACATCAGAAGTGGAGAGATTTGCAAAAGCTTTGGGTGCCATTCCCAGGAAAATATAACATTAAGTGAAGAAATGCTTCAAAATTCCATGGGTGACATTTGCTAAAGAAAGTACAAAGTATTTCTGTATGACAGAGAAGCGTCACCTCCATTAAGAGGTGGAGGAAAATAGGGAGGCAGCAACAGTTACTGTGGTCTGTAAATTTAATGAGTTTAAAAGGTTATGAAAGAAGTGCTCTGTAAGTAAAAAAGAAAAGGGGAAAATAGAAAAGGTGTTTGAATGCACATCATCTGGAAGAAAAAACAGTATAATAAGTATCTAACAGACTGCAATTTTGCAAGAGCAACAAACATTTCTAGGAAGAGGAAAGAGTCTCCTCTCAGTGTGGTGCTATATAATTGTAAACCAAATTACAGAAGCAACAGCTTTTGGCAGATGGTGCTTTACTTTTTGTTGAAGTGTCTTTTAAAACAGTGACATAATTCAAAACATCACTGAAGCAATGCGAAGAGAAAAATATGCTCAAAGAAAGAGAAAACAAGAAAGACAAATAAACAGATTTTCAAAACAATTGAATTTTATCTAGCAATAGTCTGCTGAAGGCAGTGGATGGTAAGTCATTGTCTTGTGATGTTTTCCTCTGTTAAGCTTAATATGTTATAAATTTGACTGCTTCTCCAGTCTGTAATTTTGACTGTACCTTCTCCAAAGATAGAGGCTTAGAGAAGTTCCCTCACGCCATGCACGTGCACATATGCCACTTCACATGTTGAAATATCAGCGACAGAAACAACTAGGTTGGAAAAGAACTTTGTGATCATAAACACCCCCTTACACCCCTAACACCCCCTTGTGAACCAGACCGTGGAATTGATAAACAGTTCCAGGGATGCTGACTCCACCACCTCCCTGGGCAGCCCATTCCAAGGCGCAATTACCCCTTCTGTGAAGAACTTCTTCTGAATGTCCAGCCTAAATCTCCCTGGGTGCAGCTACAGACTGTGTCCTCTTCCTGTCACTGGCTGCTGGGGAGAAGAGACTGACCCTTACCAGGTTACACCCTTCTGTCACGGAGTTGTAAAGAATGGTGAGGTCTCCCATGAGTCTCTTTTCTCCAGGATAAACAACCCCAGCTCTCTCAGCCACTTCACAAAAGACTTGTGCTCCAGACCCTTCACCAGCTACCTTCTCTGGACATGCTCCAGCACCTCAATGTCCTTCCCAAATTGGGAGGCCCAGGGCTGGACCCAGAACGCAAAGTGTTGCCTCACCAGTGCTATGTACAGGGGAACAATCACTGCCCTGGTCCTGCTGGCCACACTATTGCTGATCCAGGCCAGGATGCCATTGGTGTTCTGAGCCATGTGAGCACACTGCTGACTCATGATCAGCTGCTGTCAAGCAGCACCCCCAGGTCCTTTCCTGCCTGGCCGCTGTCCAGCCACTCTGTCCCCAGCCTGTAGTGCTGCAGGAGGTTGCTGTGGACAAAGTGCAGGACCTGGAACTTGGGCTTCTTAAACCTCATATCGTTGGACTCAGCCCATCTATCCAGCCTGCCCAGGTCTCTCTGCAGAGCCTTCCTGCCCTCCAGTAGATCGACTAACCACCCCCCCATCCCCAACTTGGTGCCACCTGCAAATTTGTTAATGGTAGTCTTGAGCCCATCATCCAGATCATCAATAAAGATATTAAACTGGGTCCAGCACTGATCCCTGGGGCTACCACTAGTGACTGGCCACCAGCTGGATGTGTGACCATTGCTGAAATGCAATTCATACATTTTCGCAGCTTCAGTTTCAGCATTGCTAGGTCAGAAGATTCCCTTGGGTGCTTTTCAGTCTCAGAGATATTAATTCAAAATCTGTTCATTTATTAGCAACTACTACAGAATGCACCTGGGCAGAAAAGCTCAAATCAGTTCTTAATGATATAACTATTCATGAGAAAAATTAGCAATGTTCCTCTGTAAACTCTGCTTGCATGCAAGCAGCTATCACTCAGCTATCACTTCTTTAATGGGTAGTATTTCTCAGATTACATGTTGATTTCTGCTTTTTACTGAGAAGTGAGAAGGTTACTCCTGTAGAGTTTGTTTGTTGTTGTTTTCTTTTCTTTTTCTTTGTTTTTTTCCCCCCCTCTTTGATCTAGTTCTTTTTCAAAGTCTGTAGTACAGAGAAGCTTGGGGAATTTAATTTCTAACTTTAATTCTTCTAAGACTTTAAGATAGAGAACTGCTTGCATCTTCCTCTTGTCACAGGACACTGCAGCAGATCACAGTTACAGTGGTAATGAAAGTAACTGTAGAACAGTTTGGGAGCTTAATTCAAACACATTTTTAGACTTCTGACAGATTTTATTTTTTTCTGAAACACATATGACCTAAAATCTACTGGAAATAAGTACCAAATGTTATTCAGTAAAATATCTGTATAGAGGCAAAAGAATTTATGTTGGAAACGTCTGCACAAAAAAAAAAAAAAAAAAAAAAAAAAAAAAAGTGGAATGTAACAGTGTAACAGTACCCACTTATTCTCTACCTAGATTTAAAAAAAAAAATAATTTCTAGACTGTTACTTCTGCATATTGACTCTTTTTGAGCTCTTTTGTAGAAGTCGGATAATCACATCCATCCTAAGACTGCATGTGAGAAGAGAGGATATCTAGGTGATCCACTGACAAATTTGCCAATAAATAAATGCACTTCAGCCTTTGCTCAGTGCTAAAACCTGCAGCAATCTAATGGCTTTCTAATCAAATTCTAGGCTGAAGCTCCTGCCAGGGACACTGTAAAGTTTGGTCCAGATATTCTTATTATTTTATTGACTCTGGTAGATGCCCTTATTATTAGATTTTGTATCAGGGCATGGGAGTCTGGCTAAAAAGCAGTGCTTACACAAGTTTTGGCATTCAGTTTCAGTTAAATATGTGTAGTATCTTTAACATGCCCTTTTTTTTTATATCCCACTCAGATTTTTCTTTCAGATGTTCCAAATTCAAAGCCATAATCTTTTAGGAAAAAAATTCATTTAGGAAAAAGCTTGCTTTGTCATCTCTTGTTATAAAAGAATAAACATTGCATCCAAAAGTTTTTAGCTGAAGAAAACTGTCTCTTCTCTGGTTGTTTGTCTTCTGAGATTGCAAATGTGTTGATAGGTTAATAGCATTGTTTATAAACATATACTGTTTTATAACATGTTTTGCATGTTATTGTAACTTTTTAATGTGAAGGTTAATAGAGCTGAATTCTGAATTGCATATGGATAAAGTGATTTGGGGTAATTCCTTTATCTGCTTCCACTTTGAGGGCATTATTTTGCTGTACTTAAAAACAGCTACAGAGGATTAATGATCTTCACACTTGATTTAATGTACCAGATAAATATAATTTTTTTAAAAAGGTGTTTATTTTATATTAATTAAAAAGTTAAAAAAAAAAGGTGAAACTATTATATTTTCTCTGACCATTCCATTAAGTTATTTCACTGTGTTTGGGACAGAGAAGTGTAGGTTGCAGGGAAGAAGAATAAAATCTACACACACTTTATTATTACCTATATTCTGCCTTAGGTATTTGTGTGCCCTTCAGTCAGGCATTACAAATGCCATGGACAAAATCTGCAGGATCCAATTTCTGGTGTTCTCTGGCTCCTTTGCAGCTTTGTCCTTGATGCCAAATAAATGCCTACTTAGGATAAAGAAAGGGCTCATGAATATTGTAAGGAGGGGGAAGATTCATTTTTGTAGAAAAATACAGTCTGTCTCTCTGAGGAGTGTGGTCTTTCTCAGCAGATGTAGGGTTACTGTTCTGCAGGCAAGTATTATTCGTTGCTGGGAAACAGACCTTGGTAACATAACAGGTGATAAGTATTAATGTGTGGTTTGGAAAGAGCATCATGAAGAAGAGTCTTGATTTGCTAATTGAGGAGATTTGCCTTTTTGCATTGTGTCTGTGTCTGACAACAGTAGATCAACTACAGTTTGTTTTCTTTGGAGGTTGTACTTACTATAAAGCCATCTGACTCAAAGTTAGATGAAGTACCTTCCTTGCCTTTGAACTAAACTGGCTGCAAGTAATTGATTTCTGTGTTAGGTGGGAGATTTAATTTCTAGTGCCTTTAGTTTACACTTACTAAAACAAACATAAAATGCTCGTATAATACATTGTTTCATTCAGTTTAGTTTAACTTAACTTAAAGATGTAATGGGTGATTAACCTTGCCACTTTCTCCCTTCCTCTTCTCCATGCTCCAAGCTTGAAACACCAGATCTCAGAAGACTG
The DNA here is from genome assembly GCA_036785705.1 of Acanthornis magna. Taxonomy (NCBI): domain Eukaryota; kingdom Metazoa; phylum Chordata; class Aves; order Passeriformes; family Acanthizidae; genus Acanthornis; species Acanthornis magna. The sequence continues at coordinate 163,608 of JAWUZG010000654.1, forward strand.
CAAGTCATTGGAAATTATATCTCTCAGCCTCCACAGTGTGTTTGCTTTAAATATATTTTTAATTTCTCCAAAGCTTAGGAAAACACATTCAGATTTCATAAGCAATCTTTTTCCTGTGTGAACTCCTTCTGACTAGAAATAGTAGGATACTGCAGTGGTTTTTTTTCAGGTTGGTATTTTTCCAGTGCAAAAGGATAAACCCCCAAGTAAGATTTAAAAATACAAATTAAAATAGGGAGGAGAAAAATCAGAAAAACTCCTCTTTTTTTCCGGAGAGTGATTTCTAGTATTTTCCATTTTTTCCTTGTCTTTTCCTTTCTTTTTTTTTTTCTTTTTTTTTTTCCCCTTATGAAAAATCTAAACCACATGAAAGCATAAAAGTCTGATGCCATGGGTTTTCATCCTGAAATACATCAATGACATATTTTAAACTAATATTACTATGTATTATCAATGTCTTTAAATGATAAGGTGTAAAGTCCTATAGCAGCTATGAAGTTACTATCCTTCTATTTCAGAAAGGCTTTTAATAAATGACGACTGAATGCAAAAAGTTTGTCTTCTCACATGAGATTTTTTTCCATAGGATATTGCATCCATTTTGGTTTGGCATCCCAGAGGACATGTGAAAATCAACTTAGATAGGACCTAATATGAAAATATATTCTGAGATCTTCATGCATTTAAAATGTAGTATTTGGAGTTTTAAAAATAGATTTTCAATTTTCACCGATTTCCATTCAGTAGAAAAGGAGAAAAGAGTGTGAGAAGTGAGGGTCAAAGTTTAATTTTGCAAATTCTTTTAAATTTGTTTCATTAAACCAAGACAGTGACAGATCACATTGAATGCCTTTTCTGTTGAACAGCTCCACATTTCATGGTAGCAAACTAATATACAAATTAGATAAATAGTCTGTAGCCCACTTTGTTGGTATTTCTCACTATCTAAAAGGGGTTTGAGGGGTTTCTCAAGGAGACCTTGAGAAAACAAGCAGTAACTACAGTAAGAAACTACTTAAAACTGTACTAATACTAAAGAAATTTGCCACAGCTTACAACATAAAATTTAACTGCATCTTCCAGAGTAGGATTCCCTGCTGATTCCAGATAGAGAATCTGTTTTTCCTAAGAGTTAATCTAACTGTGTAATTTTTAAGTTCAATATTTGTCTTGCATTTGATGCAACTGGATAGAGAACAAAGAATTAGAATAGTCTCTCTTGAACACATGGGCTGGAGAATGACAAAAAAGGATGAAGGAGAGTTCCAGAAAACTGGTGCTGCATTTGATCTATATTTTTGTGAGAAACTTAAGTGGGCCAGATAATTCATTACTCACATCTCAATGATAGTAAAGGATAGCATAATATTCACAGGCAAATTTAAATTTCTTAGTGTCATTTTCACTTTGTGACTTTTAGCTTTGGTCCTACATTTAATCCTTCCCAACTGACATGCATCATGTCTATGCATAAAGCACTTTCACTCACTCAGAATGCATGATGACCATTTGCCTTTCTGCAGAAGGCTCTTCTGGTGATGAGGGGTTGACAATTCCAAATTCTTAACTCAGTGACTCCAGTGCTGTGAAAGTAATCTTTTCCGATATACCATCTATGGTATAATGTCTCCTCATTTTTTGTCTTTCTGTTTTGACTCTTGGCGAAAGAAAACATTCCTCTGAGACGTGGTAAGGTAGGAAATTAAGTAGTATCTCAGAAACAGTGAAAATTTTGTTTAAACACTCTAAGTTAGTCCCATATCATCCAATGTAAGTGACACACTATTTCTTCTTGTTAGCATTAAACTTGAAAGCCATTGTATGCAAAAACCAAAAACATAAACGTAATAGAGATACAGTCTTCAAAGCCTTGGATACTTGTAAACATTTTCTTACCTAGATGAGGTGCATCACAGCTGTTATATTCAACTGAGACAGTGGATGGAAACCACTTGTGTTTTGATTACTAGAAAATTCGTAACTGCAGTATTTGATGGTATCAAAAATACTCATGAGTTTGTCTTTGCAATGTCTTTGTGAATCATGGAAACTTGATCTCTGAAGTGTGAATAGGAAATTGGTGCACAGATTGATGACAGGACCTGTTGCTGTCACACAGTGAACCTGAAGCAGATTTAGGAAGAGACGGAGTTTCCCAGTCCCTGAGCAGACATCTTCAACAAGAGTTGTGGGGTAAGAGTATGACTTGGAGTAGGCATGACCAGCATGACAACCTGCTCAAGTAATTGCCTGGGTCTTCCCCTGCTCCCAGCCTACTGCAGCTCTGCAGAGGTTCTCTCTTCTACTCTTTTCCTGTTTTGTTCCTGTAGCTCATTCTGTAAATGTTTTGCACCCCCACATATGTCAGAGCAATGGTGTCCTGCACCATAATGGAACTCAGAAACAATGACACAGCCCTCAAAATTTTATGAACACCAAGCATATTACTCAGGAACACAGCAAACCAAGCCTACTCATGAATGTATATTTCTGCTGATAAGGATTTATGTGTGCTGTAGAAGGACCCTGAGTACTACCAAGTCATCTACAGCCACACCATTTATCCAAACACTTATCCAGTTCACACATCCTGGCATTCTTGAAATATATGGGCTTTGCTGTTATGTTTAATCCATGATTCCCTTACACCATACAGCATTCTTGAAGTTAATCAGCAGGTACCTTTCCCAAGTCTCCAAAAATGCAAAGGAAGTTGCAAAAACCTGCTATGACCCTGTGTATGTGAAGAAGAAAAATACATGTATGTGGGATTTTTAGTAAATTCATCTTAAGTTTTCTGACTGTAGGCCAGCCATTCAGACAATGCCTTGAGAGCTGCTGGAGTTCTTAACCATCCCTGCTAGGACAGCTGATGTAAGAAAGTTAAAAGCAATCAGACGAAATAGGCTCTGAAACTCATAGAGCAGATGTGGATGTCATGATTCAGATTACTTACTGCTGTAAATGCTGCAATAGAATGGCAATGCTTTGCAAATGTGAGATATACAAGCTTTACAATTTCTAATTTTTCTCCCTTGTTTATAATGATTACAATTCCTTCACAAGCCAGTAGACAATAAGTTTTCCTTGTGATTTTAGCATTGCATTTAAATGTGAAAAAACAGAGCTTGTTTTTGTACGTGTTTCAGCACATGTTACAGGATATGGTGACTGTACTTCACAGACTGATGCATATTGCTTCCACGTTTTTCCCTACAGTTGCACTTTGATATGTGAACAGCACATTCAAATTTTTAAAAAAATTATAAGAGTACACTTTTGGCTGTGCATTCTTAATTGGCTGAATTATGCCTTAGGATGAGTGAGTGACATTTTACTGAAGTCAGAAGCTTTTCCTAATGCATAATCAAGGGTGATCTTTTTCCATCCAGGTTTAGTTACACATACTGAATCTATAGGTTAATAATAACTAAATGTTTCTCCTTTGTGGCTGGACCTACAGATCCATGTGATGGTTTCTTTCCAAAATGATTCTATCATAAATATGTATCTTATCTAATGTTGAGCAAAGTCTTTAAGCAATAGAAATTATTATTTGGTCTTGTGCAATAAATGTCCTATGTGATTTTAACTATTTCTAGAAATTTCTTTTTAATCACCACTGCATTTTTGAATTTTAGGTTACTTGCATCTTTTGAAATGCTTTCATTTTTCACTACCTTTCTACTACCTTTCATCTAAATCTTGAACTGGATGGCTATAAAGACAAAAACCACTACAGAGCAGCTTTTTAAGGCATAATTAACAAAATCAGTTGGGTTTTGTTGCTGGAGATATGCATTAAAAAAAAATATATTGCTGCTGTTTCTTAGAAAACAATCAGACCAGTGTTTGAACTGCAGCCTTCTGCTCCAGCTGAAAGGAAATGCAAAACTGAGGTTTATGTTACAGGTAATTTTACCCATTTCAGGTAGTGCATATCTGTGCCATGTTTAAGACCTCCTTATCAACATAAAATTAGTTTATTTGTTGTATCTCTATCTGAACTTTGTTTTTCTGTGAGGTGTAAAAGCAATTGCTGTTGCAATCTTAGCTATCAGTATTACCCATGAGAGATATTGTCAGCCTTCCAAGGGCCCTTCTTCATCTAATGTAACTCCCTTGAAGTATTTTAGCAATTAAAATGAGTGACTGTAGTCTTTCATGGTTTCATTTATACACTATTCAAACATTACTTAGGCAATGCTTTCATTTGGTTACATTTGCGCAAGTATATTGGAAATTCTCCACCTTTTCCTTGAAAATTTGAGTCTTCTGTGGCAGTAGTCTCTTCACACACTTTCTACGCAGTGATTTGCATTGAGTTGGAAGAGTTATGCACCTCTACATGCACCCATTACATTAGCAATGGATGAAACTTAAGGGTCCAGTGAAAAGACTGACTGAAAGAAAGAAGTTCCAGATAGTAGGGCTTTACTTAAATTATTCATATCTTGCAGGCATACAAAGATGAGGTTAAGTCTTGGGACAATAATATTCCCTGTACTACTAGCTTTGAGCTAGGGTGATAGTATATTTTTTGCTGTATTTCAGCTCTTGCTGTTCATCACAGTCTTTCAAAATTTCTTGGTAACAATGACAACAAGACTTAGTAGGAAAGATAATCTCTATCAGCAGCACCACTCTTGTAATACACTATCAATTCAGCCAGCCTTTGCAATGTGAAGAACACTGTATGTGTGCTTAGAAGATAACTAAATACACAGTGCTTGTGTATTAAGTATCCACACTGAGTATATGTTATAAGAATGTATTTTTCTTTGAGCAAGGCATTTGGTCATCCCAGCAGTTTAAAAATAAATTGTTTGGGTTTTCCAAAGAAAATCTGCAATCACAGCAATATGCTTGTTGTCATACATGTGCCCCTCTCTTGTGGATCCTGTAGAGAGGGACTGAAAAGATAAATAGGTAGCAATCTCTTTATTACTCTGGTTCTCCAAAAAAGACAATTTTTTAATTCTAGCATATGTGTATTTTGCATGAAAAATCACTGTATCTGAGACCATACCTTGAGCTGAAAATGTTTCTTGGTTGTTGAGCTGCTGTAATGGTGAGTCAGATTTTTCAAAGGATTTATAGAAATTACAAACCAGGAAGCATGGTGTCAGACCCCATTTTAAAAGAAAGACTAGAAATTAAGTGAACTTATTGCTATTTATCTAAAAAGCAAATGTAAACTAAAATGATTACATATTTTGAGTATGAACTGTTCATTCTGCACAGATTTTAAATATACCTGTGAAAAAAATAATCCTTAGACTTGCTGAGACTAAATATAATACATTTCCCAGGACACCTTCAGAGGAAATCTGGACTGGTCACAGTATGTAGGGATGAAGAAGCATATCTGCTCTGTACAGGAGAGTAAGAGTGTGTATGAGATGAAAAGATGTTGCTGGTTTCTTCTGTGTATAACCACGCTGTGTTTACAGATTTTCACTGCTTATGGAACTTAATGATCATAACCTGCTAGGTACATCTGCTACATCTAGCAATGGGTTGTCTGTGGTTTAAAGCCAGTGAATTTTTGTTTTGTGCTTCTGTCTTAAGATCCCGTCTTTGTTCTCTCTGGAGGATTTGCCTGTCTTAGCTGGAGTGGCTACAGAGGTACAGAGACTCATGCATGGACACATATGCTGACAAGCACAGTTGGACGGGATAATTGCCTTTTAAGTATGATTGGGAACAGAAGGCCAAAATAATCACAAAGGTAAAATGTATAAATGGGAATTTTAGCATTTAGGCAAAGGTAAAGGCAAGAAATCCTCAGAAAAACCAAATCTTTTTTACACGGGGTTTAATTCAAGTCACAAACACATTATGTATTTGTGAGGTTTATCCTGTGAGATAAGCACTACCCAAGAAATAACACAGAAGAGTACCAGTTAAAATTGGCCTGAGCCAGGAGAATATTTTAATCAAGTTTAAGCAGATTGAACATGTGACAATCTGGGTGTTTCACACTGAGAAAATGAAACTTAGTTATATGCATTTTCCTTGTTTGTGAGAGTCTTCAAACATAAAACTCTGATACCACAACAGAGAACTCTAATATAGGTATATTTTAAAACTTCTTACACATCTGAATTATTTTTACCAAAGATTGTTTTTCCCTAAGGACTTGGATTCTGGAAAGTATGGTTTAACTCCCACAAACACTGAAGTCGAGATCTGGTGTAAAATACTGTAACTTCCTTCATCACATTGAGGCAAAGCGTCCAAATCATTGACCTACAGGGATAAGAACCCCAGCTGTCATTTGCTCCGTCTATTTTGGTCAACTGAAGTGTTTTTCAAACTTAGTTATTTTTAATTAGTTCATATATCTGCCTATATTCATCATGGGTGATCAGATGATTTACACTACTGGAAGACCTGATTTTCTAAAAATATACTTTGCTGCACTGAGCATGCGGCAGTAACAGCCTGCGACTGTCTCTTTGCAGACCTGATCACAGTTTATCTGTGTTGAATTTTCAAAGTGGTTGCTGTTACAAAAAATCTAAGATCATGATACATGTGGCTTTTTCCTTTTTTTTCTATTTTTCTTTCTTTTTTTTTTAATTGCTATTATTTTTTATTTTGCCTGAGTATTTGCACTGAAGGACAGTAGGTTTATCTTCACCTTGTGAATATTTTGTTGAATTGGCACACTTCAAATTTCTTCATATAGATTAATTTCTCTGCTATTACTTATTTTTTAAATTTATTGTGCCTAAAGTTGTATAGGAATCTTCCCACACTGTGTGAAACACGCACAAGGTATGTGGAAGAGGAGTACAAAAAGAAGAAATGCAACAATCATAAATTCACAGGCATTCATTTTAAAAAGAGATCACATTTAACTGAATATTGCTTTCCCTTGACAATCTTTTTCTCACTGTGAACTCTGTTGTTTCCTTCTCAGTATGTTTTACCCAGAATCACATATTTTGCTAAATAGATTAAAGGTTAGATTTAATCTTGGATTCATTGTAAAAGTGAGACCATTCCCATCAAATACAAGTGATGAAGCATGAATGTAAAATCTTCCATGATGCAAGCTCAATACATCAAAGCAATAGCTCCTCCGTGTAAAAAATTGACTCCTCCTAAGACCAATGATAGGTAGAGGTATGTGGAAAGTACTTATCAAACATTTTAACATTTCAGTAAAACTTTTCTTTTCAGTGATTTTCATGAGGAAGGAGAGAAAAACCAAACTACAGCATGTTATTTTGTATCACATTATTATATTTATTGGAAGAAGAATGAAGTTAAAATTTCATCATTCTTACTGAACGCCAATTTTAATCCAAAACTTGGCTCTAAAAGACTGAAAGAAAAGAAAAAGAAGAAAGAAAACTTGTGCTCTATTTTTTCACAAACTTTCATATAAAAATTCTTGGCAATATTCCTGTATTTCTAATGAAAATTTGTAGAGGACAGGAACAGAAATGCAGAATCCGATGGGAGATGAATTGCTTTTACTTTCTGTGAATGAGGGTTTCTCTTGCAAGAATTTGCCAGTCATCATGACAGGGGATTTTTTTCTGCATAATTTTTCCAGCTTTCATAATCTATGATTCATCAAAGAATCTAACCTCATGCTGAACTAGACTAAAATTTTGTTGCAAAGGCATTTGAACAGAGAGTTTTTGACTTTGCTGAATTTGAAACATAGAGAGCAAAACCAATAGCAAAATCTTTTTTTGTGTGCTGCAATTTGGACATGAATTTTGTGGTAAAGTTCTGGCTTCTAAAATACTGGAAATTCTCTGTTAGCCTTTTAAGGAAAGGAAATCTCCAAAATAAACCTGAAAGTGTTATGTAGAAAAGTTGCATAGAGTAATTATTTCAGTTACTTATATATTCATTTCAGTTTTTTTTCAAGTTAAATATTATTCTGCTTCATATGGCATTGTGCGAACAATTCATAATTGTAATAAAAAATTTACAAGCTTGAGGTTGGTTTTTTAGACTCTAGAGGAAACATTAAGATTATTCAATATTTGCATGGGTTATTGTTTGCATTAGCAAGCCGTTGGTTTTATATTGGTTTAGTTGCTGGCGTTGCTGTTTTCTTGTATCCTTCCTGTGACGTCCACCTGTTATGATGAAAATGATCTTATTGAGGAGACACGCCATTATGGCAATAAATCTTCCCTCTTCCAATTTAAAACTGTTATCCTTATCCTAGTGCTACATTCCTTGCAATAGAGTCCCTCCTTACCTACGTTGTAGATCCCCTGGTTTTACTGGAATGATCAGGAAAACCAACAGGGTTCAGATACATAGGGCAATATATTAGGGTAAATATATCTCTATCTGTATCATCTCTATACATACATATACAACTCCTCATAAATATATAAATATTGTGGCTTGGAAATCCTTGGAAACTTGGGGGAAATTTCACAAAGCCAACAAAATATCAGAGTCTTCTCAGATTCAACAGATAAAGAGCTGCTGTAGGAGAACCCTTAGATGTGTGTTCTTCCCTTGAACACATCTACTTGTATTACTATTTCATTGAAACCAGAGTACCAAAAATAAGGATAACAAGCAACAGAAAGGAAAAGAGTGGTGAAGTAGGAACATGTAGTGAGATCACACCATATATGCACTTATTCACCTGAGGAAATATGAAAAAAATTCTCTATTTTGTCTCTCCAGCTTGTCTGTCTACTAATCTATGGTTACCTTCAGACCTTGCGGAAGATATAATGTTAAGAAAAGTTTGGAAGAAAAGAAACCTGTAGAGAAACTGATAGCCAGAACAATTAAATGATGTATCAAACTTCCCCATATTTGGAGAATTTTTATACCTTTTCTGGAGAAAGCTTATCCTAAATGCATCTTCCAAAGCCGAACAGTATATAAAGTCTGACAGGGAGCAGAAACTTTTTATTGTATTGCTATCACTGAAAAAAAAACCTCAAGACACCATACTGCTTTGCTTGAGGTAGTTACAACCCACTCAATAAAGCCTGAATAGGAAGCACACATAAATCAAGAGCCGTTCAGTCTCTCACATAGTCTGTGCAGAAATGGATGCTCTTTAAAATTTTGAAAGAATGGAGTCTTAACTTTGTGTCACCTACATGACTTCATAAAAAAGAGGATGAATTACTCAAATATTAAAACTAATTCCTGCAAAATGAATTATAACCAGAAACACAAAGTATAGAAACATGACACTCCAAGGAAGTACTCAGTGACTTCCCATTCTTACAACTCGCTTATATACCATTTATGACTATCGAGGTTGTGGAAAAGAGGCAGAATACTGAGGACTGGGTTTGATAAATCTGCCCCCAGCTAAGCAAGCTCACTTGCAGCTTTCTTCCTGAAGGTGTGGACATGTATACTGTTGCATGCCTTTAATTTACAAAGCCCCAGCCCAAACCAGATATTGTCCATACACAGATGTTGGTCTTACCTCTCCTCCAGTGCTAGTAAGCAAACCCCTTGTCTTCGTTTGATAGACAGGTGTCTGCTTAGGAAGGTGGGAACCTTCCTTAGAACAGAGAACGTGAATCCCCTTCCCTCCGAATTATTATAACTTTAGAATCAAGGGCTCTCAGGCAAAGGTATGGGAAAAGGAATAAGAGTTTTTTTTACTAGTGTCTATAATGAGGTAAACAATCAGTAACAAAAAAAAACAGTAAACAAGGTAAAAAAACAGTAAACAAAACCAAAAACTCGGTGGCAAATGTCCCTGGACTGTCAGGCACTTTCCCGGTTGGTGCAGTCACGGTCACGGCCAGCAGGGGCGCTGTTGGGCTCCTAGACCAGCCGGACAGGTGCGATGACTCCCGGGAAGCTGCAGATGGCGCTGTGGCGCGAGGTTGGATCTGTGTCGCGCGTAGCGGCCGACGGGCTGGAGCAGGGTGGAGCGCAGATGGACGGGGGGCGCAGCAGAGAGCCCAGAGCCGGGAGATGGAGCGGCCGGGTCAGCCCACCCGAGCCAGCCAGCAGAGGAGGCGGCAGGAAACTCCGCAGTTGGGGCAGGCAGGGTGCGGGGCGGCAGCAGGCAGGGCGCGGGGTGGTGGCAGGCGGGGGTCCCGTTCCGCTGCAGTGCAGCTGGGAGATGCACCCTCCCGGAGGGGAAGAGATGATTGGAGTCCCGTGCCCCGAGAACTCACCCACCAGGTAGAGAAAAACTAGTGCAAAGCCAGGCTTTTCTTTTCCTGCAGTCGCAGCCAAAAAAACGGAGAGCCGTTTCTTCCAGTGCTGTCTCCTCCGAGACTTGTGAGCGAGTCCGTGTGTCGTTATCAAGTCTTGCTATCTCTTGTTCCCGTGCCCGCCCAGCCAAAAAGTCTTTGTCTCTTTTGTGAGAGTAAAATGTCCTCTAAGTACCGATCGTTACTTGCCTAGCAACAGAATGGGAAAAATTCCACTTCCCCCCCCCAACCTCCAACACCCCTCCCTCCTATATGAAGAGTGACCAAACATTTCTCATTTGGGCTTGTTAAAGTAGAAGACAAATTTGTTGCAGCTGCGTCACCTATACTCAGCCCTGCATGACAAAGATAACTTTGTCGGTGTAAGAGTATCCAAAGTCATATTACATTGATTTATGCCTAAGTGCTCACATTCTGTGGTGTATCAGAGAACACTCAACCTTTCTTTTACTTCTACAAGTCAAATACACTTTAGACCACTGAACTATCAAAGCAATCCCTTTCTTCCCCTGCAAGGGGAGGGGCAGAAACAGAGAAATGCAAAATCCCCGACAGTGAATTAAGAAAGAAAGATGCCTCAGAATTAGACCTTCTCTGTTGGAATTTAACATTGATGTAATGTGTTTTTTTATGTTCTAAATTGGCCCAAATTTAGATGTTTTTCAAGCTACATTCCAAAATACCAACCATAAGCATCGCATGTTATGCATAAGGATTGCACTCACCAATGTTGTTAGGTGTGTCTGTCTGTATCCACATGTTCCAGAAAATCTGTTAATGCATACCAGACATGTGAAGTAGGAAGGAGGGTTGAATCTGGAGAAAAACACAAAGTTGTTTGCTTTAGTTTCTGGGTGTCCATTCCTATCAGAAGTGTGCAATTCAGTTTCAGGTACGTGAAAAAAGAAAAAGCAAGCTCTGTTTTGCTCAGCACAGCACTCTGAAATGTCATAAGGCGAGGAGCACTTGCATCTTATAAGCTGCCTTGCTGTTTCAGAACATATGGTATGTAAGATCACATACTGTTCTATCTCCTACCGTGAGTAAGAGCAGCAAGACAAGTGGAGGAGTTGAAGGTAGCATTAATGTCAGACTTGCAAGCACTTATATTTGGATAATATTCCCTTACTTCAGTGAAAATGGTACTAATAGAAAAATTAAGCGGGTGGTGGCAAATAGTGTAAGACCACTAGGTTTGGAAAGGGAGGCTGATCTTAGTCTGGATAATTATCCAGCCCGCCAGCTTTTCAGGAAGCCAGTGATCCACTGTGGTACTAATGTGCTGATGCATAGTACCTTCATTAAAAAAGGAGGGATGAGGATACAGACAGAGGCTAAATCCTCATCTTGCATTTCAACCCACCTATTGGACGTCTGCAATTCCTCTAAGACAAGCAAGCTGCTAATTTTCCCAAAGTACAAATACATTTATAAGTGTTGTTCTTTCTGTCTTCAAAATGGTGTGACAATGTGGATTCTTACCTTCACTGTAGTGAAGTGTTCACATACAGTGTTCAACAGGTTATGGCTCAGACAAAAGATGTATTTTATCAACAGAAGATCTGATTTTATTTTCTATTTCAGTGTGGGTTTTTTGGGAAAGTGGGAGGAAAACAATGGAAAGCCTTACTTTTAAAAACACAGTCTCAACTACTATACTATTTTGGACTGCTCAAACAATACACTGTATGCAATGTTGTGGTCTAATAAGTACCACTTTTGCCCTCTTTTTTCTTGTTTTAAGGCATCATTACCTGTTTATAAATTCATTCCTTATGTAGTACCTTTAGGTTATTATCAGGCCATTCAAGTTGTATCTGAGGAAGCAGCACATTTCTAAACTACATCTATTTAAGAATTTTTTTGTAGCAACCCACCTCTGAAGCAGGGCAACCAGGTTCATTGTTGAAGGATCCCATCAAAACCTGAGCTTATTAAGATCCTTGTTCTTACATTGAGCACCCCAATACCTCCTCTGTGAGGAGTTCTGGACATGCAGAGTTTTCTTTCTGACAATTCTGGAAGTCCGGTGGCAGCAAAAGTGGGGGATGAGTGTGAGTCTGTGTGTTTGGGTGAGCCTGGACAAGTTGCTGAGGGAATGTTCTGAGTTTTGTGTCTGCGCTGTGTGGTTCAAGGTGTGAGAAAGACACTGACATAAAAAACACACTACGTTGCCTCCACAGGATCTATTGCTTAGCAGCGGTTTCTCCATTCATTTGAAAACAGCTTGTTTAAGGTAAAATTTAGCCACAAGGTCCAAGTGGTTTACTACAGAAAGCTGAATAAATGAGACTGTACTATGTACCTTTACACATTTTTACACAAGCTCACCAAACCTATTGAATACATGAAATGCAAAAAAAACCCCAAAAACCAAAACATTGCTGCAAATAACATACTGGAAATTGGGAAAATACAGGTATTCTGAAGAGATAAAATGAGGGATAATAAGACAGGCAAATACACTAAAATCCTCTTCTAGGAGGAAGCATTATAAGAAGGCTTTTGAAAAAGCTCTGTTGATCAAATTGGAGGGATAGAGATAGGTATGTATTAAATGAGATGAGAGAAGTCATAAAAGCAGAGAGAGAAAGGAGACAAAAGATTTATGAGAAGATTGTTTTGGTCTGGAGGAAAGGATGGAGGGATTTTAAACACAGATCCGATGAGTAAATTAATATAGAAATAACAGCATAATGGGTGTTTCTGGGTCCTGTATCTACAAGCAGGCTGGTGTTTCAAAATAGCAAAGACTGAATGTATGTATTAAAATTCCTTTAACTTTATGATGATCAGTCAGTTAAGAGTAGACTTTCATTTTAATATGAATGAACAGTTTTAAAATATAACTTTCACTTTTACAGTATTTTATTCAAATTAAGATTACAGTGTCACAAGACAATTCAGGTTAGCAGGGAAGTGTTCACTTTGACCAAGAGCAAGGTAGGTCAAGTCAGACATGGTCAGATCAGGTCTCAGAGCATTATCTTTTATGTCCCGTGCCAGGAAATATCACCACTGTATACACCCCATCGCTTTCTAATCTGTGGGACTGCATGGGATCTACCTGAGGGTGCTGAGGGAGCTGGAGGAAGAGCTCGCCAAGGCACTCTCCATCATTTATCATCAGTCCTGGCTAGCCAGGGAAGCCCCAGATGACTGGACGCTGACCAATGTGATGTCTGTCACAAGAAGAGCTAAAAGGAGGATGCAGGGAACCACAGGCTTGTCAGTCTGACTTGAGTGTCTGGAGAGGTTATGGAGCTGATCATCTTGAGAGCCACCATGCGACAGATGCAGAACAACCAAGAGATCAGGCCCAGGCAACATGGGGTTGGGAAAGTCAGATCCTGCTTGAAGAACCTGATCCGTTTCTATGTCAAGGGTGACCCGCTGGGTGGGTGAGGAAAAGGCTGTGGTTGTTGCCATCTGGACATCAGTAAAGCCATTTACACCATTTCCCATTGCATTCTCCTGGAAAAGGTGGCAGCCCACAGCTTGGACAGGTGCACTCTTCCCTGGGTAAAGAACTGGCTGGATGGCCAGGCCCAGAGAGTGGTGGGGAATTGTGTTGCATTCAGCTGGGGGCTGGTCACCAGTGGTGTTTCCTACGGATCAGTGTTGGGCCCAGGCCTACTAGGCCTACTAAATATCTGTTGATCTGGATGAGGGGTTCAAGGGCATCCTCAGCAAGTTAGGCTGGATTAATGGGCTGATGTCAACAATATGAAGTTCAATAAGGTGCAGTGCGGGTTCTACACTGGGATCACAACAACCCAACACAGTGCTACAGACTGGGGGAGGAGTGGCTGGAAGGCTGCTGTGCAGAAAAGGACCTGGTGGCTGATAATGCCTGAATGTTAACCAGGACTGTGCCCAGATAGCCAAGGCCAATGTCCTCCAGGCTTAGCATCAGCTGTAGTGTGGTCAGCAGGACTACGCCAGTAACCATCCCCCTATACTCGGCTCTGGTAAAGCCACAGCTTGTGTTCTGGGCCCCTCAATTCAAGAAAGACATTGAAGTGTTGTAACATGTCTGGAGAATGGCAATGAAGCTGATGAAGGGTCTGGAACACAAGTCAAATGAGGAGCTGCTGAGAGAGGTGGGTTTGAAGTCTGGAGAAAAGGAGGCATAGGGGGATAAGCCACTGGTGGGAGAATGCACAGAAAAAATGAGAAAACAGAGAGGAAACTTAAAGTTGCAAAGTGATTTATTAACCTTACAGAGCTGGAAGATAAATCAGAGATAAAAATAAGCTCTTAAGACACTGTTTCTTCACTCATCCCCCTTCCCTCTTAAGGCACCGTTTCTCCGCTCACCCCCTTCCTTCCTTCCAACCAACAGCTCTGGGGTGGGGGCAGGGTATGGGGATTTCATTTGGTCAGGGTCAGTCCATCAGGGAGAAGAGTCCTCTACTTAGCCATGGGGGTCCCTCCCATGAGAGACAGTCCTCTGGGAACTTCTTTGGCGTGGGTCCAATCTCATGAGTAGCAATCTGCCTGAATCTGTTGCAGCACAGGTTCTTGTCCATAGGGTGCAGGCTTCCAAGCCGAGGCCGAACTGAGGACAGGCTGTTTCCATCCCGGGAGCAAGGCCCCTCTCTCTCCTGCAAGGCCTTTGCAACTTCCAGTCTCTACTGGGACTCCCACTGGATCACAGCTTCCTGCAGGCATCCACCTGCTCCTCTGGCGTGGGCACCTCCCCACAGGCTGGGGGGGTTCTCTGCATCCCCCTGGACTCCATGGGCTGCAGGGGGACCACCTGCTCCCCCCATGGTCTTCACCACAGCCGGCAGAGGGTTTTCAGCTTAGGCGCCTGGAGCACCTCCTGCCCCACCTTCTCCACTGACCTTGGTGCCTCCATGTTGTTTTCCCTCACATATTTTCACCTCCACCTCCTCCTCTGGCTAAAAAGAAGCACATGCTCACATTGTTTTGATTTCTTCTTAAATATGTTTTCATAGAGGCATAACTAACATCTCCAATTGGCTCAGGCTTAGCCAGCAGCATGTCCATCATCTTCAGAGCCACCAGAGATTGGCTCTGCTGGACATGATGTAAAACTTCCGGAATCTTCACACAGGACATTCAGGAACCATCTTTGTACTCTGCCCTACTCACTAGCAAAAACTGGGCCAAGCAAAACCATCACAACACACCTTCACTGCACTCAAATCTGTTAGTGACTTTGTGAATGCATCTTCCAGATTACTTGGCAGCCTTGGATCCAGGCTATTGACTCCTATGGACTTGTATGGGTCAAGCTCATGCAAGTCTTCCCTGACTGAATCCAAATCCTTCACTAATTATTCTCTTCCTTGAACTTAGTTCCTAAATGCAGTACCTTGGGACCCCTTGCTTGGTGAAGTCAGAGACTTGGGGTGTAAAAAAAGGGAAGAATATGTGGAGAACTACAGGACCATCACCAGAGAATGCAGGAGTGCAATGAGGAAGATCAAGGCTCACTTGAAATTGAGTCTGTTAAGGCATATCAACAGCAAGAAGGGCTTCTACAGGTACATAAACAGCAAAATGAAAATTAGTGAAAATGGGCACCTCTGCTGAATCAGATGCGTGTCCAGGCGACAGAAGACACAAAGAAGGTGGAATTACTGAATACTTTCTTTGCATCAGTCTCTACAGCTGAGGTCAGTCCTCAGGGACCCCAAACCTTGAAGGTAAGAGAGGAAAACTGAAGAAATTAAGACTTCCCATGGTGGTAGAGAGTTGGTTTAAAGATTGTCTAGGAAGACTTAACATCCATAAATCCATGGGCCCTGATAGAATGCACCCACAGCTGCATAGGGAGTTGGCAGATGTTGCTAAACCACTCTCCATCATCTTGGAAAAATCATGGAAAACCGGAGAGGTTCTCAATGACTGGAGAAAATTCAGTGTTAATCCCATCTTTGAAAAGTCTAAACAAGAGGATATGAGAAAGAGCTGGCCAGTCAGCCTCACCTACACCCTTGGAAAAGTGATGAAACAGATCATTCTGGAGGTCATCACCAAACCTGTAAAAGAAAAGATTTTTGGGAGTAGCCAGCATGGATTCACAAAGAGAAAATCATGCTTCACCAATCTGATAGCTTTCCATGATGACACGGCAGAGGGGGTCAACAAAGAGAGAGTGGTGGCTGTTGCCTACCTTGACTTCAGCAAGGCTTTTGGTGCTATCTCCCACATCTTCATAGGTGAGCTTAGGAAAATAGACAGTGAGATGGATCAAAAATTGGCTGAATGGCAGAGCTCAGAGGGTGGCGATCAGTGGAGTACAATCCAGCTGAAGTGTAGATGTAGAAACTCCTGTTGCCCTTGACCTGTCACAGCAGTCTCAGCTCCACTCGAGCTTTAACTTTCCTCTTGTTGCCTCTGCATGCCTGGACAGCATTTCTAAGTTCTTCCCTTGAATTCTTTCTTTTTACCACTCATTTTGTGTTAGAGTTCTATCATGAGTTTCCCACTAGCCAAGGCACTCTCCTGAGGTGCCTGTTTTCCTGCCTATGATGCTGGTGATTTTTGTCTTTCCTTTTTATACCCTTTTAATGCATTTTTATACTCTTTCCCTACCCAGGTACCCTCTATACACACTCCTTGTACCCTGCACAAACACTCCTTGTACTTTAGCCCCACATGTTTGTAACTCTTGTAGTCTGATATTTAGCTTAGTTTGGGATCTTGCAAAGCGAAGAAGACCAAACATTCATACTATCTCAGAACTAGGGACTCCAACCTTGGACAGAGCCTTGTCTCTGGAAGATGTTTTTGTAAACTCAGCTGTAGTCTCATTTGGGGGGGGGGGGGCGGTAATTAGAATAGGTGACAATTACTTCATTTATGAAGTTTCTTTTTGGGGGATTTTAGGTAGATAAGCTAATTTTGCGAGGTCCATAAAAATTTGGTATGCATTTTACAGTCTTTGTCTCGGCTGTCATGCTTCTCAGTGTGTTTCAGTCTCTGACAAACTGATCCCCTAGGATCCTATTAAACGGTTGTAAATTCCCTTTTCCCTTTACTGCTGTGTCTACTTCATATTTTTACCAACTGATAAGGCATCACCTAAGCATGCATTCTTTCACATTGACTTCTCCATTTTGAAGCTTATTTCTTCGTATTAAGCTACTTTGTGGTCGAAGTTTTTTTGCATTTATGATGTTGTGGTGTACTGGTTTTCAGTTTATTTTCCCAGTTGGAGCCCAGCACCATGGGAATAAGGATATTATCTTTGTTTTCATTCTTGACTTTGGAGATAACATGGTACGATTAAGTGCTCCAAAGACTTAACCTCTTATCTTTTTCTGCTTTGAGAACAGCTTTTAATATAATCACATATATTGTTACGCCATGAGCATTGTTTTTGTAGAGCGGTAGGGTTTGTTCATTGTTGTCAAAAATCTCTTCTGAGATAGAAATTTGTTTTGTACAGATGGAACATGTACAAAGAATGAAGTACCAAGGACAGGGCAGGTTCTCATATGCAAAAATTCTTGAGTTTTAATTAATTTTTGTGTGCTTTTCATTATTAAACTCCTTTTTATGGTAGCTATTCTGTGAAGGAGAGGTATAAGCTGTGTGAAAAAAGAGGCCTTGCTCCCCTTGAGGGAAAGGAAGGAAGGAAGGAAGGAATGGTGCGGAAGGAAGGAATGGTGCGGAAGGAAGGAAGGAATGGTGCGGAAGGAAGGAATGGTGCGGAAGGAAGGAATGGTGCGGAAGGAATGGTGCGGAAGGAATGGTGCGGAAGGAATGGTGCGGAAGGAATGGTGCGGAAGGAAGGAAGGAAGGAAGGAAGGAAGGAAGGAAGGAAGGAAGGAAGGAAGGAAGGAAGGAAGGAAGGAAGGAATGGTGCGGAAGGAATGGTGCGGAAGGAAGGAAGGAAGGAAGGAAGGAAGGAAGGAAGGAAGGAAGGAAGGAAGGAAGGAAGGAAGGAAGGAAGGAAGGAAGGAAGGAAGGAAGGAAGGAAGGAAGGAAGGAAGGAATGGTGCGGAAGGAAGGAATGGTGCGGAGGGAAGGAAGGAAGGAAGGAAGGAAGGAAGGAAGGAAGGAAGGAAGGAAGGAAGGAAGGAAGGAAGGAAGGAAGGAAGGAAGGAAGGAAGGAAGGAAGGAAGGAAGGAATGGTGCGGAAGGAAGGAATGGTGCGGAAGGAAGGAAGGAAGGAAGGAAGGAAGGAAGGAAGGAAGGAAGGAAGGAAGGAAGGAAGGAAGGAAGGAAGGAAGGAAGGAAGGAAGGAAGGAAGGAAGGAAGGAAGGAATGGTGCAGAAGGAAGGAAGGAAGGAAGGAAGGAAGGAAGGAAGGAAGGAAGGAAGGAAGGAAGGAAGGAAGGAAGGAATGGTGCGGAAGGAATGGTGCGGAAGGAATGGTGCGGAAGGAAGGAAGGAATGGTGCGGAAGGAAGGAAGGAATGGTGCGGAAGGAAGGAATGGTGCGGAAGGAAGGAATGGTGCGGAAGGAAGGAAGGAATGGTGCGGAAGGAAGGAAGGAATGGTGCGGAAGGAAAGGAAGGAAGGAAGGAAGGAAGGAAGGAAGGAAGGAAGGAAGGAAGGAAGGAAGGAAGGAAGGAAGGAAGGAATGGTGCGGAAGGAAGGAAGGAAGGAATGGTGCGGAAGGAAGGAAGGAAGGAATGGTGCGGAAGGAAGGAATGGTGCGGAAGGAAGGAATGGTGCGGAAGGAAGGAATGATGCAGAAGGAAGGAATGGTGCGGAAGGAAGGAAGGAAGGAAGGAATGGTGCGGAAGGAAGGAATGATACGGAAGGAAGGAATGGTGCGGAAGGAATGGTGCGGAAGGAAGGAAGGAATGGTGCGGAAGGAAGGAAGGAATGGTGCGGAAGGAAGGAAGGAATGGTGCGGAAGGAAGGAAGGAATGGTGCGGAAGGAAGGAAGGAAGGAAGGAAGGAAGGAAGGAAGGAAGGAAGGAAGGAAGGAAGGAAGGAAGGAAGGAAGGAAGGAATGGTGCGGAAGGAAGGAAGGAATGGTGCGGAAGGAAGGAAGGAATGGTGCGGAAGGAAGGAAGGAAGGAAGGAAGGAAGGAAGGAAGGAAGGAAGGAAGGAAGGAAGGAAGGAAGGAAGGAAGGAAGGAAGGAAGGAATGGTGCGGAAGGAAGGAAGGAAGGAAGGAAGGAAGGAAGGAAGGAAGGAAGGAAGGAAGGAAGGAAGGAAGGAAGGAAGGAAGGAAGGAATGGTGCGGAAGGAAGGAAGGAAGGAAGGAAGGAAGGAAGGAAGGAAGGAAGGAAGGAAGGAAGGAAGGAAGGAAGGAAGGAAGGAAGGAAGGAAGGAAGGAAGGAAGGAAGGAAGGAAGGAAGGAAGGAAGGAAGGAATGGTGCGGAAGGAAGGAAGGAAGGAAGGAAGGAAGGAAGGAAGGAAGGAAGGAAGGAAGGAAGGAAGGAAGGAAGGAAGGAAGGAAGGAAGGAAGGAAGGAAGGAAGGAAGGAAGGAAGGAAGGAAGGAAGGAAGGAAGGAAGGAAGGAAGGAAGGAAGGAAGGAATGGTGCGGAAGGAAGGAAGGAAGGAAGGAAGGAAGGAAGGAAGGAAGGAAGGAAGGAAGGAAGGAAGGAAGGAAGGAAGGAAGGAAGGAAGGAAGGAAGGAAGGAAGGAAGGAAGGAAGGAAGGAAGGAAGGAAGGAAGGAAGGAAGGAAGGAAGGAAGGGAGGGAGGGAGGGAGGGAGGGAGGGAGGGAGGGAGGGAGGGAGGGAGGGAGGGAGGAAGGAAGGAAGGAAGGAAGGAAGGAAGGAAGGAAGGAAGGAAGGAAGGAAGGAAGGAAGGAAGGAAGGAAGGAAGGAAGGAAGGAAGGAAGGAAGGAAGGAAGGAAGGAAGGAAGGAAGGAAGGAAGGAAGGAAGGAAGGGTGCGGAAGGAAGGGTGCGGAAGGAATGGTAAGGAAGGAAGGAAGGAAGGAAGGAAGGAAGGAAGGAAGGAAGGAAGGAAGGAAGGAAGGAAGGAAGGAAGGAAGGAAGGAAGGAAGGAAGGAAGGAAGGAAGGAATGGTGCGGAAGGAAGGAAGGAATGGTGCGGAAGGAAGGAAGGAAGGAAGGAAGGAAGGAAGGAAGGAAGGAAGGAAGGAAGGAAGGAAGGAAGGAAGGAAGGAAGGAAGGAAGGAAGGAAGGAAGGAAGGAAGGAAGGAAGGAAGGAAGGAAGGAAGGAAGGAAGGAAGGAATGGTGCGGAAGGAAGGAAGGAATGGTGCGGAAGGAAGGAAGGAAGGAAGGAAGGAAGGAAGGAAGGAAGGAAGGAAGGAAGGAAGGAAGGAAGGAAGGAATGGTGCGGAAGGAAGGAAGGAAGGAAGGAAGGAAGGAAGGAAGGAAGGAAGGAAGGAAGGAAGGAAGGAAGGAAGGAAGGAAGGAAGGAAGGAAGGAAGGAAGGAAGGAAGGAAGGAAGGAAGGAAGGGAGGAAGGGAGGGAGGGAGGGAGGGAGGGAGGGAGGGAGGGAGGGAGGGAGGGAGGGAGGGAGGGAGGGAGGGAGGGAGGGAGGGAGGGAGGGAGGGAGGGAGGGAGGGAGGGAGGGAGGGAGGAAGGAATGGTGCGGAAGGAAGGAAGGAATGGTGCGGAAGGAATGGTGCGGAAGGAAGGAATGGTGCGGAAGGAAGGAATGGTGCGGAAGGAAGGAATGGTGCGGAAGGAAGGAAGGAAGGAAGGAAGGAGGGAATGGTGCGGAAGGAAGGAATGGTACGGAAGGAAGGAATGGTGCGGAAGGAATGGTGCGGAAGGAATGGTGCGGAAGGAATGGTGCGGAAGGAATGGTGAGGAAGGAAGGAAGGAAGGAAGGAAGGAAGGAAGGAAGGAAGGAAGGAAGGAAGGAAGGAAGGAAGGAAGGAAGGAAGGAAGGAAGGAAGGAAGGAAGGAAGGAAGGAAGGAAGGAAGGAAGGAAGGAAGGAAGGAAGGAAGGAAGGAAGGAAGGAAGGAAGGAAGGAAGGAAGGAAGGAAGGAAGGAAGGAATGGTGCGGAAGGAAGGAAGGAAGGAAGGAATGGTGCGGAAGGAAGGAAGGAAGGAAGGAAGGAAGGAAGGAAGGAAGGAAGGAAGGAAGGAAGGAAGGAAGGAAGGAAGGAAGGAAGGAAGGAAGGAAGGAAGGAAGGAAGGAAGGAAGGAATGGTGCGGAAGGAAGGAAGGAAGGAAGGAAGGAAGGAAGGAAGGAAGGAAGGAAGGAAGGAAGGAAGGAAGGAAGGAAGGAAGGAAGGAAGGAAGGAAGGAAGGAAGGAAGGAAGGAAGGAAGGAAGGAAGGAAGGAAGGAAGGAAGGAAGGAAGGAAGGAAGGAATGGTGCGGAAGGAAGGAAGGAATGGTGCAGAAGGAAGGAAGGAAGGAAGGAATGGTGCGGAAGGAAGGAAGGAATGGTGCGGAAGGAAGGAAGGAATGGTGCGGAAGGAAGGAAGGAAGGAAGGAAGGAAGGAAGGAAGGAAGGAAGGAAGGAAGGAAGGAAGGAAGGAAGGAAGGAAGGAAGGAAGGAAGGAAGGAAGGAATGGTGCGGAAGGAAGGAATGGTGCGGAAGGAAGGAAGGAAGGAAGGAAGGAAGGAAGGAAGGAAGGAAGGAAGGAAGGAAGGAAGGAAGGAAGGAAGGAAGGAAGGAAGGAAGGAAGGAAGGAAGGAAGGAAGGAAGGAAGGAAGGAAGGAAGGAAGGAAGGAAGGAAGGAAGGAAGGAAGGAATGGTGCGGAAGGAAGGAAGGAATGGTGCGGAAGGAAGGAAGGAAGGAAGGAAGGAAGGAAGGAAGGAAGGAAGGAAGGAAGGAAGGAAGGAAGGAAGGAAGGAAGGAAGGAAGGAAGGAAGGAAGGAAGGAAGGAAGGAAGGAAGGAAGGAAGGAAGGAAGGAAGGAAGGAAGAAAGAAAGGAAGAAAGAAAGAAAGAAAGGAAGAAAGAAAGAAAGAAAGAAAGAAAGAAAGAAAGAAAGAGAAAGAAAGAAAACCCATGTAAAGACACTTTTTCCCATTCTTCCCTCTTTGCTCAAGGCTTTTTTCTCAGGGTACCCTTGCTCTTGTGAAAAGCCAAGTATATTAACTGAAAGGCCCTGAGCTAGGAGATAGTAGGGATTAGGTTGGAGAACCAGCTGTAGTTTAGCACTGTTAACAAGATTTAAAAAATATGAATGAAAGGAGAGGTTCCACAAATGATAGGTGTCTCCAGATGTATCTTAGTTTTCCCATGCTAAGGGTTAAGATTAGCAGGATTTATAGAGTTTTTTATTTAATTAGTTTGTTTAGGGAATAAACAGTTTTTCTGCATTTCCTTTCTTATTCAAGTCTCTTACTGCTGTTTATTCCTATGGTATATAATAAAAAACACATGATGGAATATATTTTGCACTTATATAGGATACTTCTAATCTAAGCACTGCCTTTTTTCTCCACTCCCTTGTTCTCTCTCTCTGATCTTTTTACCTGTCAAATACCTCACACAAAACGACACTATCAACATGTCAAGGCCAGATTTTAAAAGGAAACATTTATTTGCAGATGTTGTGGTATTCATTCCTTTAGTGAATCACTTCTAATAGTCTACATCTTACTTCTATGGATTGCTAAATCCCACAGGATGTCACCCTGAATGAAAATTAGTGTATGTTTCATTTTGTTTCCATATCTGACAGCTGGAAATCCTTTTAATGCTCAAACTAATTATGAATAATTAGAGCTTAATATGCAATAAGGGTCCCTTTCAGTGGAGAGGTGCTTTGGCTCCTGTTTTTTCACACAGGTACCTGTGTATCAGAATAAGTTATTTTCTAACAGTCTCATCTCATTATTTTAGACTTGTTTCTGAATTGCTGTGACACCTGTACAGCATATTAGGAATGGTGGTTAAGAAAGACATATTCTGGCTCTTCAGTTTCATTTATCCTCAGGAAAATATACTTTTGGTTACTAAAGATCTTTTAACATTTAGACTAAATACAGGGTCATCAAATTTTAGACATGGTTCCTGGTACGCACTGCATCTCATATTTGGTGGTATATTAAAAATAGCAATAAATAGCAATAATATCATCTGATATTATTATTCATCTCAGTGAATTCTAAACACATTAAGATTTATTCTTTTCTCATATTCCTTGAATATTTTTACTTGATGAATGCTTTCCGAGAGGTGATTGCCATATTCAGCACTTAACAAAATTGGAGCATAAGGAAATATGAGAATTTGTTTGTACATATAGTGCAATGGGAATAATCCATCTGAACTGTTAAAACTATATAAAATTCTCCAGATTTCCTTGAGAATAGCAAGTTCTAATTTGTAAATTGTCTGTTTCACTAAAGCATTGCACCCCCTGAAGCATGTCCACATCACTTTGTAATAGTACAGAGAAGAGGTGGTGGGAAGTTGTCTGTGCTAGTTTGGAAGTAAACCAGTGGAGGAATTGGCTCCTCACAAATATATTGTGAGAGATTCCAAGTCAGAATTACAAGTTAACAGGAAAAATTAAAGGCAATAATACAGGAAACACCAGCTTAAACTGATAGAGCCAGAAAATAACCCACCACCCAGAGGTGACTCTTGAGCTCTTCTCCTCTGGGAATCCAGTGGAAAAGGTAGTCCAATCTTCCAAAGTCTCAGCTTATATGCAGGTAGGAATGTTCAGTTCCTCGCCCCTGGGCGTGGCATCTCACAATGGGCTGATGTAATCTTATGAGTCACTCCCAGAGACCTTGATGGCCCATTAGCAGAGATAGCCCCCTGATGGTGTTATCAGGGCTGAGTCATGCTGAACACAAAGAACACTGCCCCACCTGTTTTAACAGCTTTTGAAGATGGTAATAGAATACATACTTTTGGTTACACCTTCCATGTAACCTAAGACATTGTCTTGGCCACCATGTTAACTCTGTGTTGGTTCTTCCATGTAGCTGCATCCTTCATCAGATTGTAGTTGGGATCAGGCTTGCTCAGGGAAACCAAGATCAGATCCTAAAGAAATTTTTGGAAGTTCTAATTATGCTTCCTTTGCCTTTGCCTTTCTCCAGCCTTTTGCTGTTAGAATTTGTTAACTGCAATATCCTCCTTTTATTTTCCTGAAATTACGTATGGTGTCAGACCCATGTACATTTGCAGACTATATAGTTCATTTATTAGCCATATATTTTTCTTTAAACCTAACTCAAATCAGTTAGCTTAAATGCACTTCTGTGTCTGAAGTGCAGCTGGTGAATTAGCATTCTTTTTTTTTTTTCCGGTGGTGCAGTGTATCTTTTGTGTGAGAGTTGACCTTCTTCTTTTCTGCATCACCTTTGATTCTCCAGTTGAAGACTTTCATAGTAAAAGGTGATAAAACCTTGAGCAAACCATGTTTATCTATCTGGTGCTCCATCACTGCTTAACACTGCTGCACTTAATATTAGCTATTCACTTGAGACATCAAAGCATTTGCCCCTTTTTCACAAGGAGTTGCTACGTAGTGTCATTTGTATTCACCTCTGGCAGATGCTGAGCCTCTGTTCATTTCATCAAAGGACTATTTATGAGGCTGTAAAAAAGATTAGTTTCTCCAAATAGTCTCCAAATTAAACTTTTAAAACTTTAATGTTGGCACACAAGAATAATTACCGTTATAAACCATTAAACATTTAGAGGAAATTTATAGTATTGGAGGACAAAATTTTCAGCTGTGGTTAAATGCAATAAATTTCCTCTAAAGAGCATTTCCACAGAAATATTTCTTTTGGAGAATTAAAAAAATGTAGTTCTTTATAAACAACAGCAAAATTCACAGATTATGTCTTCAGATATTATTAAGATGGGAAGATTAATATTTTTATACAATGCTGCCAAAACCATACAACACATAGTCACACACATATACTTATTTTTTGATTTTTTTTGTTTGTTTTTATATCAGCAAGTATGCCTCTCTGAATTCACTTGCTATATATTAGACCACATGTTATGTGATCCTAGAAAGGCAGGCAATAGCTCACAATTTTCTTCCACAAATTGCCATGTGTCTTCAGAGCAGTTAACATCTCTGAGGCTTAGTCTGTCCTTTTGACAGTCCTTAGATGGTTTCTTTTTTTCTCTGTTCCCATGCCTGTGATTTAACTTTATACAAAATAATCTCACTTTGACCTTCCAAATTTTTCTAGTCATAGAGAGAATTTTATGGGAATCTATATCTGCTCAGCCTGTTGATACCTAATAACCCTCTGTTGTGTAGAAATATCCTCAAATTATCTTGTTTTATTCGAGACAAAGTCCAATGCCTATGGAAGGAAGTAAAAGGATTCACATCAGTATATCTGGGCTTTGATTCATACTTATTTTCACTTTAATTATTGCATGCAATATCTGACACTCGTGGAAATATGGAATTTTGTCTTTTCAAACAAAATAGGATAAAACATATTTCCTTCAACACTTTATGCCCCAAAGAAACAGAAGTATTTAATATTCCTTAGCTAATTTTCAGTTGACTTATATGTCATTATTCACAGCAATCAATCATATACTTACAATTGTTTAAAGGGGACAGTAAAACATATCATTGAAATAGAATAAATCAGAAATATTTAACTGAACAGATAAATTAGACTATAAACATTTTGGTGAGAAACTGCACTTTTATGATTATATGTTTCTACATTACAATAGGACATGGCCATTTTCTTACAGTATAAGCAATAATGTGTTGGTATTTTGAAGTAAATAATCTCATAAATAAATATGATTACATAATTTGTTGTGCAGACCTTGTGACAAATTCTATTGCATGTTTGCATCATGACAAGCAACACTAGTGTAAAAATCTCAAATTTACTTTAACAGTGCACTGCTTTTTTTTTTGCAATCCTCTCTTAATGACATTCTAACAAGTTTTCCATTTCCTTTTTAAACTCTCATCTCCTGAGTCCTCCACCACTGAAGCCCATCCCCACTGCAGAACATGCCTCCTGGATTCTGGTAATTTGGACTATCAATTAAGCTTCCTAATGGGAACTTGAGATAAGAAAAAAGTGATACTTTTATCCAGATACTTAGGTGTAAGGAGAAGCAAATAAGGCTGAGGGACAAGTATGTATCGGCAAGGAAAGCCAATTCCAGAGCTGTGCTTAAGGTCAGCTCTGGTTGGGTCCAGAGGAAGAGAGGCCATAGACCCAAGAGTAAAGGTGGAAATCCCACCCACTCTAAAGAAGAAAAAGACTGAGCAAGGGACTAATTGACTCGGAAGCAAAGAACCATTTAACTGATAGATGAAGAGAATGTGCAGCCAATGTGCATCAATTATTTTGTTTGCTAATATGTGTAAGTGGTGAGAAGTTTTGAGCTTCCCCAGGACCCCCAACACTGAGAAGCTAGGTTGAAAAGGACCAACAGAACATCATCTAGATCCGCAGGCTGGTGCCCATCTTTCTACTTAATCTGTCTTTCTTTCATTCTTTTTCCCACTTCTCTTTTCTATTTCTTTCTATCGCTCTCTACCTTATATTTACTGTTAAATAAAATCCATTGACTTCAGCATATGATCTCATTTACACCCTAATTCTGGGAGGGACATTTCTCTCTAATAATTGGATCTTAAAAGCTATATTATCTGGTAGCAAAGTGGAGAGAACAAAGTGCATGTTTACATACATGATGCCACAGTTCAAAGAGTGAAGGACCCAATAGACCTTTGTATCATCCCATTTTTCCTTGTCCTGCTTCCTCTTATCACTTGTATGCATTTTACATCTTTGCAAACTTTTACAATTGTTCCTTAATTAAAATTAGTCTTTTCATCTATAAAGCAGTGAAAAATGTTGTGAAATTACTTTTCTACTCAAATGTGAGGATTTTTTCTGAGAAAGGATAAAAGAGAAGGTGACTTGTCCCACACAGTTTATTCATTTATGCCTGCTGACAGAGCAAATGAATCAGAAATTGCTGCCTGGCAGCATTAATAAGTGTTCAGATTGATCAAAAGGTCTGAGCAGGTGAAATCAAGTCATTCTAGTAACATATTGATAGTTATTGACTGTAGTCAGGACTTCAGGCTTCCTTTGTACTGGCTATTTATGATTCTGGGTGTACATTTCACAAACAGTCAAAACCAGATAGAACAGATAAATGCTGGTCTATATAAATAAATAGAATATTAATATTTTATGCAGTAGGAATTTGTATCTCACTGTCTTGGATTTCCCCACACAGATAACCAAGGATGCAATATTTTGATAGTTTTGATAGTTTTGATACCAGTCACCAGGAAGAAGACTCAGTTTTATGCCTCCAAATCTAAAGGAACATGTATTAAGCATACTGCTGATGGATGAATCCTTTGTAGAGGATGGGGATGAAAAATGAAAAAAAAGAACAACCCAGCAAACAAATCAGAGAAAAAAGCCCACTGAAAACAGTAAGGGAAAGACCTTCAAATAACCTCAGCATTTTAGGCTTAGGTTCTCGTAAAAAAAAAAAGCAAGAAGATAATTGGAAAAGAGAGCATTGATTTTAACATTGTTAATGCTTATTTTTAGAAGGTTTGAATGCATAGAAGGTGCATTACATATCAATATTATGTATTGTAATACAATTAGCTAAGGGAAATACAGTGAAGGATGACAGATTACTATCATTTCTGTGCTGCAAAGCTATTGTAAGGCTGAGATACTGTCAAGAGGTGCCACAGTTGCAACTGATGCCAAGATTCCTGAGCATTTATCACAACAGTTTGCAAATATATATTGATTAGTATATTATTAAAATATAACTTTGCCATCAAGAAGTAGGCAGCTCAGTTGTAGCTTGTGAATGTCCGGTCTGCTGAGAGCTGCAAATATTCCTGTCTGAGAGCAGATGCTAGACACTCTTTCATGCTGATATAATTATAAAGGGTACAATTAATATCTGAGTAAAAAATGTTCCTCTACTTTCTCCTCCTTCAGAAAATTAAAAAAATGGCTGCTTCAGAATGAAAATTGGGGTTTAAATTTCTTTGTGCATCAGATATGTGAAAATGCTGACTGATTAAACTAAGCTAAAGGTAATCATTATGGGGTTTATGGTTATGTGACAGAAGATCTTCCAGAAAATTTATACCTGATAAGGGTGAGCTCTTTGCTTTCACTAGTTGGATGCATAGTCATCGGCAAAGTGCAATAAACCTAATTTCTTATTTTTCTTAGGCATGATTATAGACTTTACCATATGAGAAGAAAACACTTGTTTCCTTATTTACGCACAACAATTTCTTCTTCTCTGAAAGAAATTAATGTATGGGAAAGTCCCGTGTTATATATTGACTTCTCTAATAACTGGGGGATGAGATGAGGATGTAGGTCTAATTGAAGTGCTTTTTTATTACATTACAGTTAATTTTTAAATTATTTTTCTAATTAAGAAAGTAGGCATTCTATCTGAAGGGCTATATCTGTCATATTCTGATATATTTTTCCCTTGCATAAGTTTGTGGCATTTTCTTTTTCTTCTATGTTAAATGCTAGGCTAGAGAAACTTGTTAAAGAAAAAACAAGAATGTAAAGCTTTCTAGACTGATGCTGTCTTACTTTTTTAATAATGACTGTTACTGCACATTGCATAATTAATCTCATTCTTAAAAAATTATTCATGCCTGAAGTTCTTTCAACTTTCGGAAGACAGTTTATGCACCGGGACACAGGATAGTACTGGGACAGTGGCAGTATGACTGTACTAACTCCATTAAGTAAGAAGATGCTGAGAAGATGCTGCACCTCATATTAGGGTTAGGGTGACTCTTACCAAAAGTTTATTATCAAAGAAATATTGAACCACTAATGCAATATAATTAGCTGTTGAAGATCAAGCTTCAAGCTACAGTTTAGCCTTTAATGACATAAAAGTTGTCAAGTATTTGTAAATTTCATAGGCTAGTACTCTTAGCAGACATAGGAAAACATGAATGCAAGTAGATTAATCTTCAGCTTTTTTATTTATGTGTATGTTAACAAGATAGCAGCTACCCCTGTGGCCAAAACTAAGGAATCGTGGTGGATCATATTAGGATAATGGTTTTCACCCCAAGAGATCTCCACACTTCAAAAATGCGGGTATTGTGTTCTTGTTTACCCATCTCATTAAAAGTGAATTGTATAAGTACGTATCTGGTGTAAAGGAGTATCTGTAAGTAATCCTCATGCACACTATGAAGTACAGTCATCCCTGCAATAAAACTCAGCAGTTGCACCACAGGTCATGCACAGTGGCAAAGAATGATAGAAATGGAAGAGGAAACATCAGTTATTTTTGCTAACTCTCTCTTCACAAGATGAAAATGCTAAACTTCAAGCAGAAATAAAGAAACTACTTTACAGTCACGATTTTCCCCACTTCTTACGCTATGCTTGTATCTAGCACATCTTGACAGGCAAGTAAAATCAAATCATACCATTTTAACAAGTTTCTCACATCAACATTACAAGCTTTTGCAATTGTTTCATATCAATCTTGTAACCAGGAACTTGTGGTCCAGTAGTTTCCTGGGCATGTTTTGAAGAATGATATAGGTTCTCAGTAGCAGTAGAACACAATTTTAGCCACTCTTTTTTTGTATCTGCACATTGTGGAAGCATGGAGCTAAAACCTTTCCAAGTAATAACTAGCACCGGCTCACATTATTGTCGTTAAATATGGGAACTGAATTACATGTTCCAAAACAAGGGTCCTTGCATGTTGGAAATGGAAGGAAAAACTGACTGATCTTCTTTTGCCTGTAGAATAAGAGGATAAAAGAAGCAAAAAAACCTATTTAATTTTGCAGATCTGTACTGGTCTTGTACTGGTCTACCTGTACTATGACGATGGACACCTGGAGAGGCCAGAGGAATTTAGCATCTGACAAAGTGAACCTCTTCCATATGAACTTCTTGACTTGATCAGGTGAATCCAGTGGTTTAAAAAAAAAAAAAAAAAAAGAAAGAAAAAACCAAAACAAAAACTTGGGCGGCAGTAACCCCAGGGCAAGAAGCAGGGCAAGAGGAGAGAAAAATTGAAGAAAATGGCAAGTGGAAGGAGAAGGTGCAGGGGCAACTGGGTGAGATGGATAATAAAGAAGTTGATTAGTAAATTTTATATAATTTTATAAGTGAATTTTTTTTCCATTCTCTGTGAAAGGAAGTTCTGGGCTGGACTTCCTTCAAATATTCATGAAATGCAGCAGTGCCTCTCCAGTTCAGTAAGATTGCACCAGTTCTAGGTCACGACTGTACTCCAAGTTGCTGGTCTTCACCAGCACTTAGGCATTTGGATCTGAAGGGCCAACTTTGTCTATCAAACCAACTGGGAATTAGGTTCATGAGGAGATGCTGGCAAAAAGCATCAAACAGTGCATGGTAAGCAGGCTGTGGTGTTCATATGCAGTAAATGGAGAATACAATAGAATAAATTGTTCACCTATCCATGAAAGGTAAGAAACGTCTGTGGTTTTATGACAGTGATGTCAATTAAACATCAATTTACAGTTAAAAGAGCATAACTGAGACTTAATAGGAAAGATGATGTGTAATCTAGTTAAAATATAATTAGATTTTCCACACATAAAAATTGTAATGAATATTTACACTTTTAATTGGATTTTTAGAAGCTGGTTATATTGAGTTAATAATTGTGACAACTAATAGAATACCTAACTAAATGTCAGTATTTTTATTAATTGATATTTAATATTCTGTAGGCTGTCTTGGCAAATGTTAATTAAATGCCAGAAAATTCCTTACAAATTTTTAACATATTAATAACCTTAAATTATGCTTTTATTGCTTACATAATTGGAAGTTAACTGCACAGCTACATGCTCTCTCTCTACCCTTTACACTGAGTTCAGGAGGATGAGATTTCTTATGAATCAATAAACTTACCTGCTTATTAGCTACACGAAGGAAAAGGGAAGGCTAATACTATGTAATTGTGTGGTACACAACATATTAACATCCAAGGAACTCCTACTTCTAGCCAAAAGAACTTCAACCAGGCACAGTGCATATTTTTCATGACTTCCAGTATATATAGGGTAAAATTTCATTAACTAGTGTTGTAATGTCTGGGATTCAGAAAAACACAAAG
This sequence comes from Acanthornis magna, assembly GCA_036785705.1. Taxonomy (NCBI): domain Eukaryota; kingdom Metazoa; phylum Chordata; class Aves; order Passeriformes; family Acanthizidae; genus Acanthornis; species Acanthornis magna. Next base: position 194,774 of record JAWUZG010000654.1, read on the forward strand.
TTAAAGTACTTACATTCTTTGTAATCAAAACTTTGCAATTGTTTTTTATGAGCAAACATTGCCATTAACTTCTTGTAATTTGTAATTTAAATCATTCAATAAAAGAGAAGAAAATTCAGGTCAGCATGACCAAATGCTTTATTTTTTGTCAAAATACAGCCCATATTTATTACTTGCAGAATGATTATTTCTGCGAAATTCTTTACCTCAATCCAGAAGGTACTTCCAATCTCCTGACAAAGCAACTTCTTCACAGGCAAGCCTCATTACTAGCCAAAAATGCAAGCAAATTGAGGACTCTTTTTCCTTTTCATGGATAGACATTTTCAGAATCCTTATAGAGATCCTTAGGGTTCCATATCTAAGAGGTGACTAGGGACATGAACCTTTGGTGCTGTGTGTTGTTTAGACGTTTTGGGACTTCTCAAGTTATGGCTTATTCATTTTGTCATACCTTCAAAGGAGACAGTTTACAAATATTGACTTATATCTGAGTCTATTATGTCTCTACATGTTGTTTTCTTTAATTAAAGGATGGGATGCAGAAAAGGAGCCATCAAAGACATACATTTAATTTTTTTGGAGTAACTGTTTTTTGAACTTTCAGTGTGTGAATTAGCAGTGACTAGTCATATCTCAGTGATTTACAGGAACAATTTCAGCACCTGTGGTTTGATCTTCATTTTCCAGAAATTCTGTGCCAGAGCAAGTGGATATTTGTAGATGCTCCAGGGGTCTTCTATAAACAATGGGCAGTCTACAGAGAAAATAGATGATGATGTCTTAGCTACTCTATGTGGAGGTCAATGTGCAGGGCATGTATACTCTTCTCTCATAAATACCTGAAATTATTGAAAGAAAGTTTGTCACACGAGTGAAAATTTTATCTTGTTTGGAAATTTATCAGGAGGAGTATCATTTGTGTTAAAAGTGTAGGCTGCCAGAAAAATCACTTGGATGCAATTATTCTAATCTATACAACATCCCTTCTCAATGTGGCAGTTTACGTATCTTGTATTTTTCTCCCCAATAAAATACTTTTGATTTTCATTGATGTAAGATGATTCCATATTTATGACAAGGTATGATTTGTGTAATAACGTTAACTTATTATTTAATTTTCTTCACCTTCCAGCCTAATATCTGCATACTTCTTTTATAATTGTTGTGTTATATATTGTCATGTGACTTTCTGTAACTAGTGACTTTTAGTAACTTGTAACTTCTTGTGACTAGTCAGTTTTCTTATATTCCAGATTAATGATGGTAAACGCTGTTTCTTGGCATGTGTTGTTTATTCTCATATTTAATAGATAATGTTTTTCTACATGTCAAGCCATATTTTAGAAATAATACATGGCAAACTCACTTTGCATGAAAATGAAAAGATGGGGTTCTAGAGGTTTGTGCATAATTTTTCTAATTGTGGTGTTTAGATGAAAATATGCACATAATTTATATTGAGATAGTTTTTGATGTCACAATATGCATTGTATATGTTGATATCAATCAGGTGGTTTTGTACCTCATTTTGTTAATTAAGAATGAGAAAATCAGAGATCTCTTGGTCATGAGAGACAGTAAGAGATTCAAAGCATGTTCAAGTGGTGACTTTCTGAGCTTAAGGAATGTGTTATTCCCTGTTAGAAACACTTCTAAGAACTTTCACTACCACTGAGATATTTACATTAATATAACAACATTGATAGACAGTGAAAAGAAATTTGTACACACAAACACTCAGGAACAAACACATTTTTATTTGGTATAAATCTTGTAGGCAAAATGTGATTATTGCAGTTACTGCAACTTTAAACAGGCTAATATTGGTTTCTGTATTCTGTCATATGCAAACATGTGATAGCCCTTTAACTCAGTAGCTCTAAGAGCTGTGTCACATATGTATATTAACCAATTTAAAAAACTGAAACAAAAACATGTTTTAGCGATACATTCTTAAGGACATATTTTGAATTATACTCAACTTGTGGGATAATAGCTACATTGCTTCATGACAAAATTTAATTGTTTAAAAAACAGGGTATTGAAATTTCCATGTTTTATTAAAATTAATACATCCCCCAAGAAATTAGATTATAACAGTTTTATTTTCATATCAAGTAATTCCAGAGGTGCAAAATCCAATATTTAGGCTTTTTTTAAGCTCTGACCTCCAGACAATTTCTACCAAGAAATTATAATTGTTCGCTGTTTAGATAAATTTTAGAGAAGATAATTTTGAGGACAACAAAACCATAGGTAAAATACATAGAATGTTTAATCTTATGTTATTTATCTTTACACTATAAGAGTTTAAATATATTTACAGGGTTAATCTGGTTGAGTGTAAATCAGTTCTGAGTAGCAAAACTACCCTTAAATTTCAAGAAGTGAATGAACATATTTTGTTTTCACTCTGCCTGACGTTCCTGGGTTCTTAAGGACATAGTTTCTTGAGTTTGGGTATTTTGATTTCTTTTCCTAGTCATAAGGGAAATATTAATGAAAGAGCCAGTGTGTTATTTTGTAAAAAGTCTTTTAAAGACCATCTCTTTGTGAGGTTTTTCTTCCTAAATCCTCCATGACATGCTTGCAAGAGACTGAAATCCATGTACACACAGGGAACGTATACTACTCTCCTATACTCCTCTTACAGAGTACAAAATTGGGAAGACTTTCAATATGATTCAGCTGTCTTTTTTACATTGCCAATGGTTTGCCTCTGCTTTCAAATACATATAAAAATACATATTTAATTACCATGAAGAAAGGTCCTTTGTGTATATACATTTAAATTTCATATGTTAAAATATTGTGTCAGGCATATTGCTCTTGACTGGAATAAACAAGCTAACCTTCTTCATGATACTGTGTATGTTCTGACATTTGAAGAAATTTTTATTTCCTATGGTGACAGCATCAATTAGCTTGTTAAAAGAACTCTGTTTTCCTCCCAGCTACTTATCAGTGTGTTAGGTGTTAATTTTCTGAGTATGTAATATGATCTTGATTTTTTTTAAGGGAAAAATGACTGCAGTGAATGCAATGATTTAGTATACAATAGGTAAGTACAAACCACCATGTTCAGTAGCAGAGGTTAGGTTTCCTCTACTGTAGCATTTCAAAAGCATCTTGTTAACATTACAGTCCTTAAGGACTGCCTGCTGCCTTACTGAAGAATTTCTAGGGATCAGGAGGACATGTAAGAAAGTTCTTACTGGAGTAGTTAGTCCTCCACTAATCTGAAATGACTGAGACAGCAGAAACATCATTGTAGTCACTTGCGTATTTTTACCCCACATGGATTTTAGGGTTTTTTTAATGCTGATTAAACAAGAAAGTTCAGCACCTCAGAATTGCAGTCTTAGCTTTTGTAGGATTTCTTATTTACAATTCTATATCAGATGTGCAATTTAAACTGAGATAAGAGTTCTGCAGCTTTGCTATAACTCCGTAAAAAAGGTCAATTACTAAAGATAAGCCATGGGAGTAAAAGAGTGTTTCGGTGACAATTCACAGTTGTCAATGACATAAAGTAAGAAAAAGAAATTGCGAAGAGCAGTTGCAATCTGCTATTTTTAACTTAAATGAAAGCAAAAGTATTTTAGAGGTTGTGCTGAATAGGTCTATGTAATGTGGAAAATGGGAAAAAATACATAAAACAGATGGTAATCAGGCATAAGGTCTAAATAAATATTGAGCAAAACTATTAAGTAAAATAACCAATTTTATTTTCTGTCAGAACAATAGGAAGCAGAGGCCAACAAACTAGAAAATGGAGTAAGAGAAGTTGTTGCTGATGGTAATAAAGTGATACTTATTCTGTAGGTCTTTTGGAACTCTTTACCTCATACTGGACCTACTAGGACAAAATTGGAGCATAAATATTTCTAATAAGAAAGTTTAAACATTTTATGAAGACTGCGTGAATGAATGCATTATTTTTCTCCTTACAGACACTCAAGCCCATTAGCTATCCATTGAGACGAAAGGAGAAACATCTTTATTTGTGGACTCTGGACTATGACCTGAATGAAATAAAATATTCAGCTCAGTGAAATAGTATTATACTGCTTATATAACAGTCCAGAGTTGTTTTGTAATGACTCATTTAAACTGCAGGAACAAGTGGGTTGCAAAATATGAAATGCACGTTGATCTTGCAGAACATATGCAAGCAAAGTACCTTGCTCACCTTGTCTTTTTCCCAGCCTTAATGAGAATGAGCCAAAGATTACCCCATTTCAGAAAACAACATCCTCTCAACTGTTTAGGTAAACAGAGATTTACTGAAGCATTGGCAATATCTACATCTGCTCCTACCCTTAAAATAGAAATGATTTCACCCTCACTGATTTCACTCTTTTATAGGTGTGAGATAAACTTGTTCCCTAAACCATCATGATACCACCTGAATTACAACAACCCACTGGTCAGTCTTTATTGTATTATCTACATGCTTTAAACAAGAATCCACAGGGTATTCTTTCTCCTGTAGTTTTCCTCTCTGTCTCAACTGTGCTAAAATTTTTTCTCTCCCCTCCACTCTCTTTACTGTTCATTTAGTCTTTCTCAACAGAAGGTTAAGATAGTGTGTCTCCTGGTGCGCATCGAGCGTTGTGACTGTTAGCTGTCAGAAACTGGGATCTGCTTTTGTGTGCTACAAAACAGGTAAAGGAATTTATCAGAAAATAAGCCCTCTCTCATGCCACTTGGAGCTAGCAGAACTGTTTTCCTGCTCCAGGCCTTTCTGCCCTGAAGGGCCCCTTTTATAGTAAAAATTCTGACCTGTTCCAAGGAGACAGGACAATCACATTGTATAGGTGAGGCTTGGTGACTTTGGTGATACATGCATTTCACGACATATTTTCCTTCATTTGCATCCCAAGGAGTGTGTAAGTTAGTATGTTAATGAGGCTTAATGAGTGTCTCAGTTAGTTGTGGTCAGAATTTATTGCTGAAAAAATGAGGTAGATCAACACTTTGATCCTCCTACACATACTGAGGCAGCAGTCAAGGCTCTCTGACCTCTGTCAGAGGGTCTTTGCAGGTATCTTTATCTCCTCAGTGACCCAGATCTATAACAAGGGTTGTTTTTCACAGTGAGGGCAGTGTGGTTTTGTTGCTTTATGTGCTCCACTGAAGCAACATCAGGGCATGAGGGCTCTGCTTCACTCTGGCCATTTAGGCACTCAGGTATTATGCCTTGTTTGAGGCTGGTGCAAGATAAGAGGCCCAGCTCATGTTTTTCTGAACTAGTCTCATCAGTTCTTCATTGCCTTAAAGCCACACTGTACAATTCTGATCATTTATAGCCACAGTACAGCAAAAGGAGGCAGTAATTCCTGTACTTCTGCACCTCACTAATGTTTTGGTTTTTTTGAAAGCAACTGTTGCAATTGCAACTTGGGTGTGTCCTTCCCACCATTTTCTTCTCTACTGGGAAACCAACTGCATGACATTTTACTACTACTGACAATGCCTAATTCATTTTTATGTTCTTGCTGGGGGGAAGGTAGACCACCAGTTTCCAATAGTATGCAAAGACAACACTCTGTAATCTGAGTACTTCCCCTGTTACACCAGAGGTTGCTTAAACCAGTTGTTTCAAGTGTTAACATCAGATGTAAACAAAGTTGCATTTCAAACTGTTTTTTCAGAGTATTATTCCTTTAATTTTTCTCATCAGTGTGGGATGTACTGACATATAGCTGGTCTTGCAAAGGACTGTTTTCTTGAGAAACTATCTATCTTGGCTTTTTATATTTTTTTTCCTCCTACAGATGGGACTGGCCCCTGACTGGCATATATTTAGACATATCTAGCCTTTTCAGCAAAGCAAGATTTCTTGACACCAGCTCAGAATTGCACTTGCCCTCCCTCTCTCCTTTTATCAAAATGGTGCAATTTGGCATTATATCCACATTCCTTGAGAGACTGGAAAAGGATGGGAATTTTCAGGGAGCAGAGACAAACGATTAGTAGATGAAAGGGAATCCTGAATCAGTACTTTTACCTCTTTGTCCAAAATGAAACTTTATTATGACAGTCACACAAAATCACTGGTGTAGAAGTCTTTTTTCCTCTCATTCCTTAAAGATAGAAGAAATTTAGAAGGTTTTCTATTATTGGGTCTCCTGTACAACGAGATAGAACACAAGCCAACAGGACTCAAAACAAAATACTTTATTGAATAACAAAAGGATGATATCCATATATTTTCATCTGTTCAAGAAATTTCTCCATAATAGTTTTTTGGGGCCCAGTGTTCTAGTACTCTAAATGGCCACTAATGGCTTTCTAATTTCATAATACGCAATGCGAGAGTTTTAAATCCATTTACTTCAATTTCATGACGTATCAGGGGCAAAAGAATGTATTTAGTGGCTTCATGTTACATGTTTCTATTAAATTAGAAGGTGCCCAACTGTCCCATCAGGAACTCACATTGCAAGTTCTCAAAGACGGAAGGGAAAGAAAGGAAAGGCTACTTTATTAATCATTTCAGCTGTCAAATAAAAAAACCCAAAATCCAGATCCTTCCTGTGCTTTTGAATTGCTATGTATCTGGCATGGTTTGCAGCCTGAATTTTTTTTAGGAGGCTGCAGCTTGCCTATCTGGTTTTGAATTTTGCCACTAAATCCATTCCCCTCCACTCCCCTTCCTTCCCCTCCCTTGCCCTTCTCCCCTCCCCTCCCCTTTGGACCGTCCAGTTTTGTAAAAGTATTTGATAGGCACCATAATGTGAATGTAAAATTTGTCATTTTTGCAGATGAAAAATAAAAATTATACTAAAGTGCCTTTGCTGAATTTAGCAAACGTACAACATGAACATTGAAATGTAGTGATACTGAGTCTTCATATATCTGATCTGCTACCACGAGGGAGCAGGTGTTCACCAAAAATTTAGATTATACTCAGAAAGTTTTCAACTAATCTGGGTGTTTTAACGGAAGATTCAAAGGCTGTTATTGCACTCTCCAGGAGAAAGCAAGTCGAAATAACATATTTCTGTTTTGATTGCAAGAGTCAGTTTAGGTTCTAACATTCTACTAAATCAATTTCTCTCTGAGCAAGAGGACACAAATCTATCAGATCCAAACCTTGGCTGGGACTCTGCATTTTTTTTACCTTTGTTGAAATTAGATTGATGCTGTTCTGATGCACACCATGAACCTTTAGAAGTCAAGAAGTTCAAAGGCTTCTTTGAATCTGTGTGTGTTTCAGTTTAATGATTCATATGTCATTTCTTTGTTCCAACTTTTATATCCTGATGCCAAGCATCATGTAATAAATCATGTTTGTGCACTGTAGTAGCATTTCACACAATGCTTAAAACCATTCAAATACCTGACAGATATCTCCTGTCCCAAAATCATCCAGGAGAATAAATCTCAGATGCAAACTATAAAGTATGTGTTTAGTCCTTGTGAGTTCAGAAAAAATATACACTTGCATCCCAAGCACTTTATGACATAGCAGTATGGTCCATAACCGTCTAGTTTTAGAAGGTTACATGAGTGTCTTAGATTAAATTGTTGTCTTTTCAGAAATAGGATTTAATGAAATGTTACCCATACTATAACTTCAGTAAAGAATAAATAAAGACTGACCTAAAAATAGCATCAGTTTATTAATATTTTCAATATACTGAACAATTGCTGTTGAAAGCCAGAGGAAATGTTACAGGAGCTTTTGATAGTACTCTTTGCTGCACCTTCATTAAAATTACATCAAACATTCCTAATTTTATTATTTCCTGCTCTATGACAGTGACTCCATGCCTTTATTTATTTATTTGTGAGGTGAAAAAAAATCCCTGTTTAATTAAAGAAGTATAAAAGAGAAAATAATGCCCTCAGATAACCTAAGTGGCATTTATCACTGCTTGTGCTCTAATTTGAGGTTTTCTGCATTAATGTATCATCAGCTTTTAAGTAGCATAAATTGGTACAGATGTATTGAAATTATTGGACCTACACTGGGTAAAACAGCTTTCAACATAGCCTACTTGGTTTGTTTGGTCTGGTTTTATTTTCTAGCATGGAGTGTAGCACAGGACAGTGATTTCTGGATCCCCCGATGTCTCTCAGAGGAGGATTTTCTTTGTAAGGACTTTTAGCCTACACACTTTCCTTGGACTGCTCTGTTTAATTTGACAGTCAGGCAAGTCTCTCTCAGAGGTCTTTTTGGAATATCTACTGTTAACTTCATCACCCCTTCTTTCAGCATTTAAGTAAGTGTAGTCATCTTGTATTTCATCTTTGTATTTTTTACAATGTTCTCTCTCCCCCCGCCCCCCCCCCCCATTGTGTTTCGTTGGTAATTGCAGAGGTTATTTGTAGGTTACTTGTACTTTCAGATCTCTTGTCTAATAGTAAATTAAATATGTGGCCCATGCAAAGGAATAGGCTTGAGACAAAGTCTGTTCACTGTATTTGTCTGCCATGGCTTATGGAAATGAGCATGGCTTATACGACAATGTGATGAAGACTTAATAGCAAGCATTAGTAAAATGAAATAGAGCAGTGCTTCTCCCATGCTTTGGCACAAACCAGGACCAAGAGGCTGGGGTAAATGAAAGCTGGTAGAACATAGGTACTGACATTATCAAGCTTTTTTTTCCCCTTTAATGTCAGATTGACTGTAATGCAGTTCCTATTCAAAGACATTGCTGTAGAAGGAGACAGAATTTTCTGAACTGTTACTTTAAAAAGCTCCTCTCAATTAAAATGTTTACCAAGTCACATTGAAATTATCTCTAACATCTGGTCCTCGTTTCTTTCCAGCCTAACATTTTCCTGGAAAGGAAACACTGAACTCATTTCTAGTGGTTATTTTATGGTTTATACTGATAAGACTTGAAATTAAAAGCTGATCTGTGGCATTTATTTCTTCCTCTGCCATTAAAACTTTTGCAAACAGTCACTAAATTGTCAAAAACTTTCTGATATCATTCCAAATTAATATCCTAGGCAGAGCAAGAATAACCAGGTAAGGAAAGCCTACACATACTGTTTTAACTCTTGCTCTGAAGGTCACGAGCTGCAGTGACCGTCTTTTGGTTTTGTTTCACATAGAAACGTAAAGAGAACACATAAATGAGTGTGACAAAGAATACTTCTGCATGGATTATGTTTAGTTTTTACCTCCTCTTCTGCATGCTTTAAACACAGGTTCAAAACCTTCAAGTTTATACTGGGAGACCTCTTCCTTAAGGCAGGGTAAATGCTTCTTGAAAAAAGGCAAAGCACTGTTTCTTTTCTCACTTTTTACATTGCTTTACAAGAACAGCTGTGTGCCACTTGCTGTATTAGAGAGAACTATTGCACTAGATAGTTAAAAGGAGACTGTTAGAGAAAATTTGATGTTTTCTTGTCATAGTTGTTTTTTTCTGCCTCCCTCTGACTAATATAAGAAGTGTTAGGTTTTTAGTTATATATGTGGCTACAAGGTATCTTCGCAAAGGAGTAAGTTGAGGAAGTATGATAACTTTTAAATAATCTGTCTCTCTTTTCCCTTTCATTTTTAATGTAGCTTGGGTTTGGATCCATTTGGCATATCTCTGCATATAAGCACTGCTGATGATGATCATCCGTTGTTAGTTTGCATCTCCCTAGCTCAATGACAAGGTAATTCTTAGATGTTCTTGTCAGTTTTTCACTAAAGTCTCCATTGAAAACTAAGGGCAATTGTGTTAAAGCACTCTTGAAATGATTTAACATTCCTCAATTATATTTCCCATATATTGAAGAATATGGGTTAAATATATTTGCTGCCTCCAAATGAAATGGCCTCCAGTGATTAATACATGAAGGCAAATAGTCAAGAGAGATTGATGCAGGTTTAGCAAAAATGCAGGAAAAACTAGCAACTTAAGAGTGATGATGATTCCACCTTTTTCCCCAGAGAAATAGATATAGTTTTAAATGGTTCAACAGGCTGCATTTGGAGTAGCACATTAAAGCTGTAAACACCTCAACCATCAAATAATGAATATTGCATTTCCTTGCATTACCAGTGTGATTGACTATCACTCTAAGAGGGGTCAAAGTATGAGTGGAGAAGTGGCTCATTGTAGCAATAAATGAAAGAAAAACAAGCTATGGTGAGATGAATTCAAAGACTTTGTTTTGGATTAACAACAGGTTAACTCACCTGCCATTAGCCAAGAGATTTCCCTTTGATTACACCCCAGTGAATGCAGGAGTAGCTCTGCCCCCGAACACTCCTTTCATTTGTTAATTCCAAGATTCTCGGAGCATTTTATTCTGTTATTGCCAGCAAACACTAAAGGTTGAAAAAACAACGTTATTAATTAATCACTCTTTCAAATATTCTCCTAAGGAAAACTCCTTTATGATCTTTTATTTTTAGTTTTGTTTACTGAACAGCTTTTTTTAAGAGGTAACTAAGGAAGTCTCCCAGAGAGTGCAAGAGGTAACAATCCCCAAGAGCAAGAAATTGGTCAAGGAATGCAAGATGCTGTTGTATATTTCAATTTTAGTAATTTTTGCTGACTTTTTTTATTTTCATCTAATAAAAGAAGAAAAATACCAAGCCATGTAATATTGCTATCATTCTTAGACTATAAGTACAAATTCTAAAATGAAAAATTTGATTCAACACTAGAGTATTTATTTGATAATATTTTCACTAAGAAAGCATACTTATGCTTTGAAAAGCTGATTGCCCTCATCTGTATTTAAAATAAGTTATTTCAAAACAGTAAGTTCTCAAAAATCTGGAAGAGATCATTGCTATAACAATGATATATCATTGTATAGCATAGTTTTAAGTCTGTGTGCTTAATATTACATGACCATTTGCACATTATTTTTACCCTTTTTTCATTATATTCTACATTTTCCATCTAACTCATTTTGAGAAATTTTTGAACAATGCTTTTATGACCAGCTGGGAGTGATAGGCCATCCAGTTGGTACAGCGTGAGAGGAGAAAAAATATATCTGATTTAATTTTAATCAATTTAAATTTAATCAAGGAGTTTCTACCACTTGCAACACTTTCACTGGTCTTCAGTAGCTGCTGCTTTTCAAAGCTTAAATGTACTAGATAAGTTCAGTGTCTTCATATTTATCTGGTTTCAGTAGGAGAAAACTTTTAGTATAATTTCCACCACTGTTGAGAAAACTTCGGTAGCCAAGTTTGTGTGAGAAGCACTGCTCAAACTGTCCTTAGAAAAATAAGTGCTAGAGAATGGTTTCTTGACTAAGATCTACCATGGATATCCATGGTAGATTCATAAAGTCATCAGTTTTTAAAAAAGGTCCATAAACTTCTACGTCTACTGCAAGAGACCATTATCAAATTTCCTGCATATGTTCCTGCATTCTGTTTTATGCATTAGTTCCTAGACGGGTAAAAGACAAGGTCATTGTCTTTCTAATCCTGAAGCTCACCTGATGTATTCACTGAAATGTTTAATAATGAGCTGCTTATTTATTCCTGTTGAGAGAATAATGTTATTTTGTTTCCTGTTTTCAAATGGATACATTGAAAGTGATAACTACTCACACATTAGCCTATTAAATACACACAGGCCCCATTTTGAAAGTTGCCTGAACATCTCTGAAATGCAGCTATGTGCACGAGGTACAGTGGGGGCTGTGGAGAAGGGTTTATTGCAATGTTCTCCTTTGAAGCTTGGCCATGTCGGATCAGTGCTATGAAAGCTTATAACACTCAACAGGCTGAGTCTGTGCTCCAGGTTAATATTCTGTTTCAGCAAAGGCAGGGCCCTTTCAGGCTTTGTTTTTCATCCACAGGACTAATGCAATGCCACTTAAAGATAGTGTTTCAGTTTCTATCCTGAAAAGGAGCTACAATGTCATTCAAACACTGCCTGAATAGAAATGGAAGTTTAAAGGTATAAACCAGTTGTTCAAAAGTTTTGAGTGATTTTTGATTCCTAAAGGCACATCTGTACAAAAAAAAAAAAAACCCAAACAAACAAAAAAAACCCAAACAAACAAACAAAAAAAACAAAAAAAAAAAACAAAAAAAAACCAACAAAAGGAGCAGCAAGTGGAGGTAAACTAGTATTTAAAAAGGACTAACAAGTTGGGTCTTGGTTTCAGGATTTTTTGTTTTTTTTCTTTTTAATAGGCCATTAGCCATAAGAAAATGAATGTTAACAGAAGGAGGAGCCTTTAGTCAGCTCAGCCAGAGATATGCATGAGCTTGATACCTCGTGGCAAGTATTTGGGGCAATCCAATTTAACATGGAAAGAAGAACTGAGCAGCATAGCAGTTTTTATACAGTAGTGGTAATTTTTATTAGTCTTATACCCAATATTTAGACCTAGGAAATAGTCAGTGACATTTGTGTGTACTATCTAGAGGTAGTATAGCATTATTTGATAAAGTGTGAATATTGTAGCCTTATTAACATGCAGGCAGATAACCTCCACAAGCACAAAGGCTGCCTCGGAATAAGAAGCACTTGTTTTGCTCAGTGTGATTTGCAAATCCAACAAAATAAAATTAGATGAACAGGTAACACCAAAGTAAGCAAACAAGGTAACATGCATGAAAATGTAACATTTTAGCTCTTCTTGTAAAGCAGCCTGAGCCTCAATCAGTGAAGAAGAACATCACTTCAGCTGTTATATGGACTATTAAAATTCTCTGCCATGTAGTGCTTTGATGTAGTCATGTCAGATGCAGAACAAACTCTGTTAAGATTCTGTTCAGTTATATTTTCATAGTTTTAAATTTAATTTCTGACTAGATATGAAAACCTTTCATCATTTACATCTAATCTATGACAGTTTTGTACAGAAGAAAAAAAAATAACAAAAAACCTCCATAATCAAACAGAACAAACATCAAACAAAAAACCAATCAACCAAGAACAAAAAAAAAACCCCAAAAACAAACAAAAACCAAACAAAACAGACAATAATAAAACAATCAAACAAACAACAAAAACCACGAAAAAACAAAACAAAAAAAGCCAAACAACCACACAGCCCTAATTGTACTACAGACATGCTCCAGACCCCACCAGTCCAAACCTCAGGCAATGATCACAGTATCTTCTGTGTCTTTCCTGCAGTCCATTCCCTGCTGGTAGCCATGGACTAGTTTCACTGTAGGTTTCTGTGATACTCTGATGGAACAAAGTCCAAGCATACTGACTTATTAGAATGTCCTCCAATATTCTCTTTCCAAATTTCCATGGACATCAGTATAGCAGAAGTAAAAATGGCATGTTGTGACAATTTATAGAGCCAATTTTGTCACAAGTTTGATAATTTAATTTTGAAAAACAAAATATCATTGAAATGGATTCATTTTGCCATATGTTCATCCATCCTATTTGCCTCATGTTACTGTGGTATCTTTTTAATTACACAGCTCTTCTTGTTTTTGTCTACCAGGAAATATAATATCAGAGTTTGAGACCTCAGGAAACAAAGTTTTATGCTTTGGAACTATTAAGTCTAGTTGTTAATCATATGCTCTACAGAAACACTTCTGCCCCAGTCTGACCTCTTATAGATGCTGGTGTATGCAACTATGTGACCAGGTGGATGACAATCACATCATAGCTCTGGCCAAAAAACCATACAGCCGAAGCAGTGTCATTCCATAGCTGCTACTTCACCTAAAAAATGTACACTACTATCACACACTAGCAGCTCAGAACAGCGTCAGAGAAGAACACAAACTAAACAGTGATCTGACTTGGTAATTGTACCTGCAGTGTAAAAAATATATGAGTGTGAATGGCTGTTTAAGTACTCTCTTCCTCCTTGTTCTGTCTCTCCATGACAGTGTCACCAAAGTTAACCACTATGTGTTTCTAGGTTTAGCAGCACTGAAGTGAAAAAAAAGTCACTTAAAATTTGACACATTTCTGGAGTTTGAGGGTGTCCTAATGCTCATGAGGGTCTGACTGAGACAGACTTAATTTCTTCATACTAGCTTATACGGGGCAGCGCTTTGAATTTGTGATCAAAATATCGGTAACAGTACAGTGTTGCAACTATTGCTGAGCAGCCTTTGCACAGCATCAAGGCATTCACACAGACCCTCCAGATGCTGGGAAGGGGCACATCCGGGACGGCTGACCCAAACTATTCAAAGGGATATTCCATAATTTATGGCATCATGCTCATCAAGGAGGGGAGGGTGGTTTTAGGTTGGGTAGATATTGCTTAGGGACTGGCTGTGCATCAGCCTGCTTGTGGAATGCGGTGAGTAATTGTCTTGTTACTTGTTTGTTTGGGGTTGGGGCTTTTTTTCTTCTTCCTCTTTCCTTTGCATATTAAAATGTCTTTGTCTTGATCACTGAGCTTTCTTTCTTTTGTTCTGTTATCTGCCCTAAGTGTGGGGTCGGAATGACCTGCTGTGTGATGCTCAGTTGCTGGCTAGTGTCTGGCCACCACACATGATGAGTACAAATTGTTTGCTCTGGAATTGAGAAAGTTTAAACAAATTTTTACACAACTTTTTTCGAATTTTTTTTTCAGCCTTAGACAAGAACATGAGAGGGAAGAAGAGCACTGTAACCTCCCCAAACTCAAGAGCTAACAATAGGAATTTGCAAATGATAGAGAATGTCTCTTGAAAAGGGATTTTTTCCCCCTCTATGAATCGTAGGTAGCAGTAGTTATAAGCAGAACTATATTAAACTTCAATATTTTTAATAATGCATTATTTCTGAGAGAAGTAGTTGCTGGGTTTGTGTTATATGAGGCTGCCTAAAAAGTTTTAAAAAATCTTTAGCAGCCTCTATAAACTGAGCAGGTCATTCACACCTTCATTTTCTACAGTGTCCATAAATATGGTAATTTTAGCATTTCCCACTTCTTTCTCTCTCAGAAATGATCCTCTCAGTGGATCAGCCACTTCTGACATTTTCCTTCATTTTATAGAGATAAGTAGCAACCTCTAAGTGCCTTCCCTGAGCCCCTTGTGACAAGAATTCATAATATTAATTACCAAAAATTACCAGATGCAAGTAGTTTTATTTAACAAAGCTGCTCTATGGCTTCCTCAAGACGATATAGTACCCTTTATGTCCCAACCAAGCACTTAAGCTTGTAAATAAGAAGAAGCCCAAAGTATAATTAATATTTAAAAAACAAAATGTCAGGCTCAGCTAAAGAGTTTTTAGCATCCATATATTTTTTTTTTTCTTAAATCACATTTTCCTCAGAATGTGTTTTGGGACTTAACTGAGCAACTTTCAATTGATCAGAGCTTAGTGTTTTACTGCAAAGGGGCAAGAATTACAGATCTTCGTAAGCCTCAGGTCTAAAATGGGGGAAAATGGCATTAACTCTTAAATATTTGATCACATAGAATCAAGTGTGGTTTCTGCCTTTTTCAAATAATGCAGAAGCAGGGGAAAAATTCAAACAAATAAAGAAGGAAAATACAATTGGAGGAAAAACTGTTACTAGATACAAAAAATAAAGAGCACAGCCTAATAAGCATATGTAAATGAAAATCTGTACTTGATAATCTTCTGAAGTCCATGGTAAAATCAAAAGAACTAAAAGCTCTTTTTGCCGATATATGTCAACCATGAGAACTTTGTACTCCCAAGTTACTGAAATTTTAGCTTTTTGTTATAGAGCAGGAAACCTCAGAGCCGAGATCTTGAATGAGGTATCCAAATATCTACAAAAGGTCAGAAGTTCTGTAATAGAGTTTGAAGATAAAGCAAAGTTGCTGTGTTGTCCTATCCTTCAGACACAAACTTAATTTTTTTGCTAAAAAATGTGGGGGGAAAAGTATCTATTTCCTATAAAGAATTCAGCCCCTCCACTACCCCTTGTGAGGATTTTGAAGGCTACAATGAGGTCTCCTCTGTGTCAAGTCTTCCTGGATTCCATTGCCCTTCAGGACTGCATCTCAAGACACTCTTTCAATCAGATCCCCTAACAGGCAAAGATCTGACCTCTAGAGGTCAAAGGCAGCCATCCTGCTGCCACCCCTTCTTACTTCTAACAAGAACCTGAAACTTCTATAATTTCATGACCACTTATGCCCAAAACAGTTTCTGACAGTCACATCACCTATCGCTGCGCGTGGGTTTAGCTCCAAACCCCACGCCGCGGTCTCTTGCCACGGCTGCACGGCTAGCTCAAGCGTTGCTCGGCGGCGATAATACACCGAGCACGCAATCGCTCAAACCCCGTGAAGCAGCGCTGCAAAGAGACTCTAGGAGGTAGGACGAGCTGGGAACCGGAACGGGAAAGAGCAGGCAGACTTCGAGGCTGGGTCTTCTAGGAAAAAAGGTTTATTGCAGGAAATCGCAGACAAGACGGGAACACGACGACCAGGGCGAAGACCGAAGCTCCAAGCCCAGAGCACCGGTCAGCAAGGGGTTAAGAGGAAGCAGGGAATGGGAGTGGCCAGCATTGGGAACCAATCAGGGAGAGGGGATGGGGCGGTACCAAGGGGATACAACGAATAAGGGTTAACAGGGGGAGTGACCGAGACCCGGGGGCTTAGTAAACATTACAGTAAGTCGAAACTTCCTGAAACTTAACCAAATAAGGAGATAAGAGGGTAGAGGCTGCAGGGAATCATGGTTTCTCCCCATGACCAGGAGGGGTGGTGCTTCAAACCTTATTGCCACCAGTCGCCCCCCTAGTTCTGTCTCCTCTGCGGTTGCTCCTCCAGGTCCACCCAGACCTGTGCCACCGCAACAATCACCCACCAGCCCTTCTCTTTTCACAAACAACAGGTCCAGTAGGTGCGTTCCCTAGCTGTCTCTCTCATCAGTTGTGGCAGGAAGTCATCTTCCACACATTCCAGGAACCTTCTAGACTGTTCAGTCTCCATTGTGTTTGATTTCCAGCAGACATCTGGTAAACTGACTTCCCCTCTGAGAACAAGGTTAGCAATCATGAGACTTCTCCCAGCTGCTTATAAATAGTTCATCTGCTGTTTCACATTGATTAGGTCATCTATAACAGGCTTCTCACATTATATGGTAATGATCTTTTGTCTGATTCCTACCTCAACCCTTTCCTTACCATCATCAAGCTTTAGATAATCAAAGCACTCCCTAAAAAGTAGGACTATCCCACTCTTTCTTCAGCTATCCCCTCTCAAGGGCTCCAGTATTGCAGCACTCCAGTCATGTGAGTTATGCTACCATATTTCTATGATTGTGACAATATCATAATTTTCCATCTTCACAACGATTTCCAACATCTCCTGTTCCTGTTGGTGTAGACACTTCAGGTGATCTGTTGACCCTGACACCTTTTCTGGAGGTGAGACCTTAGTTCCTGAATGAATGCTCTCAGGTTCTACAATGGTTTCCAACACATCAACAACCCTTCTGTCTTTGCTGCTGCGTGGATCTCTGAGAGAGACCAATATTTTTATTTATGCCTCAACATATGTTATACATGAGGTGAAAAAATTACTTTAGGGCAGTATATGTGCTGGGAGCTCTGTCCTTGGAGAGGCTTTGCCTGGCAGCCAATCAGGACAGAGAAAGCTTCCACTACTGGACTGCAAGCGACCTGCCCGCATTGCTGTGGGGCAGATCCCTGGATGCCTAGGAAAAAATGCTCAGAAAAAGCGCGGAGGAAGCCATGCTATAGGAGGGCCAAGCACTTAAAGCAATTAACTGCAACACAAACCCGGGGGGTCATTTTCATATGGGTTTCTTGGATGGAGAGGGGCTCACCTGGAGGGTCAGATCTGTCCCCCTCCCCCCCTTGCATTTTCCTCCCTGCGATCCTGCTCCTTCCCTGGCTGTCTGTGTTGTCTTCCCCTGTCCTGCGCAGCTTCGCTGCTTCCCCGAGGCAGCTCCGTCACCGCGACAACCTTGTGCTCGCTGTTTCCCCAACGGAGCCACTGGTGCCTGCACCCTGCCTGCAATCAACTCGGAGTCGCTGCCGCCTGCACCCAGCCCAGAGCTGCCGCTTGCACCCAGCCTGTACCCAGCCCAGAGCCGCCATGAGTTTCGCAGCAGCCCCACAGCCGTCGCTGCCCGCAGCCACCACGCTCCAGCCCTGACCACCCACAGCTGCTCCCCGAGTGCACCCATAGCCAGGGCAGCCTGTTCCTGTTTCTGTTCTTCCCCCACGGAGGGCACACACAGCTGCTGCCGTTTGGAAATTGCGCCCAGCTTGCCACGGGAGGAATGCAGACTCCTTGCAGCTCGCAGTGCACGTGCTCCATCTGCCAAACTGTGGTCGACGGGGCGCCTGGGGTACAGCGGTAACGGTCTGTCCGGTATTTTCTTTCTCTCTCCATCTCTCTTTTTCCTTCTTCGTTCCTTTTTCTGTCCCCCTTTTGGTAGGAACACTTACCCTTTTTTATCAATAAACAGTTTTTTCAGATATAATATTACTGCATTTGTGCTTCATTTTTTGTCTGAGAAATCTGTTAGAATCTTTCCTGACTCCCCCTTTTTTACAGCAGGACGGGACAATCTCCATGCCCTAGCCCCACTCAGATGGCTAGGGTGTTACATGCAGTATTACAGAGACATTTTAGATGTGCTCCAGTGCGCTCAAAACATTGTGGAGCATGCTGAAGGACCTCACTAGCACACCCTTTCTAACAGAGTGACATGCCATCCCCAGGCTCATCTCTAGCAAGCCTGGTTTTATCCCCTTCCCCCTTCAAATCCAGTTTAAGGCTCTTTCAAGGGGTCCTGCTAACTCTTGTGCAAAGATCCTTTTCCCTTTAAGAAAGGCATACACCCCACCTTTTGTCAGCTGGTCTGGTGTCATGTAGACTAATCCACGATAAAAAACCAAAAAATTCTGCCATTGACACAAGTCTCAGAGCCAGGTGTTGGTCAGCTGGGTCTTCCTGTTTCTTCCAATGTTCCCTGCAATTGGAAGGATAGAGGAAAACAGTCTTTGAGTTCCTGATCTCTCAATCAATCAAAATTCATCCAACATCTTTGCAAAGGTTTAAACAAGATTTAAATGAACATTCACAATTCTTCTCTCTTTTAAAAATTAGTATTATTATGCATAATAAATTATTACTGTAACTAGTTATGAAGTACTCCCAGACAAAATTGAACTAATTTTTTTTTTTTTTAATTAATCATTAATCTATTTGGGTTTTGGCATTGAAAAGCAGATGAGGCATTGTATAAGGGGATAAAATAATGTAGGTAGTCCAGGAGGTAGAAATAAAGAATCCAAAACAAAAACAAAGGCCAGAAATATTCTCTCAGAAAGTGGACTAGCTTTTATTTAGCTGTCTCTAAATTGTTCCCCTTTAGGCACAGATGCAATATGGAAAATGTCAGTAGAACCATGAATACTTTGAGTGACTTGGAAATAACATTTGACAATGGAAATTATTTCGCCCAGCAGCCACTATCTGCAGCAGTTTTAACCTTAAAAATGTTTCCTTGATTTAAAAGGACCAAAAGTGGGTTGAGACTTTCAAACTGTGCATATCTGAGATAAGAGATACACCATACAGTACCTATTCCAACTTTTAATATCACACTCATAGAAAAGGTCATTCTATTAAGAAACACATATTACATTTGCAAAATATGATTCATAGCAGTAAAAACACAATAGAATTACAAAATGTCATGACAGAAAAGTTAGTGATATTGCTACAGAGTTATTGTTATTGTCCATTTGATGCACTTTAGTAAGAGTTACAGGGCATTTGTGGTTAAGTACCACAAAATGGAAATGGAGAAACATGGGGTGAGTCATATATGATTTTGGACAAGGCCTAAGCATTTGTCATTGATTGCTCTGCCCTAGATTACATTAATTGATTATGTTCATAATCTCCACAGATGTTGTAACCAGATGCTGTAATGGTGGAGTAGGTGGATACAGTTAATATATCCACTACAAGATGAGACTATTGGGAAAAAGAAAATTAAGCAGACTTTCTGGCTCATTCTTAGCAGAAATACCCCCCAAAATACCCCCAAAATAGCCCAGTAGCTATTTTTTCTCATAGAGTACTTGCTATTATAGTGACACAGCTACTATCATAGATGTCACAGTATTGAGGACATGCAGTGTCCTCCTAAGGTAGCAAAATAATATTAAATACAACAATTTTTCTTCTATTTGTCATACTCTGAGTAACTGCTGGGTAACTTTGGAATATTTCTCTGATGTGATGGAGGCAGTTAGTGCTGACAAATGTTTTTTCAGATGGTTTTATTTTCTTCTTTTATTAGATAAAACTACCTTTTTCCTGGATATTTACGAACAGTAGACCATTAGCAGAATAGAGGACACATCATCCACATGAACACTTATGAGTCAAGTCCTTAGCTCATGTTAATGGGCTGATTTTTCCTTCTGAAGGGTTTGGCCATAACTCTTAAGTGACGAAGTTATTTCCTTCTGGATTACAGTGAATGTGCTCCGTAGATATTTTATACCAATCACTGTCGCAGAATAGGAGCTATAGTTGATGACATACACCATGCTATGCAGAGTTCCACCAGAAATATTTAGACTTTTCTTGTAACCTAACGAAGTTTAAATCCTTGTAATAAATATTTAAAACACAATATAAAACAGTTTTATTGGAGTCCGGCTATGACATTTTCATATTCACACAATTAGCAAAGTTTGAAAGAAGGAGACAAGTTATTAAGAAGCAATCATAAGCAGACTGGCTACATTTTAGCTGTGCTTATTCCTTCCCAAAGTTCTGATCTAGTCAAACATATGCTGAGCTGTACATGCATGTGTATACTGATGCAAGTCCCTGTATTCTGGAATTTGAAAAATATTTCTGTCACCTCTCCTGGTTTTTGATTGAAGATGATGGATTTGAAGGTGCAATTTAAGCCCAAAGACCTCTCTGTCTTCAGCAATATTAGTCAAGCCATACTGGAGTGTAATTACTGGGCATGACTTTGCTTTGCTCACTGATTCAGACTTGCTAGATCACACAGACAAATAATACAGCACAAGTTACAAAACTAATTGCCCTGGAACTGCACAGAAATCCAGGTATGCAGAACTGTGTTTCCCCTAGTGCATCTAGAGAGCAATAATGGACAGGGATGTTCTTCAGAGAGAGTGACTGGGTGTGTTTGATCCACGGATTTTGGGGTAGACATCTTGCTCTGTGCTGAGAATGATGGAGAAAACCCGAGAGAGAAGGTGCTGCTAGCATTGCACATGTCGAAAGCAGGAGAAGCCTGCAGAATGATCCAGGAGTAGTTTGGTCAAGTGACAGAGCTGCCCAGGTGGGAAGACACGTCTCTGGGGATGCAGGCAGCAGAAGAGATGCCTGCTCTGCAGCTATTTCTAACAAACCCTTCTTAGACATGTCCTTCTAGGCTGCAGTAATAAAATAAGTATTTGCTGCCTTAAGGAGCCTTTGGAGGGTGACTGATGGAGGTGCAGCCAGGTAGACCTCAGGGCTCTGCTTGCAAGAAGTCCCTGTAAGGGAGGGAGCTATGCTTACCCCACTGTGGCTACTCATGGTTTCTGCTTCACCAGGCACTGGGATGTCAGTGAGGAAATGCTGACAAGAATGGCATTTTCTGATCAGGTGACAATAATCTGTATCTTTTGTTCATTCTAACCTAACAAGAGTCTTTATCCTGCTCAATACAGAGAAGTATTTTTACCTCCCTCCCTGAACTGCAGAAATCACTGCTGGTGCTTAGTGACAGTTGTTACCTCCAATATCATCCCTGCTTCTGGAATATCATTTTTTGATTCTGCCACAGGGTCCCATAAAGAAACTCATGTCAGAAGCCCCAAAGAGGTCAGGAGGTTTTTGAATGGTGCTATATGCCAGCTGAAACCGGTGGGCATTAGTTTCTGAAATTGTCAGCCTCAAAAGAAATGCACCTGCACTAGTCATCAGCTTTTTTAACTATAAAGCATAATTTCCTTTTCCCACTCAGTGGTCTGATATAATGCTGCAACAATGACAAAGCCATTGACATGTTGAAGCAAAGTCACATGTTGGTTTCCATTGGTGGCCCAGATTTAATGTATAATTTAGTTTTGCTGATCCTGTCTGACCTGTATCGTTGGTCTAGTTTGGTTTTTTCCCTCTTTTAAAATAACTTTAAGTTATTACTATCATCTGGAATAAAATTTACATTGTTTCCTCTTTCCAAAGCTAAGCCTAGTTATGAAGTTTTGCTTGGTCTTTATACAATACTGATGGTATTTAAAGCCTGTTTTCTGACCTGGAATTTGTGCTTGTTACTTTACCAGGCCAAAGAACAATAATATCTATTTTGCTGCATTCATTTAATAAATTAAGTAGCTGCATTTGGTGCTTCATAACCAAAGAGGAAGATAAAATACTCATTTGTTTCGTTGATGATCTTGCTATGCAGTCATGAGAAATTTGCAGTAATATATATAATATACCTTCTAAAAGAAAAGACAGAGGAAATACTGAATAACTATTGTGCCTTTCACAGTCATTTACCTTTGAAGAATATTGCATCCGATGAACCTGTTTCACTGTTGTGCCTAGATTTTTTTTCAAATTGCAAAATTAGTTCCCAATAAGATAAGTAGCATAATATCTCTACAGCTGATCTGTCTCATAAGTAGGCATTGTTTGCAGTTGTAAGATTAAAGCTTATTAGTATACTTTTGCTTATTAAGATACTTTTTAAGTCTTCTTTATGAAATTCAAGCCACAAAAGCTTAACTAAGTCTTCTAACACCTATCACCTAATTTTGAAGCAATGTATATGGCACAAAAAACATGGTTTGAATATAGTTTTCTAACTCACTTATAAGTCTTTATTTCTAATAACTACATTTTATGCTATGTTCTTAAAGGTTTCAAAATACTGTTATTATCACAAGGGGACTAAGATATTGTAGCACAAAGCAGATGTGTGAGGCAATATCAAAGCAAACAAATGCATTTTCTAGAGTGATTCATTCATATTCCTTCACTTCAGTAATTTCTCTAATTATTATTTTTTAAGAATACTATGATTCTGAAAGAAAGAACCATCTTCATACTAGAAAATGGAAGTGGGGGAAAAATTATTTATTTGAGAAGCAGTCAACAGAGCCCAATATTTAAGCATTTAAAAAAAAAAAAATTCAAGGTGGATGTTCAGAGAAGGAATTTGTTCTGAGGACCAGAATTTCTGGCTTTCTAATGTTTTTTCTCTTGGAAATTTTGTCTTCAAGTAATCACATTTGTAGCACCAACTGACTTCAGGATGCTTTATTTGGCAATATAAAGAACAGAATTACATTATCACTAACATTTGTCCTTTGCACTCTACAGTGCACCTCAGATAAAGAGTCATGAGACTGTGATTTAGTTACTATTTCTCTCCATCTCATACTGCAAGTAGGTGTGATTGATAGAACTTGCAAAATTTCCATCTGGATTTTGTTTGTTTCTTTGCTAGAAAATTTCTGATCATGAGCTCTGATTCTAATTTTGATTTTGGTCACCATCTTAGAATAGGACGGAAAGAAGGTTTGAGACTGGGCTTTGGCAAATTCTTTCTTTCAGTGTGTCCAGACAATCAGAGGCAGAATTTGCTTTCAACCACTATCCATTTATTACATGTCTTTCCAATAGAATAACTGCATAGAATATGACTGTCATTGTACACTGCATGCAGTCTTCTGGCAGCTAATTCAAGTTATTCCTTATTGCTATAATAAATTTTTTTGTTACAAAAATAACAATAAAAAAGTCTTTTCTAGAACCAACAAATGTCAGGTTTTAGTTCTATATAAGGTAGCTCTTTTGTGACTGTGCTGAACACAACAGATTCTACAAGGCAGGGGTCTAGACATTTTATGTCAGTGCCTATGTGTCACATTCACTTTGTCTAGTCGTCATTTTATTGTGAACCCAATAATTTGGGTTGCTCTGCAGTTTGTCTCCATCACATGTGGCACTTCAACCTCTGGCAGTAGGTGAGACGCAGGATACAACTCTCTCCTCCCCGGTGGGGTGGGGGAGAGTATGGGAAAGCTAAAAGTACAAAACATTGTGAGTTGATGGAAGTTTAAAGCAGTCAGATAGCAGGTGTTTAGCTATTTCCAGGAAAGCAAGGCTTCATCACACATACTGTTCATCTGAGAAAACCAATGCCATGAATTTGAATGTCCCCTCTCCCCCTTCTTTCCCATGTCTTTAGTGCTGAGTATGGCATCATATAGTATGGAACATCAATTTAGTTTTCAGTCAGCTGTGCCAGCTGTGTTGCGTTCCAATCTCGTGCACCCACAGTCTGCTCACTGGAAGGGCAGCATAAGAAATGGAGTAGACCCTAATGCTGTGCGAGCAGTGTTCAGCAACTGCAAGAACATGGTAACATCTGTAATCGACACCATTTTGGTCTTAAACCCAGCATCCTATGAGTTGTTGTGAGGCAAAAACTCCATCCTAATGAGTTATTGAGCAGTTGCAGGGTTTTTATTGGCTTCATTTTCTCGTAATAAGTTTGAAAACTGTAAACCAATATTTAAGTGTAACCTTGACTTAGATTTTTGAGATATTGAAGCTGTTCTAGAATATGTAATGTGCTTATCATCTAAAGGGGACTATAAGAACCTCACAGAGTCCATTGTGCCAATACAGACCTGTTTAAGTTTCATTCTTGCAAAAACCTGAGAAAAATGAGTAAATAAAATATCTCATAGACAATAAAACATGAACAAGAAATCAATGAAATCTATGAAAATAGACATGTTCTATTTTTATTAGAGCCTTTCAAATATTTATTTTAATTTCTTTTTTTAAGTGAAACATTCAACTGAATTAAACTATCCTATCATTAAGGCATAAGTTAAGAAGAAATATTTTCAGAGTGTGATGTGGGATAGGCTAGGATAAATTCCTGGGAACAGACTTTTTTTCCCTTCTCAATAGATAGAGTGGCCATGCACATTTCATCCCTTCTTCTATCAGATAATTTGCAATTGGTGATCTCCAGAGAGAGACTGTGCAGGCAGAGTCATATGTAATTTATGTTGCCAATTACCTAATGTTTAATAGACATAAAAGGTAGCTAGGGGAAATGTTAGTACATTCACTATTCCTACTGAGGAAACCTAACGAGTTTCTACTGGACCGGCAGACATCAGCCAGGATCATGCTGGCATTCACCTGATCAGTTTCAGGAAGTCCTTGCAAAATCTGATCTTTGAATTTTCTCTGTTCTTTTTTTGACTCTGTTGGTTTTCTTGGAGCTCCACATACAATTTTTTTTAGATATTTAAAAAATCTTGCCAGTACTGTTAGTCAGGAGAATCACAGGGTTTTTTTCACTGCTATGACACACATCTCAGCTTTAGCCTTCTTGCTGCTAAGTAGCAAGTGAAGCTGAGCCAGACCAGCACCTTACAGAACTGATCACAGTGTCAAAGACTGCTAAGACCCCAGAGCAGGTGTTATGAAAAAAGAAACACACCAAAATTCTGAGTTTCATGCACTGTGCCATACTTAGCCTACACAAAAGAATGCTGAAATTAAGAATATTAAGTCCAAAACAGTTGTATCTTTTAGATAAAGCAGAAGGGACATCTCTGGCTTAGCTTAGGTGCTGGATCCTCCTTTTGACTCACAAAATGCAGCAGGACTGGTAGTGGCAGGTAAATACTGGGTTCTGACTCCCCTCAGAGCCAACAAGAAATTCAGTCTCAAAGGGAATTTGTTCCTGTCCTCTCTCACACTCAGTTCTTCACCACTGTATATGATGGTCATCTGAATGGGGCTGTTAACATTTTAACATAAGAAATTTCCAACTGTTCACCGTGGAATGGAGAGTCATGCCTCCAGAGAGTGTAGATAAAAATCTAAGGTATCCTTGTTATATGGAGTACATGCATAAGCATAAAAAATTTGAAACAGTGGTGGTCAGGTAATTTTTCATTTGAAAGACCTCCTAAAGAGGGCAGAATCAAGGTACAGCACACATAAGATTTCTTACTGTGTTTTGCAGCCACTGGCGGGACTGACATCTACTTGCTCAGTAACAGATCCTCACTTTCCTTCTGTCTTGGATCTCCTGTTTTGCAGGTATTTGTGCTGTCAGAATTGATTCCCTTTGAGAAATTTCCAATATCAGGTCATCTGAATGGTCAGGATATCACCAATCTTCAGACTCCATAGAAGCACACACGTACTGGCTTGGAAGACCTATGCAAGGGTATAGATGCAATCCACTCTCAATTGGTTCAGGTATATTTGGGGTTCTTGAATCCTGACATGAGTCTCCACAAACAGCATTGTTCAGAATGCGTAAGAACAGAAATATTATTAATTGGCTAATTCACATAACATGTAGCAGACAGACAAAATGAACATGCTAGCAGACCACTACTGCAATGTGCTTACCACATCCCGTACAGGCACTCAGTGAGTCTCTGCTGCCCACACACAAGACAGATGGGTGTGGAGGTGTGCTCTCTGTACCAGGCTGAACCTCAGTACTGCTGAGCAGTTCTCTTTGTACCATCCAGTGTTTTTCTTGGGTATTTTATACCCTTTATACCCCTTTCTGTTGGGTGTTTTCTCTGACCTACTGTTGAAGGTTGAGGGGGGGAGTGGAATTTTTACCATTCTGTTGCTAGGCAACTAACGACCGTATACTTAAGGGCCATCTACTCTTACAAAAGAGACAAGACTTTTGGTTAGGCGAGCACGGGAATGAGAGATTGGGGGATTTGATAACGGGACACTCTCTTGAAAGTTCTGGAGGAGAGAGCAGTGGGAAAAAAGCAGCTCTCTGCTTTTTGGCTGCAACTGCGGAAAAAGCCCAGCTTTGCACTGGCTCTTCTCTACCTGGTGGGTGAGTTCTTGCTTTGGGAAAAAAGGCATGGGACTCCAATCCTCTCTTCCCCTCTGGGAGGGTGCATCTCCCAGCTACGGTGCAGCAGAATGGGCCACAGCTGCCACCGCCCCACGCCCTGCCTGCCACCACCCTGCGCCCTGCCTGCCACAACCGTGGAGTTCCTGCCGCCTCCTCTGCTGGCTGGCTCGGGTAGGCTGACCCGGCTGCTCCATCTTCCTGCCCTGAGCTCCCTGCTGTGCCCCATCCATCTGCGCGCTATCCATGCCCAGCCCCGTCTGCCATTATGCACGTGACACAGATCCAACCTCGCGCCACAGCGCCCCCTGCAGCTGCGCGGGAGTCATCGCACCTGCCCTGCTGGTCTAGTAGCCCAACAGCGCCCCTGCTGGCTGTGACCGTGACTGCACCGAAAGGGAAGTGCCTGGCAGCCCAGGGACATCTGCCACCAAGTTTTTGGTTTTGTTTACTGTTTTTTTTTTTCTTGTTTACTGTTTTTGTTACTGATTGTTTACCTCATTATAGATACTAGTAAAGAACTCTTATTCCTTTTCCCGTATCTTTGCCTGAGAGCCCTTGATTCCAAAGTTATAGTAAGTCGGAGGGAAGGGGGGTCACATACTCTGTTCTAAGGAAGGTTCCCACCTTTCTTAGCAGACACCTGTCTATCAAACCAAGACACCTACCATCACATTTCGCCTCTAAGCTACAACTTCTTCTGAGAAGCCTGTGACTGCCTTAAAGCTCAGTAGGACATTTTTTCATGATAAAATACAGGATTAAGTCCCAAGTCACATATCATGTCTGAGGCGCTTGGTCACACAACCATAAGCTGTGGGATGGAGTTTCCATCCCTTATGGCTCAAGGACACTGACCTTCTCATGATTTCCCTCATCCTGTAGGTTCAGTGTCAAGGGCTGGTGTCCTATCGCCTGGTGAGATGTGCTTGCAAATCATCGTCAATGTCTTATAGTGGCTCCTACCACATCATCATTCAGACTTGCTCCTGTCCCCACGGCTTGCTGTGAAGGGTGTGGTGCTCTTCCTGTGGGTCTCACACATGAGCATCCTCTGCTTTTGTTAACAAGCCATATCAAAGATTTTATTAATAGTACTTTTAATATTAAATCTCAAAAGTAGACCATCGTTTCCAAATATAACATGATTTCCAAAATTATATGAAAAATAACATTCTGTTTAATAAGGAATGCCAGTATATTACAATTAATTTAAAGCTGGTACTCTATTAATGTAATAATTGTATAGAATTGTGGCATAATTCAGCTTAGAAAAGAGCTCCAAGATCAAATCCAAGCTCTGACTGAACACCACTATGTCAACTAAACCATTGCATTAATATCACATTGAGTTTTTTCTTGAACACCTCCCGGGATGGTGAATCCCATCCAGCTCCATAGACATTTGAGTGTCTAAGTGGCACAGCATGTCACTAACTGCTTCCTACTGGGTTACAGGAGGTCTGTGCTCCCTGTCCCTGTCTACCACCTCAGGGGACTGGTTGCCCTGAGTGTAACTGGTCTTTCTGTAAAAGACCAAGACAAAGAAGGCATTAACTACTTCAGCCTTTTTCCCATCCTTGGTGTCAATGTTGCCTGCCCTATGAATGTTTATGCATACATTCATGACCATTTATTTTTTTTCTTCTAAGTTTCGACAATCTTGATTATAAAAAATTCCCAAAAATGTCTCATGCTGAGTGTCAAAACAGCTGACACAAGTATTGCATGTTTGTCACAACTCTCCAACATTCCCAGTGCTCACATCGTGACTTGAGTTAGTAAAAAGAAGTGTCATTTCATATGGGACATTTTAAAGCTGTTAAGGCAATTAAAAAGTGACTCTTCTCTGTTACTTCTCTGTTTTAAATATCATTTAAAAATATTGTAGTGGTACTTGAGTGTTGATATCAATGTTCATAAATCATGAAGGTGGTATTATTAGCACAACCCTGGAAAACCACTCAGAACTACTCTGTTTGGTATTTATTAGGCATCATGATTAACTATTTAGTTAAAGATGTTCTTTTTCAATCAGGAAAAAAAAAGTCATAAAGGTTGTCACTGAAAACCAGGAAATAAACTCTCCAACCAATTTTACTAGGTTAGAAAGCTGTCTTTACTTTGTCAGCTGCACTACAAGCATGGGTTCTTCCCCTTGAAGCATGCATGCCCTATGACCAGGTTATATTTCTGAAGCTAATACATATCCATCACATTTCCTGAATACATGCATATATGTTAATTATTTCCATGGACTTGTTTGGGTATGCTTCCAGATCTTCTGATAAATCCTTTCTCCTTGAGAGCATCTCAAATATGTGGTCAGGTCATAATGTACTTCTCTAATCACTCTTTGCTCTGACATGCAATCCTTGTTCCCAAAACTAAGCTATCAGCTAGTACATATTAATCACTGATATAAGTAAACAAGGAAGCATTAGCTGACACAAGACTTATTAGTCACAGATGTAGGGAGTTAACACAAGGCCACATTAATCTCTGGCATTTGTACCAAGCCCTGAATGGTACAAAACTAAGAATTAACCATGAATATACGGATCATGCACTATGTGTTAAAGTTCAAAGAATTTTCCATTTTCCCCCACTGCTACACAGCCTTCTTCTTATAGAAATATAACTTTTTTTGTAACAGAAGAGTTCTCTTTAATCTGTACATGCCTGAAAGATTTTCTCCCTTCTTTCTCCCAGTTCTCATTTGTATATTAAATTAAAGTTACATATAAAATGTTATTTTCTTTTTCAAATATTTTATTATATTTGTGATCCTGCTGTTATATATTATGCATGGGACCAATAAACAGCTACACTCAAGCATTAGCTATTCATTTGAAAAAGTAGGTGTTTGAATTAATATGAATTTACATACTTAAATGATATGTAGCAATAGTAATGGAAGTAATTTATGATTCAGGTACAACATAGTGTAAAAATAGATTAATTTCTGTCTTGGGGTGACTTTATGATGATGTTGTATTCCCCTCGTCTGCTGTATGACCAGGAACGGTTCTTGTAGTTTTAAGCTGGGTCCAGGGGAGAGGAGGGAGCCAGGGGTGCTCTGGCAGGGGCTTTGTTCAAATTCTCACTCCCATGTGCTGGGCTGACAGTGCTGATGGGTTACCTTGTTGCTTTTAGCTAGCTTGGTCTTTGTTAGCTTAGGCAAGAAGTTTCTTTCCCTGGACTGTAGTAGCCTTCCTCCTGCAGCTTCTGTTGTTTCTTCTGGAGCTGTTCAACTTGGTTTTGGGTCCGAGATCAGACCAGCCTTGGGAGACCTTTGGTGGGAACCCCAGATCTCAGGAAAAGCTGAATTAATGAAAGAAAGGACTCTAAATCCACCAGTTTCATCTGCAGCGAGGAGGAGACAAACATTGGAGGTTCACCAGATTCCCATCTGTTTCCTTTTCACAAGCTTCTGTGTGTACTTTTCTTCCTTCCCTGAGACAAAGGCCATCTCTCATTTTGTTCTTTCTCGCCATGTGGTTGGCAGAGTTTCTTTTTCCTTTCCCCTGGCATTTTGGGTTTGTTTGTTCTGCTGTGGGTGGGGGGGTGGGAGGGGGCATAAGTTTCTAAAGGTTCAATATTTAACAGTTATTACTTTTGCGTTGTGCAGGCACCATGTTTGTGAAATTAAGAGTTGGAGGGTTTTTTTCACTTTCACTGATCAATATTCATTTCATATTGACAGGAAGGGATTGCTGAAACCCTTTACTTTAGAGGAAGCACAGCTCAGATGCCTAGGGCTAAACCCAAGCCTTGCAAGGGACAGGCATGGGGGCCCCATTTAGTTCAAATGCTGGCAGGTTTCACTCTCTGTGAGGTGGGAAAGCCCAGGTACCTCCCCTGTCGGGGGCCCTCTACTCAATTTTTGTGAGACCCCACCCAGACCACTACATCCGTGTCTGGGAGCCCCAGCACAAGAAGGATGTGGGGCTGTTAGAATGAGGTCAGAGAAGAGCAATGGAGATGCCCAGAGAGCTGGAGCACCTCTGCTACAAAGACAGACTGGGCAGAGAATGCGTTCCGATCGGATGAGGAGAGATTCCTCTGTCCGAATGAAAGCGCAAATGACACCATCTGATACATACAGATTTATTTAACATGGATTTTATTGAGCAAGAAATGTGAGGGAGAGAGACAGAAAGAAATAGGAAAGAGGTGTCAGAGAGAGAGAAAGAGAGCAGAAGAGAATCTATTGGAACTAGAGGATCTTTGGGGTCCTTCCCAAACTAAACCATTTTGTGATGCTAGAGGATGTGTGGATGTGTATTTTAACTTCATCTTATTGTAGCACTACTACTACTTCTACTGCTACCACTAATACTTTGCTACTACCACTATTCCTTTTTCACCTTCTTCTTTTTATCTTTATTCTTCTTTTTCTTCCTATTATTAATATTTACTACTATTATTCTTTCTTCTTCCACATCAACTTATTCTTTCTTCATATTCCTTGTCTTATTCTTTGTTTTCTTTTTCTTATTCTTGTTTTAATTCTTATTCATGTTCCTTATTGAATAAGATTTCCTAAATTATTCTTTGTCTTACAATTCTTTTTCTTTTTAATTTTTTAATTATTTTTCCTTTTCCTATTCATATTCTCATTCTCATTCTCATTCTCATTCTCATTCTCATTCTCATTCTCATTCTCATTCTCAGTCTTACTCCTTTTTTGTTCTTCCTCTTCTTAATCCTTTTATTACTCTTATTCTATATCTTTCTTTTTAATTTTTTGTTATTCTTATTCTTATTCTTAGTATTCTTAATCTTATGTTCATTTTCTTTTTTCTTTTTCCTAATCTTATTCTTGTTCCTATTCTTACTTCTTTTTCTTAGGCACTACTACTATTTCTTCATCTTCTTCATGGTATTATTAGTTCTATTCCTATTCTTTACTTTTCTTGGAGTTTTTTGGTCATGTTTTGTGTTGGTTTTGGGGCATTTCTGTTTTTGTTTTCTTACTGCTACTACTATTTCTTAAAGCCAGCTTCCCTCTGTTTTGGCAGAATTGGGTTTGGCGCAGTCCTGCAGTGTGCAGTGGAGTCCTGGGAGTACTAGCTCCCGTCTGTGCCCATTCCTCATGGATCAGATCCCAAAGGATCACAGGGAATCCTTTCAGGGTGAGAGGAAATGGCTTTGGATTCCACCAGGGGGGGTTCAGATGAAATATTCAAAAGAATTCTTCCCTGACCACAAGAGTGGTCAGGCATTGGAAGAAGTTGCTCAGGGAGGTGGTGGAGTCACTATCTCCAGAAGTGTTCAAGTGTCGTCTGCATGTGGCACTTGGGGACATAGTTTTGGGCTGCTGATGGTGGTGCCAGGGCGACGGTGGGACCAGATGACTTTCAAGGTCTCTTCCCACCCGGATGGTTCTCTGGCCTTCACCACTGAGCCACGTGGCACCAACTGTCCCCCCACAACCTGTGCTGGTTTGGGGCTGGTCACATGGGGAATATTTGGTCTTGGGGAGATCAGCTTGGGACGCTTCAAAGCAGCTGGGGATTGCTGAGGCTGCAGGGACATGTCCAGGCCAAGGCAGCCCGTGTGGCTCCTGTGGGACACAGGGCAGGCTGCGGGCCAGCCGCCACCTTTGGGGCCCGGACTGGCGCAGGCAGCGGACCCTAATCCTGGGGCTGTGGCGCCAGGCAGGGGCAGCAGAAGAGACTCTGCAGCACCTGCAGCTTTGCTCCAGGTCCTTCTTCTCCTGTGGCTGCGGGCCACATGCCTAGATCACAAGCAAAGCCTCCTGCACAATCTCACAGCTGCCTAAGTCCAACAGAGACTTGCTGCAGCCTGGGGGGCTGCGTGGAGCAGGCTCTGGGCTCTCTGTCCCTGCCGATGTCCCTCCTCCCTGAGGCCAGGACAACCAGGTGCCTTTTCCACTTGGGGAGCCAGAGGCTTGGGAGGCTTCTCCTCTGCCTCCTCAGCAGCTCCAGCTGGTGCAGCAGCAGCTGCCAGCTCATCCTCTGTGGGACTCCCCCGGGCAGGAGAGGCACTGGGCAGCTCATGGGCTGCCTCTCCTGCCACCTGGGTGCCCACACTGCTGGGAGAGCTGAGTCCCTCCTGAGCACAAATCTGTGCACCCTCATCCTTCTCTGGGTTCCAGGGTTTGTCCCAGATCTTGGAACTTGTGCTTTCTCCCCATTGGTCCATGTGCGGATGGCCTCGCAACTCTTCTTCCAAAGGAGAATCACTAAATCCACCAAATCTCTCAAAAAAATGATTTAAAGTCCTGAATCATAGCATTGAAAAAAATACTTGTATATCTGCAAAAATAAACAAGTAAATGAATATATTGAAAATATAAAAAGGAAAAAAAAGGGAAAGAAAAATAGAAGGAGAAGCAATATGAAAAGCAGAAGCTCTGTCAATGTTTTTGAATGAATATGCCTGGCAATTTCTGCAGTAATAAGACTTAGATCATGAGAGTTGTCCCCTTCTAGAGTGCTGTGGTTCCCTTTACTTCTTGGCAGCTTGTAAGTGACTGTGGTTTTGCTTGAGGGGTCAATGGGAAATGTGACCTCAGAATAATTTTTCAACAGAGATATAAGCTAAGATTTAAAGAAAAACACATCGTAACTACAGCACTTTTAAAAAGTACAAATTGCCTCTCCAGTTCAAAAACTCTTTGCTGTTCTTTGTCATACAGGTTTCAGTTCAGAGCTTTTACTCTCTTTAAAGAGACAGGCTAATCTATGACTTATTTTCATTGGTTTTGACTTATTTCTTGTGCCAGATCACTGAAGAAGAGGAATTCTTGCATAACATCCTAACTTTATATATAACTACGGCTAGTTTTTTTTTAAACAGTTGATATATTAGGTGAAGCCCGAACATACTGTTGATCAGAAGGTGTATTTTCAATATGCTGAAGTTTAGGTAAACCTGAAATAGAACTCTCTCCCACACAGAGTTTTGCAAATCTCCCCTACAAGAAAGAAGCCAAAACAAAGCAAACACAAGGAACAGAAATATTTCACATACCTTGTTTCTTGGATTTCAAATTAGTGGGAATTAATGGCAAATGTTTTTTTGGGGAAATTACTTTAGTATTCTACATAGTTCACACATATAATTTAAAAATCCTCTGTCTTATTACATAAATGGTTTTCCTGAATTTGGGCTGGGTTTGACTCTTATAATACTTGAATTTCCTCACAGAAGGAAATACCAGAATTTGCTCACAGGAGGACTTGAATATATTAATTACATGGAGTAGGTGACTGTCATGATATTGTTTAAGCAGAATTATTATGTGTAAGTTCAAGCTGGTCCACTAGGAGCTTACATGCACAGAAATTGAATAATATTATATTTACACCTCTTCATTACAACTTATTACAATTTGTTATTTAATCACTAAAAGAGATATTTCTGGTTATTCAGTGCCTAGCTGTATCTAGAATATTATACCACATAAGTTTTTTTTGTATTCACAGTGAAAATGACAGTATTTCATATTCTTTGTTGACTCAAATGGGTCAACAAAGTTCTAGTGGGTATAAGTCTCCTTGTCAGACCGCAAGTTTAATTTTTACTTTTTACTTTTACTTTTCAACTCCTTTTCTTGAGGTTAAATTGACAGAGCATTTGTGACAACTCAGTTCTCCCTGTGGCTGTTCTGCCTTCACAGCAGCTGTAATATCAGAAGATTCAGTAACTGCAGCAGAAAACAAATAACTTCACCCCAAATTAAGAGAAGTTGTATCAGTAGGTAAAGAATGGATTTTTGTACCATACTGCTTCAGTACTGATAGTA
This sequence comes from Acanthornis magna, assembly GCA_036785705.1. Classification (NCBI taxonomy): domain Eukaryota; kingdom Metazoa; phylum Chordata; class Aves; order Passeriformes; family Acanthizidae; genus Acanthornis; species Acanthornis magna. Next base: position 229,337 of record JAWUZG010000654.1, read on the forward strand.
ATATTACACAGGCCCACTCAGAGCTCCAGCTATAGTACTTTTCCTGTGGCCTCTTCCTTTTGCTTTCTTTGAGATGCACTTGCATAGGGAACCATCTTTGCAGGTTTCCTGCATGGGTAAGGGAAAGCAGATATTTCTGGGCACTGACCCCTAACATGCCATCTAGGGACTCTTTCAGGAGTTCAGGGTTGGGAGTGGGCTTCTAGCCCTTAGTTTGTTCTTTTCCACCCACACTGGCCTGGTTGTTGCAGAAGAAAAGCCATCCATTAGTTGGTATTTCTCTAAATGAAGGGAGAGGATCATAGGCATCTATCCCTTTTCCAAAAATAATAGCAGTGGGAGAAGTCCAGCTGTGGACAGAGTATCTCGTAAGCATTAAGACTCAACTTAGATGTGCACTGTGATTTCATAAATACACATTTAACTGTTGAGACTTTGAGCTATGTTGGTCAATAGAAAATGCACAGGTCTGCACAAAAGTGGTTGAAAAAGATACTGGCTTAGAACCTCTAGAATATGCCCTATAATGTGAAAGACTGGAGGTAGCGCAAGACGAAAAACAAAATAAAATAAACCCCCACTGTAATGATGGGGAGCAAGGTAACAATCTCCTTGGGCGATTTTCAGAAAATCCTTTTAACAGGAAAACAAGCCTTTTTATGCCCTCCACGTGGGTGGGGTAGACATGGATTGGTTGCATGCCTGTCAGTCACGAGCCTTCCCATCCAATCACCATACAGTGTCCAAGCATCTTGCTGACCAATCCCTGCTTCTTGCAAGAGGCATCTGGGCAGACCCAAAAGCCATCTGCCACACCCCACTTTCAGTTGAATTTTAAAAATATGATCTTTTTTTGTCCACCCTTGTAGAAATAAAAATCCTGTTCCAGTTTTTGAGTTTGCATTGGTTTCTCTTCCTGACCTTTCTGTTGTTTTCTTCCCATGCCTTTGGAGGAAAAAAAGAAGGCATTTCCATTAAGTGACATTTAAATTTATTTATTTTTATGATTTAAAAAAAAATTGATGAAATATCTCAACCACTTAAGAAACAGATAATGGGAAATGACTTCTTAGTTAAGAGGGAAAAATAACATTTGAAATCAATGAACTGCAGAAGCATGTCCTAATTGAAATTCTTATAAGGTATGATAAGTTCCTGACAGATAGTTAAGTCTGTGAGAAGTATTGTCTGAGAAAAAGAACTGTGACAAAAGCAGAAGGCTTGGAAACTTCTTCATCATATAAGCACTGATATGGCAAGAAAAAACAAGATCATATCTGTTTCATTAATGTTACAGTATCCTGTGTCACAATAATCTCCTTATGTAGTAAATGTGGGTAATACCAACTTTTGACACATGAAATAAACAGAGTGAGATAAAAAATGACAAAACTTCTTGTACAAAGTTTTTTCTCAAACAAGAATGCAAAACCAGAGCTGCGTTTCTGAAGTAATGCTAGAATTACAACTACATTGGTAACTCAGATTTTACAGATTTCTGAAACTTAGGTAAATTAGTAAATATTTTTTCATCTAGTCCCAGCTGGAACACTTTCCATAAAACTGGAAGATAACATTTATGATGTTCTTTACTTCAGAAACAATGACTTAATGACAAATAGAGAAATAAGTTTTAGATATATATTTTTTACATTTTGAACAAGCCATGTGCACCAGACTTGTACATTTCCTGTTATCTACCTATAATTCCTTCTCAGGTTTAGCATGAAAACTGTGATTAGGAGAGGTTAAGAAGGTAGTCCTGAGGATACATGAGTGAAAATCACAGAGCAGATGCAAAGACAAGTGCTCCTTCTTTCATCCTGGCCTCAGTTGTACTGTTTATTGGGTACTGCTGAGTTTGCTGAGCTAAGCTTAACTCTGATGTTAGAACCACTGCAAGAGAAAAGAAAATGCTTAACATGCATAGGACTATTGGGACTCTACAGCCTGTTGTTCTCACTTATTTCTGCATGTGTTCAGACACATGACTTAGTAAAGAAATTATCACTGCTGTACATTAGACATATACAGAATAGATTACCCCTCTTCAGGTCCATTTTTAGCAACTAAGATGCACAGGAAAAGTATGCCTGTGACAGATTCAAAATACCTGCAAACTTTTACAGGTTATTGTAGGCATCAAATACCAGGAGTTTGGCTTGTCTGATGAGCAAACCACATGCATTCAACAAACTCCTAAAGGCTGTCACAGACAAAAAATATGTTTAAAATTATTTTAGACAATAATAAACTGTGATCAAATATTCATTACTGAACATCTTGATTTATATTTCAGCATGATGTAAGTGCAATTGTCTTACTGTAAGGATGCATGTATGTAGTGGTTCACAGTTATAAGCAGATAATTGTGTCTGTCAAAGGCAGATACATTCTATTGTACATCAGCAGAAATGATGCAAAATTCGGTTTTAATCACAGAGAGGCTCAAACAGATACATGAGAGGGTAAGAGGGGAAGGGAGATGATGTCCAAGTCCCCTCTTTGGTCAGTTTTCAGCACTTAATGGTCTTGTAATTTTAGCCTTGCAAAAGACCTTCATTCTCTTCCTATCCAAAAATCAATATATGTTACTGGTAATAAACGTGATGGTTTGTTTTTTTCCTGTCTAGACTGGAGACTGGCTACTTTCTAAATAAATTTTCTTCACCACCTACTGGTCGTTAGTGTCAGAAATCAAATTTACATTTTGCATGAATCTAATATGATTGGTTTAAAATACACTTTTATGCCTTGCACAACACTCTTCCCAAACAGTCTTACCCAATAAACACACTTATTATATATCTAGAACGATTGCTGGGGATTTAAGAGTCTGAATTTTGTTACGTATTTTACTATCTTACCACTTACTCTTGTTATATATGGTAACATTTTGGGAACAGATGTATACATAAACCCATGAGTCTCTGAAAAATCCATAAACCCTGCTGATAACAATGTAAGTCCAATACTAGTAGTACATCAGTAACACATATTTAAGACAGAAAGATGTAGTTATTTATTCAAAACAAATGCCTGTGTCTAAAATAACTCCATCATGAGATTTTTCTCCAGTGAATTGTACCCATTCTTTGGAGCTGGAAAAAAATATGCCTCTAACTCAAAATCTTCTATGGAGCTCATCTGAGGGTAACCCATTCTAATGCAATTATCCATGTTTCATTTAGAAGAGTGATCATCCTGATGGTTCAGAGTATTTCTCCTTTAGTAAGTGAGAGCATTTACATTTCATTAACATGCTAAGGATTTCCTTAGAGTATTTTGTGATAACTAAAAAAAACCAACAACCATACCAAGGAATTCAGATACAATCTTTTATGTTATCACAGCAGAGGTAGTAATACAGTTAGTTACAGATGCTTTGCTATCTACAAGTCATCTAACAACAAGTCCTGGGTTCTCAGGAGCAAACAACCTGAAAGGAGTCCTTATAAAGGTCAGCATAATGCAGGGGGGTGAGATGCTGGTGGTAATATAAGCAGATCATGTCAGTTCTCAGTCTTACTCTGCAAGGCATCCAGGTTGCTGGAAATGGTATAAATACAGGCATCTTCATGATTAACACACTGAAGTGCTGATTACAGGTCTTACTCTATTGCAGGTTGTTAAAGCTGGGGAGGGGGAGGATTTTTTCCCCATTCTGTTGCTAGGTAACCAACAATTGGATACTTAAGGACAATTTACTCTTTTGTGAGAAAACAAAGACGTTGCCAAGGTGGGGCATGAGGAGGAGAGATTGGCCATTCAGTAAAACTTACTTGCTTCCCGAAATTTGGAGAAGCAACAGTGAGTGTCTGCTGTTTTCCTTCAGCTACAACTGTGGAAAAAAGCCCGGCCCTGCACTGTTTCTTCTCTACCTGGTGAGTGAGCTTTCATTTGGGAAAAGGGGCAGGGGATTCCAACCCCCTTCTCCCCTCTGGGACAGTGCATATCACAGCTGCACTGCAGTGAAAGGGGACCTGGCTGCCGCCGCCATGTGCCCCGCCTGTCACAACTGAGGAGTTCCTGCCACCTTTGTTCCTGGCTAGCCCAAGTGAGCAAGCCCTGCAGCGCCATCTCCCTGCTCTGAGCTCCCTGCCCAGCCCCGTCCATCTCCACGCCATCCCTGCCCAACCCGACTGCCATTACCCACATGACACAGACCTGACCTCGCGCCACAGCGCCCCCTGCAGCTGCGTGGGAGTCATCGCACCTGTCCTGCTGGTCTGGGAGCCCGACAGCGCCCCTGCTGGCTGTGACCGTGACTGCACCAACCGGGAAAGTGCCTGGCAGCCCAGGGACATCTGCCACTGAGTTTTTGGTTTTGTTTGTTATTGCTATTGTGGTTAATTGTTGGCTTTGTTATAGACACTAGTAAAGAACTGTTATTCCTTTTCCCATATCTTTGCCTGAAAGCACTTGATACCAACGTTATAATAATTCAGAGGGAAGGGGGTTCATATTCTCTATTCTAAGGAAGATTCCCACCTTTCTTAGCAGAGACCTGTCTTTCAAATCAAGACACAAGTGCAGCAGGACAGGACTTCTGTTAGAACAGAAGAAGTACAGAACTACATTGATGTAAGAACAGGGCAAAAGTTTTTCACCTATGGAAATATCAGAAATAGAGTTTTCTAATGTGCCTCAGTGTGTTTTGGTGGATGGGGAACACCTGATATGTATTTTATGGAAAATTAAGGATGGGTAGTTAACATAACAGACACTTTTCTGTTTTCTTCTGGATTTTTGTTCATGCAAGGGTCACTTTGCACTCTGAAATCACAATTCTTGTTCTTTCTGGTACAGCTTATTTGCTGTGTATCTTGTAACACTGTGTGATTTTTACACTGCAGAAAATGCTTGCCTCTGGGAGTAGAAGTTTTTTATGAGCATTTGAATGCTTTGATTCCAAAGGATTTTTCTTTCTAACACTGACTGAAAGATCCATTACGAAAACTAGATGGGGTTCATCAAGATAAACTGTGATATTTACCTTCTTAGTTATCTGACATGTAATGTTTCTCATGCAGAAGCTCTTGCTGTACTTCAGCTTTTACTATTGGAAGTAGCATTTGGATTTGGATTTGGACATGGTGTGTCAGCAAGGCATATAAAAAAAGGATACTAAGCAACAACATTTCTTAACTGCTTTTTCTTCAGCATGGGGATGCTTGAAAGGATCCCACTATGAAAGAGAGCAAATTAATTTTACTCCTAAACTCTTATCTGATAAAGTATTATGCTTACAGTGTGCTTCAAGACTTCTTACAGCCTCTCCAGAAACCTTAGGAAATGGCATCTGCATGGTTAAACTTCCTCAGGAGAAGGAAGTTTTGTGAGGTGAGTTTCTGTTAATATTTTCTTTGTTTTCCTCATGATTTTTGAGATTATCTTGGGTGGGAGGGGTGCTGATATTCAGTTAATTTCCTTACATGGACGTGTCATTAATATAATCAACAGTAATTTCAAGTTAAGCATATTAGTATGTTTTGCTTAATATCAACCATTTGTGACCATTATTAGTAAGTGCAAATCATGCCATCTGTGGAAACTGTTCTGGTTTTCCAAACTGAGTAATTCAGATCTAAGAGAAGCAGTGAAAAGCTTTTTTTCTGCAACAATATATGACCCATAGTTTAAAGTCTAATTTGCACAGATTCAAGCTTTAAAAATTATATATTCTTAATATATATAAATTGATGTAAGCTACCTATTGGACAAAAAAGAAATAGAAAATGAAGAGAGATCTAAAACTCTGTAAGTCCTATTTGCTGCAGAAAGCTTCGGAGATTTGCTTATTGATCATCACAAGGATGAAAGACAACATAGAAGGCAGAAAGAATCTGACAGCCAATGAAAAATTTGAATTTGCTCTTTACTTTGGAAGAAGCTGTGTATGAACAAGAGCAACAATACTATGCTGATGCCTAAAACAGGCTCTCCGAAACAGAGGCCAAGACAAAGTTAGGAGAATAAAAAGTGGACAAATTTATTCAGGCCTGAAGGTACATTTAGGGCAAGCAAAGCCCCCTCATGAGACTACACCTAAAATGGACAGTGGGTCACAAGCCCTTCACCTTCTATAAGTTCTGTCCCATTAGCATATTGGCCCCTAATTCTCCAGCCACACCCTTACGCAATGATGTTAACCATCCCAGGCTCGGTCTCCCAAACTCACAATTGTTTATATATTTTCAAGCTCTAAGGCAATGAATGTGTCTTTGGATTTTCTATTCAGGGAGCCTTGTTTTGGCTAAAGGTGCTGGGAACAGAGGTTTTTAGCATTTTATATGAAACACAGAACTACACCAAGTTACAGATACATGAGGACTAAAAACTAGAAATTATTAAGGCATCAGTGCCAGCTGGAAAAACTGCTGACTGTGACTCCAGCTTAGTGGAACACCAAATATTGTGACCATGTCATTTTTAAATTGTTAGACCCGACAGATTCCAGAGTGACTGCTGTCAATACAGTGAGATCAAATCTTCTATGATTAGGTAAAATTAAATGTGGATCATGCATGGCTTACCATGAAAACTGATATTTCCCTGAACTTTGATGCACACAGATATGGCAAATTTTCTGCATGGTTTTCAAGCAAAAAGGTTTTATGTACAAATGCATTGTAGATTAATTCATGTAGCACTTCAGAGTATGACGTGTAAGACTTAACATGTTTACTAAGCATATACCCACAGCTACCCTTAAATAATGGTAGAGGTGGAATAAAATTTAACAAACTCCAAGCCAAGGCTGAAAATTTATTCTCCCTTTGTGCTGAGGAGTCAATACAAGTTACTTGATTATAAGGGCATCTTGACTGTTGGAGCTTTTTTATATTCCTGCCCATATCTTTGTTTTTATTCAAGCATTGCATTCTCTATTGCTCTCAAAAAACATAATAACACTGTGTAGATTAAATAGCTACATTTTTCTGGTCATTCTCTTTTCTTTAAGTGTCAGTGGTGGCTTTGATGCCTGAAAGAGAGGCCAAAAAAATTAGGAGTATAAAATGCAGACAAATTTATTCGAGGCCTTCAAGGTACATTCAGGCAAGAGAAAGTCCCCCCCAGGGATTACATCCAAAATGGACGACCAGTCATGAGCCCTTCACCTTTTACAAATTCTGTCCCATTAGCATATTGGCTCTCAATTCTCCAATCGCACCCTCAGGTGATGATGTTCACCACCCCAGACCTGCTCCCCCCATCTCACAGTTGTTTACATATTTTCAGGCCCTAAGGCAATGAATATGTCCTTAAATCTGTATTCAGAGAGCCTTGTTTTGGCTAAAGGTGCTGGGAAGAGAGGATTTTAGCACTTGGTAAGAAGCACAAAACTGCAGCAAGTTACAGATGCATGAAGAGGAAAAACTAGAAATACTTGAAAGCATCAGCTTCTTACAGTCCAAGTTTTAACCTTCATAATAAACCTACCACAAATTAATTGTAATTTAATAACCGAGTGGAAGGTTATTGAGTCGTTAACATTATGTTGAGCTCTTGAACGTTTGCTTGTTTTCTAAAGGTGAAAGCTGCCATATAGGTCTGTGGTTATCACGCAAAATAACATACTGAAACACACTAGTTAAATTTAATGCAGGAGCAGACAAGAAGAGAACCTCAAGTCCGCACATAGGAAATCCCGGTTTTGAAAGCATGGCTACAGTGGTTCAAGTTTTGCCGAAGTAATCACTGCAATATTGATAATCACTGTTTGCTTCAATACTCAGTCGGTAGTCACACAGCCTGAGTGGTGCTTCAAGGCTGCACAATATATTCTGCAAGAAAAGGTCTTGCATATTTTTACACTTCCTCAGAGTCTAGTCCAAATAATTTGCTGTCTTGTAATAATTTGTAAATAATCCAAGTGCTATACTAATCTGACTTCTTTTGTTGTAGTTTCCTTAATAGATCAAGAGAAACAAATACTACTTATACTTCTGCCTCATGTTGCCCAAAATCAGGGGTAACACTGTGCCATTTGGGACAGATTTTTCAAGTTGTTCTATCTCTAGAAAAAACACATGTACACTTGCCTGAATTTTATTTTAGGCAAAATCCAGAAACATTTCACAGGAAATAATAACTGAAGAATAGTGTTAAGATGAAGACATTCACATGATTTGGAGAGATTTAGGAAAGAAGTTGAAGATAATACTTTGACCTTAACATTTTTTTTAATGTAAGTACTTATGCTATGAGGGAACCATTCCTCACTCCTTGCAAAATCTCGACTACTACCAGGGTTGTCATTATTTTGTTCAATACCTATGTATTGCTCTACAGGCATGACTAAGGTATGGTTCACTTCAGAAAACACTTCCAGGCTACTGCTTTCTCTCTTGCCTTTTGATGGGTTAATGCTCATTAAAAACTCTCCAATGCTGTTGCTAAATCCAATATCAGTTTCCTTCTTCAGCCTCAGGGCTTTTTTCTTTGCTTTTTATTATTTTATTTCTTCTTTTCTGCTTTAAAATGCATCTTTAGAGTCCACCACTCTAAAACAAATAAGGTAAGCAGTAGCAGGATTATCATATATTCATTGGTATAATAATAATAATAATAATAATAATAATAATAATAATAGTTTCCTGAAGGTATCAGGAATTTGCTTTAGCCTCAGACTAGTCAAAGTATCTTTGTCAATATTTAATCTCTATTGACTCATGACTTGATTATAATGCGTAACGCTGACCACATCAATCTTGCCATAAAACCTGGCTTCTTTTTCTGACAAAACTCTATTGATACATTTGATTAGTCCTGACATTGCAATAGTAAAAAACTGCTGAGATTTTCACATTCTATAAATTTGTGTACGTTTTTACCCTGAAAGGACATATAGCAACATCTTACTAGATTAAACTGCTACATCTCTCTGTCCTTTTTTGTTTCAAATGCAAAAATGAAACAAAGAAATATGAAACATAAAAAACTGTGTGAGCAAATGGTATGTTCTCATTTGAACAGCTACTCCTTCCTCACAGAAACCCAAAGAAAGCCAAAGCCTTTTATTGTTTTTTTCAGCATTTAAAAAATTTTCCCCAGCAAAATATCTTGTCATGTGCTTAATTTTGTGATATCATGATGTCCCCTTTTGAAGAGATGTATGCTTAATTGTTGAAAGCTTTTGTTGAGCTTTGTACAACTTTATCTGCTGGTCTGTAGTCTGAAGTATTATAGAGTAACATAATACTTCGCTGTCTTATTTTTAGGAGGAAAATATATATTCCAAATAATGAAAATGCATTGGTCAATTTTATTCATATATTCCCTTTGGGAATTTGATCCCCAAAAGCAGTTAATTTGTATGAAAAATACCACATGTTCACATGAACACACAGTTCATCAGAATATCTCTGTTCTAAGGTTTGGATCAAATAGTTAGTAGATGTGGGTGTAGATGGGGATAGTCTGAAAGATCTAAAATATATTGCATGTATGTATTTATATATGCAGAAGTGATTTGTTGGATGACAAATAAAGTCAAAAGGCAATAGCTTAAAATTAATAGGACATAAATATCTTGCTGCCACAAGACATATTTAAAACAAATATCTCAGGCTTAAAAAAAAGATTTAGATGTGTCTAATCTATCTACGCTTACAGCGACAACATTCAAATCTACGACAGCTTCTGTCTTAAACAAAATGCATTCTCACAGGTGTCTGCATGCCACATTTTGGTGTAGCAGATGCATCCAGAAATCTGGCAGAATAAAGAAAAGCTGATATATATAACATAGTTGGGTAGTCATAAATGGATAAACATTTGCTCTGTTACTTTCTACACATCTTTGCTTAGAAAATATAAGAGCAGTTTAGAGTCACAAGTATGTTTTCTATTCATGACCATATAATTTTGTGTCAGGGTCAAGAAACTTACTGCAGTATACAAGATGAAATAGTTAAAAATAAACCTTATGGATCATTTGATCTTTATAGCAGTATACAAGATCAAATACGTAGAAATAAACCTTAAGGATCATTTGATCCTTAAAGATAGAATAAATAGATCTTTGAAAATTAATGAGGAGCAGAATTGTTGTTACATATTAATTGTGTACTGCTTGGTATTCATGTTTAGGCAGTCCGTTTCTAGAAGTCAGCTTTCCTTTCTCTGATATCCCATAGCAGTTCATCAGAGATTCATATGTAATTGATATATGTCAACTCAAAAGTGAAGAATGTATTTGGCCCAAAATGTTTATGGGACAATTTGTCTACATCAACCTGGGTTGAACAGCTTTGAGTTGAATTAGCTCGGAACCTGCCCTTTATTTTTGCATTTCACTTAATTTTTGATTCACCTTAGAGTGGTGATTACATTTGCCTCAGGAGATTTCTAGTTAGCTTTACAACTTTGATTGAGAGTCTGCAGTTAATAATATGTAACGATGATTTTCCATTTTTGCATTGTCTGCAACTTTTCCTTTTCTTCAGTAAATAGAGACAATTTTAAAAATCATGCTTTTAGAGCTGGTCTTATGATTATAAAGAAGCTTTCTTGTTTACTGGCTCAGTTTCTAGTTTAGACATCAACACTTTGTAATTTGAGAGAAAACAATGACTGTGAGAAACGCTAACGCATTAATATTTTTTGTTATCAGTTTACTGTAGGACTGTTCGGAGACTCTGTTAATACAAAAATTCAAGGTGCAGCCTGCACGTATCGACCTGACTCATTTCTCGAATTGTTAAGAAACTTGTTTCTTTATGTTGCCCACACTTTGTTGCTTTTTGACTTATGACTAGCTGTGCCTAGATCTACACACCCTTGAAGATACAGGAATCTGCAGAGCAAGCACTAGGAGAAGCAAAGATGGATGGCTATAGTAGCAAAAGGTTTAGATATATAGATGACAGCAAACTGTTGCCAGCTGTTAACCCCACCCCCCCCAAAAAAAAATTGCATAATCTTACTCTTTTTAAGAAGCACATTAACAAATACACAGCAGTATATCTGTGACCTTGGTAGACTACAGGGATATGGTTTGGTTGTGTAGGGCTGGGATCAGGAAACACAAGGCACAGATGAAATAGGACAAGACAAGGGATACAAAGAATAAAAAGAAGAGATTGTCTAAGTAAATAGGTCAGAAAAGAAAGGCCGAGGAAGATATACCCCCACTGATGAGAAGGGAGGACTATCGACAGCACATATGGAGACGTCTGAGGTACTCAGTGAGCTTTTCACCCCACTCTACTGGCAGTCAGGCTTTGCCCATCTCTCAGTTCCCAGAACCTCCAAGGGAATGTTGGAGGAGCAAATTCCTCCCAATATAAGTGAAGGACAGGCTCAAGACCACTTGATGAAACCAAATATCAACAAGTCTGTGTGGCCTGATGAGATGCATCCCAGGGTCCTGAGGGAACTGAATGGTGTTGTTGACGATACACTCTTGAACACATTGGAAAAGTCATGGCAGTCAGCGGAAGTCCCAGATGACTGGAAAAAGGGAAAAATCACTTCTATTTTTATAAAGGGTGGAAAGGAGGATGTACAGAATCACACACACAGAATCACAGAATCACTTCAGTTGAAAGAGACTTCTGAGAGCATTGAGTCCAAATAATATCAGGTCAAATATACCATGGCACTAAACCCCTTAGCTATTATAGTAAGCATGTAATTATTCCCATGGTATGACATGAAATATGTAGATGAATATAAATAGGTTACATGTTGAATAGGTTCTTGTATTATCACTTCTGGGTAAAGAACCAGTGTAATAAGCCTTTCCTCCTAGTGAGGGGCTTCCAAAAAGACTAGAACAGGGTAAACTACATCGGGGCAAACATATGGCTGGTCATTGTGAAAATTTTCATTAGCATTTATTTCTGAGAGTGAAAATATCTGTTTTTTTCTCACTAAAATATATTAATCCAGGTCTGAGTAGCAGAAGTCTCCAAGGGAGAAAGGAAGCATGGCTTAAAAACAGTAAAGATAAGCAGGATTTTTTTACGTAGAATCTCATATCCTTTGAAGAAACAAATGAATTTTTGCAATGAAAAACAGAATGACATCCTATTCCTGCTCAAGTTAATGGCAAAGTTATTTGTTGACCAGAGCTACACTTTCCTTCAAAATGTACTTCATGTTTCCTGAATGCATTGTGAGCTATGTACATATGAAAATGGATATGAAATTATCTGAATTTTGAGCATAATTTCACCTACAAAACCAACTAACTACTTGTTTTAAACTGTATCTATCAGGTTAGAGCTGAAAATTCACTGCAGTTCTCTTACACGCTTTTATAGATTTTCCTCAAGCTTGATCTCGTGTGTCAGTAACACAGTGACAAGCAACAGTCAAAATGGGAGGAGATATTTATGGAGTTTTTTCTACCTTCTTCTTGTACTGTCACTATTCTCTGACCTTCAGGGACAGAGCCATTTGAGACTGTTGTTTGGTGAACTAACAAAATGCCTTGTACTCCAGGCAGGACAGTTAAATTTTGAAGTACTAACTATTTGGGAGTATACAGAAAATCTGTGAAGATTTTTATTTGGCTTAATTCCATACTTTGTTTTATAAATAAATGAATGCAACAGAAACGTATTTGCCAGTACAGACTTATAATTTTTACAAGAAACATTGTAATAATGAAACACTATTTTTAGAATAAGACATGATTTCTAAATTAAGTGTTTCTACTTATCAGTACATGCAGGGTCCAGCCTGCATGTCAGGAGCAATTTACGCTAATGTCATCCTGATTGCTGATGACTTTCTTTTTTCTTGCAGATCATCAATTTAAACAATTCAAATATACATTGTTTCACTGTAATGTTCTAAACTTGTGTTTTGATGTCATAAACACACTTGGCAAACTGTTCTCTGAGGAGTGAACATTTATCTTCAGCCAGAAGGAATAGCTACATACACAGAGCGGGCCCCTGTAATATACAAGTGTCTGGGAAAGTCCAGGTTTTGGGTCCACCAGATGATCTGGTGAGAACATAATCTGGACCTGGAAAAGTGTGAGAAGTTATGGAGACGATATCCTTTGTACTGGTAACTGCTGAAGTAGGGGAGGGAAGGCCAAGGATAGCCAATTTCAATGTAGATTCTGTTGGATTATCTACACAAAGCACAGGTTAAGATTGAGGCTGATGTAGGATATGGGTGAATGCGCAAGGACTGGAAGAACAGCACACTCTTGAACTTGTGGATAGTTGCTCGGTTTTAGGAGATTCTGACACTTAGAAAAATTAAGGAGTTATCCAAAGTCTACAGACCCCAAAAGTGAAGTTTTGCAAGGAAACAGAAGAGGACGAAATTCATTATAGTCTCTCCATGCATGGGGTGGGTCTGATGTTACTCCAGAGAATTTAGACTAGACTAGACTAGACTAGACTAGAATAGAATAGAATAGAATAGAATAGAATATTTTAGTTAGAACCTACAATCTTCCTGTCCCACTGCCTGACCACTTCACAGGACTGACCTAAAATTAAACCATATTTTTAAGAGCATTGTCCAAATGCTTTGGCCACTGACAGGCTTCGAGTATCAAACATCTCTCAAAGAAGTCTGTTTCAGTGTTTGACCTCTCTCATGGTAAAGAAATGTTTATTAATGTCCAGTGTGGACTTTCACTGGTGTAACTTTTAACCATTCCAATGTCTTGTCACTGGATCCCAGGGAGAGGAGCTCAGCACCTCCCTCTCCAGATCCTTCCCTCAGGAAGCTGCAGAAAGCAATGAGGTTTTCCTTCAGCCTGTTTTGCTTCAAATGAAACAAAAGTAGTATCCTCAGCTGCCCCTCACAGAACATGCCATAGATTTTGGGTGTGACAGAAACCAGCTCAAGCAAAACCGCTCTTGGAAGCAGGACTGAATACTGTGGAGAAAGATACAAGTCTCATTCTTCAGACCAAGGTATTGATTGAACAGCAAAAGAAAAAACCTGAGGTGAGAGTTATGTGCTGAGGGGAGATCCTTCTGGAAGATTTAATTTCTGTTCTGCGGAGGAAAAAAGGCTGAAGCAGCTTATGTACAGATAAATGTGACTAGCTTTGCTTAGTTGAGACCAGCAGACCCACAACTGTACTCATCAAAGCAGCTGAGCCAGGCTTGAAAGGTATTTGAAAGTAGAAAAGTAGATGAATTTATTAGTTTCATTCAGCAATATAAACAAGAGGAAAAAAGTAAAAAGATTAAGATGGAAACCTGACAAAATATCTAATGTAATAGAATGCAGATTTAGATGTCCTTGTTTTTGACTGAAAAAGTCAGTTACTGGAGTGAAAGTGGAAGATTATGAAGTTAAAACATCAGACAAGTGAGACAATTTTTTTTAAAGTATGCAATAGTCGTGCTTAGACTGGCAATACCCATGTGAAATGTGATAGAAATTTCCATCCTGTAGCTGTAAGATGCCTTCATTTCCAGGACAACGTGCACAGTAAATTCCGAGAAAATATGTGGTCTGTTTAAACAAATCAAACCCAAAATACTATGTTCTGTTATGTCTGTACTTATATGGTTCTTATTTATTTGGAAAAAAGAGAGAAAAATAAGAAATTTTAATATTTTGTATATGTATATAAATGAAAAGGCATTAAAACACTGGGGAAATATATAAAACCAAATCAATTTGTAGCAACTGAAATATATTTTAAGGAATTCTTTTCAACAGTGTTTGTATCTTTATGACAACATTTTTATGTGCATTGAGCTCTAGAACCATTGATCTTAGTTTTGTGAAACCCTTGATTTTGAGCTTTGAGTTTTAAAAAGCAGAAACCTATACACATCACAGAAATACACTCCTTACTTAGGTCTTTAGCTACTATTCTTGGATCATAAAAAAATATTGATCTCTGCAAGAAACTGCTGCTGTTTTGCTAAAGTTTGCATAAGTTTGTTATGTAAATTAATACACCAAGAACACTGCAGTAAAAATTAAAATGAACTCTCAACATTTTGGTTCACTTGTTGGATTTTTTTTTAATGGGTTTTATACCTAAACTTTTTCTTTTCAATGATCAGTTCTCACATTCTAACTTTTTATTTTCAATGGTCTGTATTTTTCTACAATCTTTAATAGTTATACTTGTCTGCTACTTACAATATGTGAAAATCTGATTTCACGAGCAGCTTTCTTTTTTTCCAGATGGTTAGAATACTTTATTTATCCAGGTCTTGGGAAATGTAATTTGAAGGTTTCCTTGGAAGACAAAGAAGACCTAATTTGGAGAAATTTTAGCTGTCTCAAAAAGCTGTGTGCAACTCAAGCACTTTTCTCCAATCACTCCAGATTCTGTTCACATTTTACCAAGATTGTCAGCCTTTAAGGACTCTCCTTAGAATCTTAAGATCTGGAGAACGGGTTTCAGGTCCTTCAGACCCCAAACACGTAACCTGTATAACAAGATATTGCAAGAAACTAGACCTCAAGCTAAAGCCTACTAAGGCTGTTAAAAAGTAGTTATTGCTTCTGTACCCAGAACACAGTGTCAGCGCTGCTGACAGCTGAGTACACCTGGCACTGGGATATATTTGCAGCAGTAGTGTTGTTAGGAGTCAAAGGAGAACAAGGTTTTATCACAGAAGAGAGAGACATATGTTTAAAAAGAGCAATCACAAGAGCCAGAGAGGTGCTAATAAGGACCAGAGAGTAACAGCTCTGGGACCTCAGCAGTGGAGCCAACATTCAGGAGTTGAGTATAGTTTTGAAATAGGTGTCTGACCTCTGAGACCTGATCATGTCAGTCTTCTCACATGTTTGGTTGAAACAAGGAATAGTGATCAATCTCAGAGAATGAACATTTGACTTAATGGACCTGATTCACCTGAACATCTAATACTGTCAGAATGTCCAACTGCATGGTTTTGCTCTGTTTGGTTCTGAGAGTCCCTATTTTTATTTTTTAATTTACTGTGTTTGTTTTTTTTTTTTTTTTTATTTCTCACACCAGGTATAGTCTTTCCAAATACACTCTCATAAAATCTCATATAATTTTATTAATAATAAATAATATTTATAATTTCCCAACCAGCTTAAAATAAAGTATATTTATTTAAAGTATATTTATGTCTATACATGCAACTCACTCCTGTTCGTAGTCTATTAACTCAAAATTATATATGTCATCATTGCACTGCCTGTTTGCTGATCCCCAGTTGTTTTCCATGTCATTGCTGATTAATTCCAGATTTAGAACCTTGTTACTTTTAGAATTTCCTGATTATCACATTTTCCAGGAAAATATAAGTGTAGAGAAAACCATTCAAATGTTTGAAACAGATGTATTCTAATCTGTAGAAATCTATCCACAAGCTGCAATTGTGTTTCCTAAGCTAAGTGGCATAATTATAAAAGGATATTTGAGATTCTTGGTTATCTTTCATGACAGTATGGATTTTTAAATTAATTTTTTAAAAGGGAAGTCAAAAAAGAAAGAGCAACACCAGATACAGTCGCCCATATTCATGCTCCATTCCAGTCCATTTTAGTCACCTACTGTGCCCCATGTGGGAGTGATGGTAAAAGAAAATCATCTGTTGTCATATCAAGGATACCAGGATACTTAGCATTTAGTATCCTTGCTTAGCCTCACATTTGAGGCTGGATTGAACAAGTACTGCAGCAGATGCTGTTTCTGCTGCTATGGAAAATAAAAGCACTGTGTTGACATTAAAATGAGGAACACTCCAAGATAATAAGATTATGTTTAAATTTTCCGATATGCATAAAAAATACATTGAATTAGTCTACTTCTGGATATTTATATCCTCTTTTTAAAAGCTAGCATGCAGTATTAATGCAGAAGACCTGGGTCAGTTCAGGCTTCACTATGTTAGAGGAAAGACATTATTTTGGGATGAAGAAAATATTTCCAGAAATTCATATCTTATATTTCATACTTTTGATGGAAAGAAATGCATAGACAATCAGAAAATACAACTTCTTTAATGAACAAGGAAGGGAGAGAAATATGAAGAGAACTTCTCTAGTCGCCTAATATTAATAGTTTGGTTTTTTTAAAAGAAATTCAAAACAATCAAACAGATAACAAAAAAGAAAAGGAAAAAAAAAGGGTGAGCCCAGAATTCTATATGTGGAAATCTACTTCTACAGCCAACATGCAGTACACAGAAAAATACGTATCAAATTTGTGTCCTGTCTTGTGAACAGAACTTGGATTGCTTGTGCACTGAGAAGTTTGGTTAGCTGGTAGTCATATGGAATTTTCTGTTGAGAGACAGTACGTAAGCAAGACCAATTTAATGACAAGATAGTGTGAAATTTATTCAGCTCTAATTTTTATGAAATGTATAAAGGAAACAGATTAAGATTACAATATCTTTTTATAAAATGGGAAACAAATTTTAGGAACATTTGGTTATATTTTTTGGTTGACTTGTCTTAGGTCAAGTAAGGGCCCTGGTCTATCTATCAGGGGCTGCAAAAAGTACAATGGAAGTAGTATTATACACACAGTCCCTCTCTTTCACAAATCTTTTGTCCATCTTGATGCAAAAACCTAAAAAGAAAAGGAAAATCTGATTCAAAAGGTGAAAAACGAAGACTTCATGATTCCATCAAGACTGATTTTTGATTCTCTTCCAAATAGTGTAAAGAAAAAAGGTCACAATAGATCTGAGAAAGTAAAACTTACTTCTGAACCTAGTAATACATAGCAGATTTTGGATAGTTTAGCTGTCTGTGGAAAACGGATCTGTTGACACTTACCAAAAATATGTTGAGGGAAATTTCACTGCAGTTATCACAAGCTGGGGTAGAAGTCATGACACAATTTGCACCACCAGAAAACAAATCTGGCTTCAGAAAGGCTGATGTGTCCTAGTCCAAATATTTTGCCTAATGGGTTATTAACTGATGTATCTAGAAGAGTGGATATTACCCATCATCAATCAGAATCAGTACTGGAGTAATCAGTAGCTACAAATGTATAGATAACTTGACAATATTTAGTCAATTATACTTCCTCAGGATAAGTTTAAAATACCCCAATTTTAGGAATGGTCTCATCCACCTCTTTTCTTCCCTTCAGAATGTAAATGTCATCAACAAGCTGACATGCCCACAGTGAAACTGAAGCATCTATGTTTCTTTGAAACTAGGAGAATTATTTCAGTATTGGATGACTGAAATTCCACTACAGAGACATTATTAAACCTCCTAATCTACAGTTAATATATAACACTGTTGAGTAAGTAGAAAGACTCACAGATTCATGTTAATGTTGTTCTTCAAAAAAATATAAATTAGCTAAAAGTGGATATAAACAATGAAGTACATCAATATATATTTTCCAATATTTGCAAACTAAGGATTCAATTTCTTACACCTATGTCTAATGTTTATGCATTTTGTAGACATTGAGTGATCAGATTCCCTTCACAAAGTTAAAGCCATTAAGAAACACTTGCTGAAAAAGTATTTTAATTCATCATGTCTGATGTCCTCATTTTATTTATTGGTAGCTTGGACTCCCATATTTGCCAAAAAAAAAAAAAAATCGTCTAGAATATGATTGTCTATCTGTTTCTCTTAACAAGGTCATGTTTGTGTGTAATTATCACAAAAGTGAAAAGAGGAATTAATGATCTACGTATCTTAATGTTCATAAGAATCCAGCATAAGGAAGGATCTATGCAGGCTTGAAAGATAAATATTAATAATTTTCCAATATTCCCCTTTTCTGATTATCTGGGTTTTTTATCTGAATTCCCCTACTGTTTCCACTTTTTTTTTTCATAGATTCAGATTGCATTTCCTGAAATCTTCTTCTAGCTTTTAATATGATAAGGAAAAAAATAGTTAAATTACAGAGGGAAAAACACATATATTAAAAAAACCCAAACCCTTATTAACTAATCAACATTGGTGAAGCATAGCAGCACAGAATTGCCATAAGAAATTTATATATAATTCATAGAATTGAAATATGTTTGAGAAATCTCAGTCTCAACAGACACTATGAAAACAGAAAGAGAAACTAATTTCAGGGAGTATATTACCCAGAATTATCTATTCTAGGTATTTGTTGCATTTTCATCTTTCATTGTGATTTAACTATATTATGTTTCTGATAATTTTGAGGACAACTGTGAAAAAGTTTGTTGGAAGGGATAACAATTTGCTCAAGGTGGAAATTCTGCTTACACTAACATTTTGAGTCTCACTGAGCAAATTTTTCATGATCGTAGTGACAGTAAGATAAATAGTAAGCTGTCATTTTATATGTGCACTAAATCCCTATTTGATCCTCAAATGGAAGTGTGACTTAACAGAGACACAATGACAAAGCAACCACTAAATATTTACTGTGCATCGTTATTTAGTACAGGTTTTTCTTTAGATATGGTGCATTGGAACACTTCAGTCCTTAGTGACCCTCAAACTAGCACCTCAACTTATGTGTAGAAATAGTGAGATGTCAGTATTTTGCACTGACTTGCCACAAAAAACACTTTGATTTACCCAGTTTTTCAAAGTCAAAGTCAATCTTGCATCCAGCGGAGTATTGCATAAAAAAAGAGGAAATTTGAGAGAGCATAATTTTTGTATAGTGATTTCTTTATTAATTGCCATCTTTTCCTTCAGCATATCTAACAACACAGTTGGAGAATACTTTTTTTTTCACATGGAGGCATTATTTTTGTGGTTGATAAATAACTTTGTCGTGTTCATGGAGATCCATGCCTGCAAACACAAATATTTGCATTCAATCTCTAGTTTCTCTCTCCTTAACTCTGTATTCACGAAGTTCATGGTCACCTGATATTTTCACCTCAGTGTTCACTCATTGGAAAAACTTTGAAACTGATGAGACACTTCAGAAACAAAGAATTTAAAAGTGGATTTGGGGGATTTTTCCCCCCTTCCTTGGAACTACATGCATAACCACCACACAAATCTTCATTAAATTGCATTATATTTGCAAAATTTTGTCCAAGACAGGATTTCAAAATTTATGGACAAAATACAGATATCTAAATCCCCAAGCCCTTTTGGTAATAAAATATTGAATTTATTTAGCTAGGCATTTTCACATGGCTGAAATCAGATGGTCCTTTCTCTATCTCCTGATTATCACTTTCTCAAAGAAAATGGAAAAGCATAAAATGTTGTGTCTTTGTCTTTCAGAAATGCAAGTTTATGGATTTCCCACGTGCACCATAATAATTAAAAAGTTCTAAATAAGGTATAATACTTACCTAACCTCTTTCTTACATTCTATCTGTTAATAGGCTCTGTATGTTTTAAATGCTTCTCAGCTGCCTTTGGTTAACAACAGTGAATCCATATGAAACTGGAGCATGGCTTACAATTATTTTTAGCAATCATCACCTTGTTAATTGATAATTTACAGTTGTAAATATGTTCACTAGGATTTATCTTCTAAACGTATCAATGCAAATAAGAAATCCTATGTGGAAATAATGTTTTTTATCCTGTAAGATTGTTTGTATCATGTCAGATGATACAAGAATAATGTTTGTAACAATCGATCAAAATGTTTGAGTTTTATTTTTAGGTGATGTCAGGATGATTTTGCAAAACTTTTTCTGGCATGTCTAAATTAATTTATATAATCAACCTACCAGCAACATATGAAAAAGAAATTTGTTGGGATAAAATTATGTGAAATTTTATAAAGTTTTATAAAAAAAACCCCAATTTTTATATTGCAACATATTTAACTCTGGTATAAGTGGGATACACCCTGGGAACAGTTAGGACAAGTTGATTGTATGAAATATTGTTTAAATTCAGCTCAAAAAAATGGTGTAGAGACACTATTTTACATTCATGAGGTCAATTTTCACTTGGTCAGCTTCGCTTAAAAGACTATTTTGGTTTTTTTGCCAAAATACTTACGAAAAATTTTACTTGCTTTTTCAGTCATTATGTGGCCTACAGGTGTTACAATAGTGACTAAGAACAGATGTACTCCCCTTTTTATCATTATTTTTCCATAAAATTTTCAGTGACTTGACCCTTTATACTGAAATAAGATTTGCATCTTATTTATTGACCTTTCCTCAGTTTGTGATGTTTTTTAAGTTCTTCTTACTCATGCTGTAATGGGAAAATGATTTGAGTAGCAGTACTAATTCTTCAGTGAGTGTTGTACTTATACCACTGGTTCATCTTTGATATTAATATCTAAATGTACTTCAGGTGAGTAAGCTAAATTTTGTCCTCCAATCTCCTCTCCTCTCTCTCTTCTGTCTCAAACTGCAGATACCACAGGTTCCTATTGCTCATCTGAAAACTTCATTATTCTCTGAGGTTACTCTGTGCCTCATGCACCAGTGTGTGCCCACAAGCTGATGTAAGTATGCCACATCTGGCAATTACCGGTCTGGTGTGATTTACAGGCAACATGGGTTTAAGAAGAGTCTTATTGACAAGAGGTTGAAGAAATTACCTCGGTCTAGAGTCTACCTGTAGGTTACAGTGTTATGCAACTGGAAGGGTGTCACGTGTTGGTCCATAAAAATAATATATAAATACACACACACCCACACCCACACACACATGTATATATGAAATACTTCAATACGTCAGTAGTTGTTGCAACCATTTCCAGTTCAGAAAGACTGATGTTATAATTCTTAGAAATGTTCAGGTATGTCCAAGCAACAGCCATTAAAAAAAACAAAACA
Source organism: Acanthornis magna (assembly GCA_036785705.1). Lineage (NCBI taxonomy): Eukaryota > Metazoa > Chordata > Aves > Passeriformes > Acanthizidae > Acanthornis > Acanthornis magna. The sequence goes on from JAWUZG010000654.1 coordinate 250,999, forward strand.
GGGTGGTAGATTTTCCACCAAGAAGCCCCATTTATGGAATTTAGGATCATATTTAACTGGTTTTAGACTCTCTATCAGTTTCCTTTTATTTTGGAAAGAATATTGTTTTTTTTCTTCTTTTTATGTACTGAAAGAAAAGTCTGGTTTTCCTCTCATGAAACAGAACCAAAGGATTTCCTCTTTCTTTCTGGGAAATATAAAATGAACAGGTTTAAAGATTGTTAGAAAGTAAAAATAAATAAGAATATTTTATTCTCTCTTTATTACACCAAAATGTAGATACACAAGAAATGGCTAAATGGGTTTAGTAATTGCAAGGAGTTTTAAATATTAATAAATAACATTATAACTATTCATTTGTATACTATTCTCTCATGGAAATAGTAATATTTTGATTAAAGGATTTTTAGGGTTTCTTATTTTTCTGCATGCAGTTAATTTGAAACAATTCTTGTCTCTCCCCACTCACATAATTTGTGTCTTTAACTGATTGTTGGATTACACGCCCAAGATACTGATCTCCTTTAAATTTAAATGGGCTGTTTTATTCTCTGGGAGGCACCTTAAACAATTTTTTAAAGTCAAATGCAGACGTGGTGACGACTCAATTCAGTCTTAGCAATGCAGAAGGAACAGCAGGTTTGTTAGAAGAAAAAGAAAGAATACTTTTCATGTGTACAAGCAAGTGTCATCAGTACTGACTGCATTCAATTACCATGCACTGAGTCCAGGTTTTTGGCTCTGCCAAGACAGTACTGCTTTGTTTTGTTGAACAACTGGAAACTAGAAAGTCTTGTATCCCCCTTTCTACATTGTGTGAGGAGGTTCAAAGCATCTGCTAGGGAGGATAACAGTTTATGTAGGATTCCTACAGTTTTGTAAAACAATTTAGAATCACAGAATCACAGAACATCTCAGGCTGGAATCATCAAGGACCAAATCCCTGTTTCTTGCAGGACTACTTGAAAGTAAATCACATAACTAAGTGCATTGTCCAGACATTCCTTGAATTCTGACTGGCTTCGTTCCATGACTACATTCCTGGGGTGCCTGTTCATGTGACTGACCATGCTCCCAGTGCAGAACTTTTCCCTAGTCTCCAGTCTCAACTTACCCTGACGCTGCTTCATTCTATTTCCTTGCATCCTATTGCTGGTCACTAGACAGAAGAGATCAGTGCCTCCCACAACATGTAATTTGTGCAAAGCTTTCCCCCTTCTTCCTTCCCACCCTCAGACTCACCAGCAACCCCTTTTCTGGATAAGGACATAATTAACAAGGGTTGTTATAATATCACAGACAGTTAACAAATGTCACCTGAGTCCTCATCAGTTATTTCAAGTGGAAAATCTCAAAAATTTTTTGCTCTGTATGAGAGGAAGATACAGTGTCAATTTTCAAAAACTTCTCCAGCTCAGCTTGTTTGCTCTAGGAAAGATGTTGGGGTAAACTTTATGGTTTCCATTGCCACATATCACCTGGAGCCATAACTTGAGGAATTTTAACATTTATTTACACCCCCATATAACAAATAATACTGTATGTATGCACAGGTCTTCATAGATGAGGACCTTTCTATCTTTCTATCCTTTCACAGCATCATTTCACTGTTCCACCAAACCAGAATGATGTTTAAAAACAACTACTCATTCCTTGCTAAAGACAATTCCCTTAACTTATTACTGGCATATGCATCAGTGTTTTCTTCATGGACCCCATGCTCATTAACTTTCTCCTGTTTCCTCCCCTCTGACCTGACTGATAGAAAAGTGGTTATTATGCATCCCACTGCTATTATTAGAGGAGACACTGGAAGTATAAGAGATATTTAATAGCTTTCTTAAAAGTTTCATATTAGCCTCTATGGCAGCAGTGCTTGGTCAATCAATCAATCAATCTTTGTAGCCTCAAATTAACTGTCAGCTATCCCAAAACACTGCCAGTATTTTAATAATGTTCCTTTGCCTTTTTTTCTGAATGCTTTTGATAAAATTCTAATTGACATATTTATGGAAACAGGTTGAGTAAATAAAGATTACTTTAATGGTTTTATTTACTAATACATTATCAGACAGATTGAAGTGTTCTGTTTTCCAAGGCACCTCATTCTAGAAAAACTCTATTTCTTTGTCTGCTGTAACAGCTCATGCACTCTCTTCATGTAGTTATCATTATGAAAGAGAATTTGCTGTGGCAGGTATCTAAAAAGCACTGCCAGCCAACAAACCTTTAAAAGTCACATTTTCCTCCAGAGAAATTCACTGAGTCGTCATAATATGACAAGTGTGTGATTTCTTCCAAACCAAATAGCTATTGGAAAGCACTAAAATTGCATACTTCATTTCAATGAGACTGAGTGAGACTGAGGTATTTGAGAACAGAAAAGTTTAGAAGGCAAGGTTGGAGAAGAATTTGACAGTAGAAAGTGGGCGGAAAATCCAGGAAGAAGAACAGAAGTAAAAAAAAAAAAAAAAAAAAAAAAAAAAATCCCAAACACACAAACCAAAGAAATCTGCCCTATTTGAAAGCAAATTCTGACGTGGGATGGAAATTACATATTTTTTAATCCTCTGGAGTGGAAGAAATAAGCATTTTGTGATAGTTTAGAACTAATTTGGTGTCACTTCTGAAAATATAAAAATTATAATCACTTCAAAATTACAAGCACAATCTTAAGAAAAAAGGACCTGGAGGTTGGTATGTTAAGTCTGTAACACAGCTAAATATGGTGAGTATATTATGGAATTTCTGTCTTACTATCAACGCAGGTACCAAAAAATTTTAAGAACTTGCAAACTACCACACTCCTTAAGGTAAATGTGCTTCTTTTCATGAGTTCTTATAATTTCTATTCCAGACATTACTAATGGAAAAATCAAGTAATACTACATACATTTCAAAAATGAGAGCATTTATATTGTATTTTAAGCTTTTTCTTCTGTCTATTTTTCTCAACGAGGAAACTGCTGGCCTGTAAAATCCAGACCTCCTCTTCATGACTATGCAGCTTTGCATTTCTCTCATTTATTCTAATGGCCAAAAAAGAAAAAATTCTTTGTCCAGAAGGTCACACAAACTTATTTCAAGTACTGGAGCTTTCCTCTTGAATATGGAATAAGAAATGGTACTTTCCCCATTTTATTTAGCTATGCAAGGGCTATCTCTCCCAGGTGACCTGACACAGACCTAGTCAACACCATCCATAATGAAAATCAATGGCACCAAGTCACTAAACAATTACTCCATCTTCTTTAAAAATGCACAAGTCTTCAAAAAAACAAGGATTCAGAGACTGATTAATTTACCATTTGCTTTGGAGATTGCACAAGTTGCATTATTTAAGATGTTGCCTTTACTTTGTGTTCTCAAAGGATGGACCAGGATCAAAGTCTTATAGAATGTTATAGCTCCTAAACAGGAATAGTGGTGGGTAGTTGACTAGAAGGTGGGAAACCCAGAACAGAGCCATGGTTGTGTAAATTTTGTAAATACCTGTTTGTGTGGGTTCTTAATAAACATTTCCTCTGCACACAAAGCTCACATTGATCTAGCTTTTCAAACTTGTCAATCTGAGTCTGTATTAAAGGAGGCATTTTAGATAGAATAATTTAGGTGTAAATTGAGAAAAATACCAATAAAAATAATTAGAAATTGCAACAAATTTTATCTAGAACCAACCACTAAAGAACCCTTTCAAAGATTATATTTGCAATTTCTTTTTAAACACTGAGAATTCAGGAGGCTTATTCTTCTTGTAGGCTCTGAGTAAAATCCCAGATTCAAAGCAATTCATTACTTCACAATTTCATGACAATGTTCCAAATGTGGAGACTGAATACTTTTTAATTTCACAAAAGATCATCTTTAAAAATCTCTGCCATGGTGTGTAACAGATATTTAGAGGAAACTGTATATGTAAGATAATCAGGGTGCTGAATGCGAAACTTGACTGGCAGTTTCTAATTTACCTAGATAGAAAGTTAATTCTTAAATCTGTTTTTCAGAATTAACGTGATACATTCAGAAGTGCCCTACCTTGCTTTAAGTAAAATTATATTGCAGGATCAAGAAGCTTTGTAACAAAGAATCTTAACATGGAGAGAGACTTTTTTCCAGGGCCTGGTTTAACAAGAGAAGGGATAATTGTTTTAAACTGAAAGAGAATAGATTTAGATTGGATATAAGGAATAAGTTTTTTACTGTGAAAGTGGTAACAGTGTAAGAAGATATCCGGATTCCATTTGGACAAGGCTTTGACCAAATGAAAGATGTCCCTTCCCGTGGCTGGGGGTGGAGCAGATTACCTTTAAATATCTCTTCCATCTAAAACCATTCTATGACTCTAGGATATCATGACATTTCAAGTTATTTTGGCTTATCCTTGACTCTTGAATAAAGAAGTCCACTAATATTTTGCACTGGTAGAAATGTAGCAGTTCAAGTCCAAAACTACTTTCAATATCTAAATAAAGAATCATTAAAAGATGCTGGATACGGCTCTTAAACAGAAAGAGATCAACACAGAATAGAAACAGGTTCTCAGACTTTGCCGTGTTGCTGAGCCCATGCAGCTATGACAGACAGAGATGGACATATGTTTTTCAGAATTATGTAAAGAATCAGATGAGCCCTGTCTAAGATAGAAAGTGTAATGAATAGTTTCCTTGAAAGAAAGATGTGCTTCTTTCTTCTGCAAGCAGCAATATAATGATTGTGAGCATGTTAATGGTAAAGGTTTGCCCTAGCTGGAAGGAATGGTCTCAGCAGGGAACGCAAGAGGCATTCAGTCTCATATAAAGTCTTGGCTGTTAACTTCCTCCCATTCTAATTTCTCCCCTATCTCTTTAAGTATCATGTAAAGCACTGTGGATCTACTCTACACACTGACTTTTTCAGCAGGGCACCATATGCTTTAAACAGCAGCTTTCTTTCCAGTATGCTTGATTTTTGTGTCTATTCTCTACATTTACATGTACCTTAAAAGATAGATATTAGCAGAAATAGTATATACTTATGTATATGCATATATGTATATATGTACATTTTATAACATATATTGTATGTATGTGTCTATGTACATAATATTTAATGTCATGTAGTTATTCTATTCTCTTTTTTCCCAATTGCTTTCAATTCTTCCCAGAGCCCTCCTGTGCCCTAAAATAGCTCATGTAACCTTTATATTATTATAAAATTTCTTCTACTATTCTTTATATCATACCAAATTTCTACTGAATTTTCATTTGTAGCTTGCGTACTAGTCCCTCTCAGCACAGAAATGTGTATTTGGATGAACTCCTGTTTTTGTTCCTGGGATTATTATTTCTGTCTTTCAACAGGTGTGCAGTTCAGTAGTCAGTGACCTTTTCTGCAGGAATATTTTTGTAACCATTACAAAGGCATTACTTATGTGGTCTGATTTCTGTAATAACTGACAAATTAACTTCAGATTCATTACTGCAGAAATAGGGATTGGATTGGTCCTGCAATATTGTTGGCTGCAATCACAGGATTAGGGTACACACTGGTGTAAAATAACAATGAAATTTCATGTAGATTCTGTAGTGACAAGTCAAGAGAACTTGTCACCATAATATGGCATTACCAGAACCACCAGAACCACCAGAACCACCAGAGCTGGGATATATTTGGGCATCTAAAAGTATTGGTAGTGCACCATCCAACCCTGTTATTAAATCAATGAGAACTGCTTGATTATCAAGGCTTTTGTAAAATCACGCTGCCAATTCAGAGACATAAATATAGATTCAAAAATCAAACTTTAGACACCATTAAAAAAAAAAAAAGACTCTAGGAGACAAGCATGACAATATTAAAGATCTTGTGCAAATCAAAGAAAATTGACAAGAATGCCATTTCTGACATGTATTTAAATTGCTGACTCCAAAGTGGTAGGAAATCCCAAGCTGTAATGTAGTTTCTCTCCTTAATCAATTTATCACTGGTTCATATTATTAATACAAACACTTGCTATGACATTGAATGTAACTTTCAAAATAAGAGCATTTTTAATTTTCTTTCAGAAAGCCATAGTAGCTGATTTTTTGTTGTTGTTTTGTGTCAGTTTGAGTGAATGCTCTTGCTATTTTGTCCAGTTAAAATTAACACTGCCAAAAGTCAAGGACCTTTGCTTCTTTGAAACTTTATTAAATAATTCATGCTGCAAAAGGAACTCTAAGTCCTTGCCTGGAATAATAAAAAATAAGTCCTTAGATATCTGCATTTTTTCAAGTTGATGATTCCACACAGCTGTCTAAACTAAACAAGAGCTATGAAGGAGCTGTGGTCACCTAGCACTCTGTAGTGGTAGTGTAAATGCCTCAAGTACAATGATATTGCAGGACTAATTCTGTAAAACTGATGGATTGTAGAACTGAAGCTATAAATCTTATGAGGAGTGGCTGAGGGAAGTGGTGGTGTTTAGCCTGGAGAAAAGGAAGATCAGGAGGGACCTTTTCACTCTCTACAGACACATGAAAGGAGGCTGTTGAGACCTAGGAATTGGTCTCTTCTCCCTGGTAACTAGCAACAGGACAAGAGGGAATTAAAGTCGCAACGGTGAAGGTTTAGGTTCTGTATTAGGAAAAATTTCTTCATTACAATGTTTAGCAAACATTGGAAAGGGCTGTCCAGGGATGTGATTGTAACTTCATCTTTAGAGGTAGTTTTGAAAAGTGTAGATGTGGCACTTAGAGACATAGATTAGTGATGGACTTGGCACTGCTGTGTTAGTTGGACTCTATGCTCTTAAGGTATTTTTCAATCTAAATGACCCTATGACTATGGATGTATTTACTGTGTACATAATCTAATGGGATTTCTTCTGTGTTACTAGGTGCACACATATTTTTTCCAGGGAAATGCCTGTAACTGTAGGATTTTTTTTTTTTTTTAACAAATACGCTTATTAGTTAGTTTTGCTCATAGGGTCAGTAAGAAGCAAATGGTGGTTAAACCTACACAAATACAACAAATTTCTGTGTAGATTCTTTTAGCTATCAGAATCTACTCTTCTCTGAGACAGAGAAGTACTGCATGTGTCTCAGCTAGTTGGACTGAAGAGAGAAGTAACGGGGAATTTGTTGCTGCCTTTACCATTTTTCTCTCTCAGCACAGGTCACTGGTGCCTCAGCCCTCATTTGCACTGTCCCTTTCCTATTCTTCTATGCAGGGCCTAAGGCTGCAAGAAAAGAGAAAAAAAAAATAGAGATGTATATTCAACTTTAAAATCTGAGTTGTCCCATGTGATGATTCTCAGACTTTGCTGGAAAAGTTAGTTAAAAATATGAGTAGAAATTAGTTAAAAATTAGTTTAAAATGTGAGTAGAAAAATCACACTGCATTCCCAGGCATGTATGTCCTGCAATCCCAGGCACCTGCCCTGGACACAGCTGGCTGGTGGGTACCTGCAGACCTGCATGTGTCCCAGAGTGTCTGTCACCAGCCCTTCCTGCCGAAACCATCCTGCTGGCACACCCTGGGTAATTCCATCTCAGCTGACTTATTCGCAGAATATTTGTACTGCTCATATTCTGCTTTATACTTGCCAGCTTGTAGCATCCTTGGTTTTTTTGTCATTGACTGAAATACTAACACAAGTCCATATTACTAAGGTTATTTTCAGAAATTACAGTGTGTATTCATATGGTGGCTTTTGTATGTAACTGGATCAAATTATTTACATTAAGTTTTAAATGTTATTATGAAGTAAACTCTTTGTAACTTTATGTTACACACAAAAATCACGGTAAGAATATATAGTCCCCTTATTTGTAAATGGATTTACTATCACCAGGAAAGAAGAAATAATTGAAAATAAAATTAATAATTAAAAGTTTCAAGTCTATTACAACCATTGTAAAAATTAACAAAAGAGAGTGTCATAGATCCTCCAAGAGTTCTACTTTAATGGAAGATTGATTAAAAATTAGGAAGCACTAAAATGAATTGTTGTCTCTAAGGGATCCATACAGTTCAATTTAAATATACTTTTATATCAAGAACTTCCCAGCTTTTATTTCTCTTTACATAAGTACAATATAGACCAATAATTTTCATTACAATGTAATGGACCGGTCATGAAAGCACAATAATGTCACAATCCTGTGTTTCAGCAATTGAGGACAATGTCTTTATTTCTTTTTCCTTGAAAAGTGGTGATTTTGAAATTTGTTTTCTTCAGTAGAAACATCTAGACAATAAGTACCTCATTTGCTTCTTCATCTCCCTTTGTTTTTTTTAAATTCTGGGGGCATTAGAGTTTGCTAAGGAAAAAGACTGATCTTCCTATGGACATTCACATTTTTTAGAGTGGTGATCTGAAACCAGACCAATTGAGTGTATTCAAAACAGGGTGGTCTTTGTGCAATAAAGGTGCTGTAAAACTGCTAGACAATTCTTGACGTTTTTTCCTCATAGTGGATAAGACATACATAGAAAGAAATCTTTTGAGTAACTGACATGATGTGTAAAGATAACTGATACTATTCAATGAAGGCATGTTAATGCAACTTCAAAAAAACTATAATGACGTTTTTTCTGGGTACGATGTAAATTTATTTGTCTCTAACAAAGGAGAGTCCTACTACACAGCTAGGTAAAACTGAAGTGAAATTAGAGACTGCAAGCTGTAAATCTTTGCCCTGCTTTTTTATGGATCCTGTATTAATGATATTATTTCCCAGAAATACAATTTGTATCTCAATATCTTGATGTCATCACAGGATATTGAGATACATCGTCTCTCGCTTTTTGAGCAGTTTTGGGAATCTGGAGAGGTCCTAGATGACTGGCAGCTGGCAAATATTGTCATAATTTTCAAAAAGGGCAAGAAGGAGGACCCCAGAAATTACAGACTTGTTAGTCCCATTTCAGTGCCTGGTAAAGTTATGGAGAAGATTCTGTTTAGAAATATTGAACAACACCTGAGGGGCAAAATAGTCACTAGTCACAGCCAGCACAGCTTCATGATGGGAAAGCCCTGCTTGTCAAACCTGATTTCTTTTCATGACAGGATAACCCACCCAGCTGATCAAGGGAAGCCAGCTGATGTGATCCTTTTAGATTTCAGTAAAGCTCTTGATACTGTGTTTCACAGTGTACTTCTGGTTGAAATATCCAGCGTTCAGCTGGACAAACACATCATGTGATGGGTGAGCAACTGGCTCATGGGTTGGGTACAAAGGGTTACAGTGAATGGGGTGACATCAGACTGGTGACTGTCACTGGTAGGGTTCCACAGGGCTCCATCCTCAGCTCTGTGCTCTTCAACATCTTCATAAATGACTCGGACACAGGACTGGAATAGATACATAACAAGTTCACAGATGATACAAAACCAGGAGGAGTGGTTTCTTCCCTCAAAAGCAGAGAGGCCCTGCAGAGAGACCTTGACAAATTAGAGGGCTGGGCAATCACCAGCCGCATGAAGTTTAACAAGGGCAAGGGCATGGGTGGGGCAACACTGGATGTACAGACAGACTGGGGAATTTGATGCTAGAAAGCAGTGCTGGGAAAAGGGACCTGAGCATCCTGGTCGACAGAAAGTTGAATGTGCATCAACAGGGCCAGCCACCCATGTCCTGGCGTGCATCAGGCACAGCATCAGCAGCCGGGCAAGGGAGGGATTGTCTTGCTCTGCTCTGCACTGGGACTGCCTCACCTCCAGTGCTGGGGGCAGTTTTTGGTGCCACAACACAGAAAAGACATTGAGCTGTTAGAGAGTTTCCAAAGGAGGCCATGAGGATGGTACAGGGCCCTGAGGGGAAATTGTGTGAGGAATGGCTGAGGGCACTTGGTCTGTTCAGCCCGGAGAAGAGGAGACAGAGGGGACACCTCACTGCAGTTATACCTTCCTTGAGAGGGGAAGAGGAGGCGCAGACACTGATCTCTTTTCCCAATGACAGGACCCAAGGGAAGAGCATGAAGTTGTGTCAGAGGAAGTTTAGGCTGGACATTAGAAAAAGGTTTTTCATCCAGAGGGTGGCTGGGCACTGGAACAGGCTCCCCAGGGAAATGGTCACAGCACCAGCCTGACAGAGTTCAGTAAGCGTTTGGGCAAAGCTCTCAGGCACATTTTATGACTCTTGGGGCAGGTCTGTGCAGAGACAGGAGTTGGACTTTGTCGATCCTTGTATCCTTCCAACTCAGTTTATTTTGTAATTCTGTGATGGAAGTTCCTATAATTGTTCATTTCATGTATCTTCATTGCCCCTCTGCTTGAAAAGGGTTTTATTGCAACTGTAATGTTTATAACTGGAAACATATTCTCAGTTTACAAAGAGTACATAGCAAGAGATGGAACAGTCCGTCATACTATGAACTAGTCACTTTTCAATAACCAGCCCTTTGCAAATATAAATATAGACAAACAGGCATCCTTTTAAGAAGTCCTTATATTGCACTTTCCTTTTGTAAAGCATGTCAACATACTTAATGCTAAGACTGCATGGTTCCCTAAAATAAAAGTAGTAAGATAATATTGTGACAGGAAGTAAAATTATCATAGATTTTAATCTTCTGTAGCAAATGATTACATTGCTAAATTTCTTTCAGGTGTTTCAGACGGAGGAGTTGGTGGGGGCTAACAGTTTTTATGACACAAGGCCTGAAGGGGTCCTTACACCCCAAACCCTAATTAGTAGTTGGATCCTATTCATACACAGCTGTAAAGATGTCATTTATTTCATATTATTCCCTGGTAGTGTCATCAATCATAGATGTGATAAAGTAATCTAGGATTAGGAAAAGTGTTGTTTCGTAATCCCTGTTTTTTTCTTTTTTTCTTTCATGGAAACTTCTCCCCGTGAGCCACAATGCAGACTGACCTCCACATCCCCCGAAGGGGGAAACGAAGTCAGTGCCCACTGACTCTTTATTTTATGTAACCTGAGTGGTCCAGAAATGTAGAAAGAGGACCAGATCTGTAGCAGCCCTTTTACCTTTCCCTAGAGTGCTGCAGTATACAAGGAAAGCCATCTCTCTGCTCAGTATGAAGTGAGTGAGACGCAGCAGCAGTGTATGCAGTGCATACAAGCTGTATCTCAGAAACCCACTGACAAAAAAGAAGCAGTAGCAAATAAGTGAGGTGTTTCAGAGGTGTGAGATGGTATGAAAAAGACTCATTCTAATATAGTATCAATAAATGCCTGATACCTTGTGTAAGTTTTCCAAAAATGGTTTTAAGATTCAGCTTTTCATCTCCATTGTATCAATCTCTAGGCATGAAAAAAACAAATCCAAAGTGTCTCCTAAAATGACAGCGTGCCTGCCCCTGACTGTGGAGCTTCTGAAATCATGCTGAGCATCTCATTATAGGACTCTCGATTATGGCTGGCTTTCTGCCTGAAATTTACTTGTGAAGGTTGATTGATTGCTTCAAGGCACTGCTTTTTTCTTTTACACTGATAAATGACAGCTTCTGGAAAGACTATTGTGAAAACTGTCTATGTTTATAGTAGGCCGAAGTCTCTTCCTTGCTGTTCAGGTCTGATATCTAGAGGGGTGCTTATTGCAAGAGGATGAAGAAAGGAGAATAGAAAGTAGTTCCAGTGCCCATGAGGATGAAAATGGGACTTTGCAACAATTTTTACTGTCTTGGCCCCCAGTTTCATCAAAAGAAAGAGGAAAATTCATGAGATTCTGTCCAAAATGAAAAAACCTCCAAAAAACCCCAAACCCATAATCTAATTCACTGCAAAATATATATAATTTTTTGGGTCAACACTCCCAAGCTGCACTCACTCTTCTCAAAGGAAGCAGCAGGTGAGTGCTGAGCTCAGAAGGGCATTGGTCAAGCCTTTTTGGCAAACAAAAAAGTGGTGCAGGGCATCTGCACCACTCATGTCAGTGTATCTGTTAATATCACTGGTGCCCCTCACAGGGCAAAGGTAAACATGGACTCAGATTGCAATTTTCCCCATATTTCTAACATTTGTCTTTTACAGAAGGACAAAACGTCTTCATTTCAAAATTGCTTCATTCTCTTATTTTAGATTATTACCTAAACACATTTTGATATGAACACTTTCTCATGTGGAGTGGCAAACCATAACCGACTACAATTACTATTCCTCTTAGTTGAGAGAAATTGTTATCATGTGAGATGGTTTTCTAGGAAAATAATTGCATTAATGCATCTGACAGGAGATTGTGGAGAAAATATTAGCAGGTGGATTTATTTCTTTTGCTCAAGCAGAGAAGCAATATTGATTTCTTGTAAAATGGATAAAAGAGTCTTAAAAATTAAGAGTGATTCAATGAAAAAGTAAAGGGATTAAATATTTAATTTTGATTCTATGTTACTATTTCATCTGTGCTAGACAATGTAAAGTTAGTCCAATATCAAAGGAGAAGTAAGGAACTGCATTTTTTAAATTTGATTTTAACAGTGCCATTCCCACTGTACATACTAAAATTTAAATCACATGCATGAAATGTAAAGAGAATTTAAACTTAAATTTACAGATAATACAGTTATTTTAATCCTTAAAATTAAACTGCTTTGCTGTCAGTAAAATATTGAAAATAATGTAAATCTCAACATTACTTGTACTTTACAGTTCAGTGAATTAAACTGAGGCATCTACTTGAAAAGTGAATTATGTTTCACATATTTTGACTTAAAATAAACTATCTTTTTTGCAAAAATGTCTATAAAAGACATCTGAAAACCATAAATATTTATTAGATATATTATAATTTTGCCAATGTAAGCTGTACTCTTTTTGTCTCTGACAATATATGGTTTTTATTCTTTCCCTTCCACAAATAAAAATATCCCTTTTCAAGAGAATTAAACTGAGCTTTTCTGATTGTAACTGAGCATTTAAAAGGATATACTCTAAAGTTTTCAAACAGTGCAAACCATGAACTGATTTCAGGACAAAACAGCTCATTTCATACATTTTCCATCTACCCATCTTTTCAGCAATTTCAAAAGAAGTTTATGAGGAGGCTTTGGTTTTGTATTTTGTATTTTATTTAAATTATGTTTTTACTCTGAAGTAGTATATTTGAATGTTAAAGTACTTTCATGGAAGATTAATGATGCAGAAAAGATGCTTCTTCCTTTGATTTTGGGAAAATTTATTCTATAAAAACTGATTGCTATTCTTTTGGAATGCCCTTGATCTTATCTTTTCTTTTCTTTTCTTTTCTTTTCTTTTCTTTTCTTTTCTTTTCTTTTCTTTTCTTTTCTTTTCTTTTCTTTTCTTTTCTTTTCTTTTCTTTTCTTTTTTTTTTATGGCTTTTGATAATAATCTGTAAGACATTGTTAGGAAGAAAAATTCACCTCATCAGTTATTCTGTGCAGAATGCAAAACCCTCCTTCTGATAAATCAGCTCTATTCTCAAAGTGACAATTCTTACTTTGAGTCCAAAGCTGTACTGCAGCTCAATAAATTTGGGGAACAGAAGGAAAAGCAGAAAAAGACCTCAGAATGCAAACTGTAGGGGGATAAAAAGGACACTGTATATAAAGCTATATATGTTCTCTATGTTCTGTAAATATGAAAAGTTTTGTTCTAAAATTTAGCTTCTTCTACTTCATTTTGTGTCTATTTTTTTTCTTCTTTAAGTCCCTAGCAGCTATTGTTGGTGACTTTAACAGAACCGGTTGGAATGAAATAAGACCCACAGAAATCTCTTCTCTTGCTCAGCTCAGCTCAGCCCAGCCCAGCCCAGCCTGTAAGCAGCTTTTGCCTGCAGCAGATGTTTCTGCTTTAAACTTAAGGCAGATAAAACTACAGGTAATTGTTTTAATTACTGCTCTGTACTTTTGTCCCTGCCTCTGCTGATGACCAGCTGGGGTCAAGACAACTGTTGGACATTTTTTATTAAGAATAAATCTATTTGATCTCTTTGGTTTCATGATCTCTGAGGGCACAGAGGACTTTTCCTTTTTTTTTTCCACATAAGGTGCAGATATTTGCCTCTAATTATTTTATTGGGAAAGGGTGACAAAGACAGAACTAAGGTTTCTGTGTGACAAAGAGCTTACAGTCTTATTTAATTTCAATGTGATACCTTTAAAAATTATGATTTTTCTGGACTAGGTCTATATTTTAACCTTCAGGAAGTTAAAGAAAACAGGATCAAATGGCCAAAGAACCCAGCATATAAAATACCGGGTTGAATGATTAGGTTAATTTTTGGTCACCTATTTTTAAAATTCTTAGTATTGAGTTAGCACCAATACGCATATTTTAGAAAATTTCCCTCACTCTTTTTCTTTTCTCATTTGGTCTTCAGTTATATACTGATAACTAGCAAATCCTATTGGATATCAGCAATTTCTTTGATATCAATGAAAACAAATAAAAGCAGGAGAATTCTTGTTATGAAACCTACCAGCATCTGAATGATACACAAAATTCAGAAAGCATGTAGTAAATAAAACTGGAATATTTCCTTGGAGGAAAGAAAGGATAGCAAAGTTCTCAAGAAATGGGAAGAGCTAATCACATAATTATCACAACAGGTAAGTTTTTTGAATAGTGAAGTTTCCATGATTCGGCTTAAGATTTCATTCCATGATTTGATGTCCCATCTTGAACCAGGTATGGTTTTTCCCCCAGTCTTCTCCCACTGCCTTGTAATACAGTGTAAATCTTAACTTGTACTACAAATACAGAAATACCTTAAAAGGGTCTTGCAAGAGCAGCTCTTCTTAGCAGCAGTAATTCTCCCCACAAAGAAAAAGAAGAATAGGTTACAGAAAGAGACCAACCTGAAAGTATGACCTACAGTATGTTTTCATTCTGTATTGCATCATGATTGTACAACAACAAGATAGTTACTTTACCTTTCATAAAAGAGCACTGTGTATTAATTCTGGGCTAATTATTTCTCTTTTTTAAAATTGTTATATAAAAGGAAGAGGATTTTCTTATGTTTTGTTTATCAGAGGATTGTTTAGTAAAGAGGATCTGAGTGAGAACAGCACTAATTAGACACATCTGTAATCCAATTTCTATGGAGCCAAGAAATTTGATGCATTTAAATGCAATTGAAAATTAATGTGACTTTAGGTAAGTTTAGGAATGAATAATCCAGGTAGCAGCACACAAACAAAGCAGTGACTTGGCAATGCTCTCTGTTGCACATGGGAGAACTGCAGGAGGAAGAGGTAGCTACAGACTTTTCTATCTCACTTGCACAGGGCAAATATTTCTTGCCAGAGTAGTCCAAGGGTGGAATAGGTAATGAAATACATAGAACACTCTCTTTTGCTGATTATTTTAATAGTGTTAATTTGAATATTTATGCATGGAAACATGTAGAACATGACAATGATCTTTTATTTAGAGTTTTGACAGCACAATATCATTTGAATTCCACAGCCAATTCCAAGCAGTTAAAAGAATCTGAAGTTTTATGAAGGACAGGACAGGATATGCCAAATACGTCAATGATTATGTTTAAGTAATTGAAAGGGAAACTGAATTTTCTCAACTGTCTACCAAATCAGTTTCATAGAAGACTAAAGGTAATCTAATACCTTGGATATGTTTCTCAAGTTCATCAAGCTATCATGGGCATAAGTCATACGTAAAAATCATCATCGATATACCTATTACAGATAAATTACAGATTTATCTGTAAATTACAGATGAGAAAAATTCTTTTACTCTTTCACCAGTACTGACATTATGGAGTATGTCTGTGGATACTGTTTTAAGTGACTTTTTCAGATCTGGTCTACATATTACTTAGTATTATTGCTGGGTAATTCTGTTCCTCCCTCCACTTCTGCCTTTCCACTATGAAGCATTGGGGAGAAAATTTCAGTTATTCCTTCAAATCATCTGAATACTAAGTATTTCCCTAGATTAAAAGTTACACAGAAATTGAAACAATGCCAAAAATGTGTGAGAGAGAGCAAATGTCAAAGGCATGACCAAAAGAAAGAACATAACAAGTCTTCACACAAATTTTGAATCTTCATTTTTTCAGTTGCTTTAGGATATACCCTGAGAGCACTTTTGACATAGGCACACCATACTTTAAATGTCGAAAACAATTCTTTCATATTAACTTCATTTTAAGGCACTTGCAAATGTCTCATAGTGGATTTAAACAGTACTGCTCTGCACAGATCTGTGTCCCTCTCATGATTTTCTAATAACTCTAAAAGTTTTAAAGTAAAGAGTGAAATTTTAAAATCTAAAATTTGTGGAAGAAGCATTCAGTGAGTGAATGCACTGTGTCTGTCCATATACTGGAATGTACTAACTGTCCATGATACTGGAATGATAATATAATGCAGAATAGTATGGAAAATATGGAATGGTAATTCATAGACAGTTATTCACAGCCTGTCTTTCCCTGTGTTTGAAACTCACTAGTGCTCCTCAGGATGAGAAGCTTTTCTAGTATGAAATACTTAAAGGGTTTGTTGATGTTTAGAAGGTCGTACTGAATTGTCTTTCTCTTTTCATACTGGAGCCTTTAGACCTATGTAGACAGACTCTTAAAGGGGCACAGCAGAGACTGAAATTAAGAAGGATTGTGTTTATCCCTGCTTCTGAAATCACACAGCCTTTTTCTTTCAGTTTCTTTTGTTTTCTATCCTGTTGGGCAGTCCCTTTCTAACTTAGTGACTGCAACCTTTGGCTTTCTGTCTTGCTTTGATGCCTTGCTATGTTTATACAACTAAGTCCTTGAAGAAAGTCACCAAATGGGTATCACAGTAAATTTTTTACTCCCTACCAACACTATAGATGTGAAGACAGGGGTTGAAAATCTGTAGTAGACATCTCAGATCTGCCAAAAAATAAATACTGCAGGTACTGCAAAATAAGCCCTTTGATCAACAGAGAAAATTTCAGTTCAAAGAACAAGGGCTTCATACATCGTTTAAGTGTGTGTGAACAGCTAGCTAGCACTGTTAGTTAGAATCAATGAATCTCCTTAACGCTTTTTTTTTCCTGTAAATACAATCAGTTTGCTTTGATGGCTCCACTTTCCAGTGGAAAAAAATTGCGTTTTTATTGGGGATTTTTTTTTAAAAACAAGGAACAGACTTCCACTCCATTCTGTATTTTTATTGCCCAGAAAAGCACCTGGATTATTCTGCATACAGTTAATAGTGTAATCAGATTTATTCTAGACACTGGGTTTATTCTTTGTCTTAATTCCCCTTGTCCTATCACTATTTAACCTTGTGAAAAACCCCTCTCTAGTCCTCTTATAAGTCCCCTTTAAATACTGTAAGGTGGTCTAAGTTTTCCCGAGAATCTTCTCCAGACTGAACAACCCCAGCTCCCTCAGCCTGTGTTCATGGAATAAGTGCTCCAGCTCTCTGATTAACTTAGCCGCTATCCTATGGACTTGTTCCAACAGGAAAGCATCTTTCTTCTGCTAGGGACTTCAGACCTGGACTCATTACTGCAGTAAAGCTGTACAATAATTACCCTTCACACTGCACAAATATTTGATTAAAACTCTAGCTCAATACTGGTGTAGCAGCTGGAAATTGATTTTTTCTGCATGGTTGTCATCACATAACTTAAACCAATATAGTTAGTCCCTTTCTGTGTCAGTTCTATACATTTTCATTCTATTTCCATACTATTTCAAAGGGACTGTAACATTCTGGATAGGTCTGAGTTATGCAGAGTCTTGATTTTCCACTCTTTTTCCAGCGGAAGCATACTCAGAGATCACCAGTTCTGGATTCAGAATCCAGTTCCACAATCAAATGTCACTTCCACAGAAAGTGAAACTACCTAGAAGAAAAGGTTGAATTATTTAAAACAGATATAAACATTGTTTCTTATTTAAGTTATCATCATACAAGCATATACAACATATATGAGAAGGTACTACATGTTGCACCACAGATGACTTTCTCCCTGTGAAGGGTATTTACTGGTGACATTAATGCATTAGAGATACTATCCCAGACTTCAGACATTTGAATAACATATCAGATCTAATGTAAGATCAGCCACTTCCATGGAATTATAGAAGAAATAGAATGGTTTCATTGTAATATCACAGAATAGGAAAATAAACATATTTTCTGGAATAGAAAGTGTAACTTCAGCTGTGAAGTTTAAGCACAGGACTAAGTGGTCTAACACTGCAATGCTCTGTGAGAGAGCACACAGTACAAGAGCAAGAAAATGCCCTTCTACAGCTGACACACTATTTTAAGTGTGTTTTGAAAGACATATTACACTGAATAAATTCCACATTTTATTAAGATTAGCATATCAAATTTCTTTTTTTTGGGGGGGATGGGACAAGTAAGAACATATATATATATATATATATATATATATATATATATAAGCTCACTTTTAGAGAGAGACTGTCATGCCATCGATTTAACACAATAACTCCAAGTGCACAAGGTAAAAGAGATGGGAAACTGTCCTGCTATCACAAAAGTACATCTTGGTAAGCAGATATATACTGAATTTTCCCGAGCTTTTTGGAAAATGCCACTAACTTCCTGTGTGAATACATTCTGAATAAGAATCTACACAGCAAATGATTTTCACAAGAGTGTAACCTGCTGAAAAAAATTTCCCCCTTCAGCTAACTTCACAACTGTCTTCTCATATTATAAGCTGTCTCTTAAAAATTCAGCAATTATTCCCAAAAACAGATGCCTTTTAAAATAACTATTACTGACTCCAAAACTGCACCTTGTCATGCCTTAGCAAAGGATAAAATATTTATCATCTTAAAAAAGCAGTGGTATGTTAGAGAGAAAATGGGGTGCCAAACAATGAAATTTTAGAACACAACAGAAGAGTGTGGCTTCAAATATGATCATGTGGCATTATTTCTTCCAATATGTGCCTTCAATTAACTTTCTGTGCCTGACGACCCTTTCATTCACTTTTATCTACATCCTTGTTCTTTCTTTTTGTGAAAAGGGGAAATGTCCTTTTGAAAATCAGCCTTCCGTAGTGAGTCCAAAGCAATTGGTTTCTTTTATGTCAACTTTTTAACCAAAGAGCATAGGTATAGGGCACAGAGAAATTATTAAGGCAATTGAACCTGCATGTTTCACGTAGAGTATAAATATTGTTAGGTGAAGCTGTGAAAATAAAATCTCTAGCCCTGCGAAATTTTTATTGTGAAATGGTTTTCTTATCAGTGAGGTTAATGAAGATGTCAGCAAATGGGATGAGATTTTGCCAAATGGAATTGCTTTCACCTCAGATCCAACCTGGAAAAGGTGTTAATCAGTACATTAATCTTATCAGCAGCTGAGAAGATGGCTTTGAAACTGGCCATTTCTATTTTTCATTAGGAAAAGCTGAAAAGATAATTATTCTCAAAATCCATATAACCAATATAATTCTTCCTTCTCACTCCACTTCAAGTGCATACTTTTCACAAAGATATGACAAGGATGAATGTGTGGGAAGTAAAAGGGTAGGTAAAAGGATTACTTGCAAATGTGGTTGAAATTTCCTTGTAGTTTACAAGACATTCTTGAACAGCCTTTTTCTTTTAAAGTTATGAAAATACTGGGGAAATCTCAGTATGTATAGCCATGCACAAACCAGCAATTTCTCTTATAGTAAAATATATAATATGACTACTTAAATTTATAATGATAGCAATACTTGATCAAGATTTGAAGGATCATGCATGCCAACCAATATATTGGTTGATTAGCAAGAAAAATGAGATTTTAATAGACTCAGTGATTCTGTTATCTTTGTGAAAGACCTTTGTTATGTAAAGTGCTTACTTCTAAGTGTTTAGGAGCAACTTTGCATTCTAGAATACTGGAATCTATTGTTTGGGCTATATGATAATTTCTGATAACTTTGCTATAGAAATTGTATTGTCATTTCCATATATCTATCTTTTTCATCTCTTACTTTGTGCTTTGAGTGTTTCTTGAAAGAGAGAAGATATTAATTTACCAGTGTTAATCAAATCCTGCTGCTGCTAAAGGAGGTATTACAATTAAGTCATAGAGCAGGAGAAATATTATGGCACGTTTATTTTATTTATGCTAACACAAGGTTGTTTCTTTTAAAACTAACATACACATGAACAAAATATCACTTTAAAATATTTGTTTGCTTTGCTATAAATAAAATACAAGAAGAAAAAATTAGGTAACTGTTTGAAGGTCTTAGTGTGAGGGCAAATAAATCAGGGTCAAAACTCTAAATCTGCCACTAGTTTTCTGGCCCTGAACAAGAAAGAAAATGTTTTTGAAGTATTTAAAATGTCTGGCAGTGGAGTGGGAAGAGGTTGTTCTAAGGCTTCTGCTTGAAAGAGAATGTAAAGGAAAGTCAATAAAAAAAATTGAGAGATTATCAGAAAAATTTACCAAATAATGCAGGTTGAAACTCTTGACATTATTCTCCACCTCAGCTCCTTCTTTGAGTAATGAATAGAATGACAGATTTCATCCATCAAGAATCTTTAACAGAAAAATTCATTCTTGACTGCAAATTACCTAGATAGGTTGACCTATGTGAAAAGAGAGAATTTAATCTCTGAAGAAAGATGAAGTTCAAGCTATTTAGTAATATTTAGGATTTCTAGAATTAGTTATATTCTTTTTACTCAAGGGCCAAAATAGAATAGTTTTACACCTAGGGATTCTTTTCTGCGTTTCCAAATAAAAAAAAAAAATTAAAAAGTAAAAGTCCTAATTTAAAAAACAATGGTCTTGGCAAGAAGGGAAGCCATGTTTTGTCCCCTTTGAACTACCAAAATTTCCAATTATAAAGATTAGTTTGGAGATACGGTAGAAGAATGGCAAGAATCAGAGCAATGAAGGAGAATTGATATTCATTACTATTAACTCCTCAGAGGAAAAGGTGGCAATTTAATCTAATTTTTTCTTGCACAGCATCAGCATTACTTCTGTGAGAGTATCAGCTTTTCCATCTTGTGCAGAATTGATTCTAAGTTGCCACCAAAGTGATGTTTGGATTTGGTAAATCATGCAGAGAGAAACTCCAATTTATTAAAATAATGTTTACTTTTAGGGATTTTGGAACTCCAAGGCTCTTATTGCAGTCTACAGCTTCAGTGTGATGAGTTGACCTAACTGAATGCCAAGTGCCCACAGATGCTACTATATATCTCCCACTCTTCAACTGGACAAGGAAGGGAAAATATAACAAAAGGGGCTGAGATATGGACTGGGGAGATCACTCAGCAATTACCATCATGGGCAACACAGACTCGACTTGGGAAAATCTATTTATTTACTAACAATCAAATCAAAGTAGGATAATGAGAAGTAAAAATAAACCTTAAAACACCTTAGCCCCAGCCTTCCTCCTTTTAGGCTTAAATTCACTCCTCATTGTCTCTACCTGCACCCCAGCAGCACAGGGAGATGGGGAATGGAGGCTGCAGTCAGCTCATCACATGTTGTCTTTGCTGCTCCCTCCTCCTCATGCTGTTCACCTGCTCCAGGGTGGGGTTCCTGCCATGAGAGAGAATCCTCCATGGACTTCTCCAGTGTGAGACCTTCCCATGGGCTGCAGTTCTTCATGAACTGCTCCAGTGTGGGTTCCTTCCATGGGGTGTAATCCCTCAGGAACAGACCACTCCATCCTGGATCCCCCACGGCGTCCCAAGCCCTGCCAGAAAACCTGCTCCAGTGTGGGCTCTCCTCTCCATGTTGCCACAGGTCCTGTTAGGAGCCTGCTCCCACATGGGGTTTCCATGGGCAGCAGATGTATCTCTGCTCCACCATGGACCCCCTATGGGTTGCAGGGGCACGGCTGACTCACAGGGGAACCTTAACACTGGCATCTGGGGTGCCTCCTCCTCCTCCTGCTCCACTGACATTCGTATCTGCAGAGCTGTTCCTCTCACATTCCTTCTCACTTCTCTCTTCCCTGGATGCAATTGTTTCTGTGCAATAATTTTTCTCCCTTTCTATGATACATTTTCCTAGAGGTGCTACCAGTGTTGTTGATGAGCTCACCCTTGGCCACTGGTGGGTCTGTTTTGGAGCCAGCTGCCACTGGCTCCATGGACATGGGAAAAGCTTCCGACAGCTTCTTCCAGAAGCCACCACATCTCTCGTAGCCCCTGCCAATACCAAAAATGTTGCCATGAAAATTAGTAAAATCAATTACCACTATGGTCTTTTTCACTTTGTGGAAAACTGAAGTCAGCTCCTGAGCAAAATTAATTACTAAGTCTTGCTTATAATGTGTCAGTGCTTCCACTAGAGTAAAGTGATTCTTGAATATAAGTTCATGTTTATGGCTTTCGAATTTAGATCTTTGAATAGGTTTATTGGAAAAATGTAATGTCATATTCTGTGGAAGATTATTCTCTTAGATGACATATATGGCTCATATTGTTCTTATTATGCTTAGAAAATTGATGGTCATTGAGAGTAGTGCTCAGAAGTTTGATCTGTTTCAAGAAAATTTTTAGACACAAGGAAGCATCCATAGAATATTTACATCAAAATTTTCTAATTATAAAATATCCCTGTTACTTTTCTTTCTTGCCTGTCTTCTGATATGGGTTCATTGAAAATGCAGCATCATTATTTTTTCATCTCTCCCAAAGTAAAACATACTTGGTGGCTTCTTTTATTGGTCAAACTCAAAACAACAAGCCTGACATCTTCTGATACAGGTGCATTAGTGACTAGAAGTATGTGAGGCATATTTATTTCATTTTAAATGTATTTTATATGTTCCTTTATGTCTGGATCCTTTCATTTATATAAAGGCGAGAGCATAGATTTGTTTTAAAGGCCTTTTAAAGAAGACTGTGCACTAACTGAAATTTTAGTACTTTTTAATTTCCAAAGAGAGCAAGAAGTGACAGAGATTGAAGGCCAGAAAAGACACACAAAGAATGACCTTACTTTATTTCACCAAAAAGAACAAAAACTTATATTTTGAAATATAAAAGTAATGATGTACATTTAAAATGATAACAAACATATTAACTTTAGAGTTAAAGGATAAGCTTGGGAACCCGCAATTTTTAACCTGAATTAGTAGCTGACCCAAGACTGGTCAAGACCAGACTGACAGCCTTATGTAAATCTGCTGGTTCTTATTAGGGTATTATTTCATAATTTTTATAGGAAATGCAATGATCTGGCACTGAAATCATAATTGAACTGCACAAAACAAGGGAATAGAAACTGTAGTACACAAAGCAGACTTTCATAGTAGATGCCATGGAGAAAATTGCCTGCTACCCTGTCAGCTCACCTTGAAACACTTTGGAGATAATTTTCATTATTTTCAGCTGTAACTAAGATGTGATAGTCTCTGAAAGTTTTTATACACGAATTTGTGAAATTTTGTACCTACACATTTCCTTCATTTCATGAGCTCCACAGTCTTACTTGTCCTGTAATACTCTGGAGAAAAGAGAGGCAAGCAGGATTATGAAACAATATAGGATTTAAAGGTAAAAATCACCACTCCTTGGTCCTGCAAGTGGCTCTAAAGCACATAATTTAGGTTACACAAAAGAGTCTGCTTCTCTGAATCAGCAACAGGACAGGAATATCCATATTTAGATTCAAAATGTTTCTACTAATCTTATTCCCTCTCTCCTCTGCCTGAATGCTGCCTTGATTAATTTTTTCCTGCTATTGCACCAAGTCCTCCCACTTGAAAAGAAAAATGCCAATACAGAGTTACACTAATTCTGTCTGATGATTACCATACAAGAATAGGAGGAAAAACCCCCTCACTTAATCTCATACTCAGTTTAGTCTCTATGATTAGGATCTTGAGCCAAAGGTGTGTGGTTGTGTTTAGTAGCCCCTGATGTATTTTTTATCCTTGAATTTGTTCAGTGGCTTTAGGAAGAGCTGTAAACTTCTGTCAAACATCAAATCTCACAGCAAACATTTTACAGTTTGTGTGTTTAGAATGTGAAGAAATACCATCATTTGTGGATTAATTCTTCAGTCTGATGGTTCCAGTTTATATCAAGTATTTCTCCTATTATAGGAGGAAGTAGAAAATATGTCTTTGTTTATTCTTATATTCATGATTTTGAAGACCTTCAAAATAAACTTCTTCCTGCATACATAACCACAACAGAAATCACAAGGTTCCATCATTCCACTTCTGGAATCTGTTCCCTATAAAGAACAGCTCTTTTCCTCTTCACTTTCTTTTTGTGCTTTGGAGATATGTACCAGAACTGACCACATCGTAGAAATGTAGGTACAGTATACCATTGGAATTTTTTTGGTTAAAATACTTAGTATTCTATTTTTTTAACTGCTACCAAACATTTTCATAAAACTATATGCCACCTCTCAAAGATTCCAATCCTATGCATAAGTCAGTTTCTTACCCATCACCACCTAAGAAAGGTAAGGCTGTGTTTTGCCTGTATGTGAGTGACATGAGTGATCTGTGCATTGAATGTCATCACTTGCTTATTTACCTAATCATTTGGTGGCAATTTTCTGCAGCCACAGTTAGCCCATGTCCTTACATCCCCAAACAGCTCAGAAAGCTTTGTCTGCTGTTGTTTATTCTTCTTCTCCTCTTGATCCAAAGATCTTAAGCATATTTTAATTCTGAAAAATACCACTTTAATAAATTCCTTTAAATTTATAGCATTCACCACATACTACTGGTGGCAAACCACTTTAAATTAGAGCAACTTAACAGAAGTGAACTGCCTAGGATCCCAGGAACTACTCTGCCAATGATTTGGTTTTCTAGCTGAGTTAATCGACCTTTATCTTGCAAGAGATTGATTCTTGGTCTCTTTGAAAATCAGACCCTAACTAATTCCATTTTAAACACTTAAAAATGAGAATTAAAGCATGCAGAATTAAATTAATTTAGAAAATTTTGCATAATTTTGTGCCTGAGATATCAAAGCAGATCAGTAACAAAGTCAAGAACAAAACACTGGCCTCCTGAAGCCAGGAACGCTGGCATCACATTGTAGTTGCCAAAACTCCTGACTAGACCTTCCACTCAGTGGGGCAAAACAGCCGATAAAGCAAGTCCTTCCATTAGACAGAGAAATTCCTCTTACTTCAAAGCATGTAATCATGACAAACCCACCTCACAAGAACTTCATGGTTATCACCATTGTATACAAGTTCATACCATAGAAAGGAATGAAAAGACAGCATTTATCTGCCTACCTGGCATAGGACTGGCAGAAGATACGATCTTTAAGCCCAAAATCTGCTCCAGGACTGAAAAACAGGGGAAAAGCCATTACGGATAGCGTGAGCTGTGACTGCCTTTAGATTAGATTAAAATCCTATCATGAAGTCATTTACAAGAGTATAGAGAGATACAAGCAAAATTCTGGTCCCATAAATGCATTATCAAAAAATACTCTTATTGTATTACTTTTATTGAAAAAAAATAGAATTAAACAATTTTTACAAAAATTATGGTGGCTTGTCTTTTATTGGTATAATTTTAAATGGAGATGAATGGAACAATGAAAACGGAATGTTGTAGGAACTGTCAGCTCTTCAATGCTATAATGGGCACTATGCAGAAAAAATAGGGGGCTGGGACTGTTCTAGCAGTGTAATGATTTGATTTCTTAACACCATTAGAGTGCTATATAATCAGATTTTGGATAATCTCACCTAAATTCTACCCTAGTTCTTTGTACTGCTGATATCAAACAAATCCTCCTGGTGTAGTCTGGAGCAAAATCAGACTCAGAGCTTTATTACTCCATTTTCATTACATGTTTTGATAGTCCGTATTATTTAGTCTTCACTGAGTAATAACTGCTGAAAGTCTAACAGCATTTTCCTTAAATTAAAGCCTCCTTTATGGTATATACAACTCATGTAGATAAATATTTGTGGAGGTTTTCTTTCTCAGTATCATCAGGGACTGCAAAACATTAGACACAATGTCCATGGAAATGTAGAGTTTTGCACTAGTGGCCTATAAATACAGTTGGAATGGTAGAGTGAAACTGCTGCCTTTTTCCAATTTGTGTTTTGTTGAACTATTCAGAATATTGGCATGAAGGGAATGGAAGGCCTTCACAATGTCTGATTCCTAGGGTCAGCTCAGGATTTGTATTGTTCAATTTCAAAGGAGTCCTGTCAGGCTCCCTGTACCAAGATAAATAGCTGGGGTAGATCTCCTAGATGTCTATGCAGAGTAGTGAAGTAGAGGCTTTCTGAGGGCTTTAACAACAGACCAGATAAAGACAGGGAAGAAAAATACTTAAAGGAGAAATTTTATTTTCATTGTTTAAAGCATGGGGGGCCTCTTTCAATCCAAGTATGTACTAATAATAATGATAATCATTATTTCTAATGAAAATGTTCAGTGCTTAAGACTTTTTTCTTCAATATTTAAAAAATACCATCCTAAAAACTTTAGCAAAAAGTTCATCTGGAATAATCACAGTCTAATTATTTTAGTAATTGTGCTGGTTTCTGAACAATTGTGTTATTTCATTCAATAACAACCTTTCAAGCATGTTAGCTACTTTTTGTTGCATTGAATCAGAGAAGGTGTATCTGTTGAGGCAATGATCCACCAGCTGAAAAACCTGATAGCTCAGCCTTGATGTGAAAGGTCATAATGTGCATTAGAAGGATCATTATAGTTCACCCTGCCAGTGGAACTGGTATCGGTCTGCTCTACTCCAGTTGCATGGGGTTCCGGTCAGTGCTTTCCTATAAATACACTCAGATCCTATAGATGGAGATTTCCTCTTGCACAGGTCAACTGATTCACACAAACGCGATATCATCTGCTAACTTCAGGATGCCTACTCTACCACTTCCTCCAGACTATTAATAAATATATTAACAGGAAAAGTCCCATAATGGATACTGAGAATCTCTGCTTGTAACTGTTCTTCAAGCAGAATATAAACTATTAATCGCTGTCCTTGAATCTGATGATCCAGACACTTTTTCAGCCCTCTAGAAGTGACTATGAGTACGTTGTGGGAAATCAATCTTGCCAAAGTCAAGGTAGGGAACATCTGCTGATGTCCTCACATATAGTAGTCTTATCATGAAAGTAAATCAACTTGGTCAGATTATATATAAACATATACTCCTTCATATGCCCAGAAATAAATTCAAAGGGCTATTTTTACAGGAACAGAAGTAATGTGGCTACTACAGATTTCTCCAATTATTCACCTTGACACTCTCAAATATTAAGCAATATTTGACTTTCTGTGCTGACTGGACACTTTCTCTAGCCTCTGTGATTTCTCATGGAGAGTTTTGACAAGCTCTGTCAGAGCTTTGCATGCATCTCATCTGGTCTCATGGACCTGTAAACATAGAAATTTCTCAAACATACATTATTCAAATCTTCCTACTCTGAGTAATTTCTTTCCTTCTTAAAAGCCATCTAGGCACAAAAGTTTGTGAGAGACTCAGAAAGACTCAAAGGACCAAAATTTTGGTTATCTCACTCTTATCTATGTTTACTGTCACAACATCACCTACATCATTAGCAAAGAATACACACTTTTCTTATCCTTTAATTGTTAAGTTACTAACAGAAGGCCTTCACGGTGCTCTCGATATCTATTAGCAGCTCTGGCTCTAGTTGAGCTTAACACCATTCATGCATGCCTGGGCAATGTTTCTAAATTCCTTTTACACTGTCCCTGCTTCAGCATCCTGCATGCCTTTTTTTTTTTTTTTTTTTTATTAACAGCAGTTGTGACAGAAATTCCGTGTTTAGTCAAAATGGTCTCCTGATATGTCACTCACTTTCATGAGGATAAGATGTGTGGTTGTGCTTGTAAGATCCTTCTCGGCCTGTCAGCTCCCTTGAGCTCTTTTACACCAAGCAAGGTCTGCTCTCTTCAAGTCTGGGTTCTTTACTCAGCGAATGTCTTTCCTTACTCTCCTCAGGATTTTGATCTCATTTCATAACCACTGTATGCCATAGTGCCATCAGCTAATGAGGTTTATTCCATTCCTAAGTAGCAGATCCAAACCATTGTTAGTTCAGCTGGCCCATCTCATGTTATTTATTGTTAAGAAGCTCTCCTGTGACATCTTCCTCAAGCTCCCAGACTGCTTGTGGTCTACGATTCCAGGAGATCTCAGGAACATGAAATTTTCCCATGAGACACAGTCCTCACCAAATACCGAAAAGGAGATCTACTCCAATTCTGCACTGTAATTGCTCTGTGATTCTTATCAGTCAAATTTTTTCAGAATTTTACGATAAAAATCAAAAACTTCAAGATTAATTTTTCTTCAGTGCTTTGAATACCAAGTGGAGTTCATTTGTCAAGGGAACATATTCATGAAGCAATTGAAGTTTATAATTGCCTCAAAGACATGAAATGAGTAACAGCCTATATTTGAACAGTGATGCAACTGCATTTGTAGAGAGATATGATGGCCCCTTGATACAGCTACAGAATTCAGCATGACCAAGTGTCATAAATGTGTCAAGTAATAATATTGACTGGAAAACACTAGTCATGCCTGCTTGCATCACACTGAGGAACATTGGGCAGGACAGTTACATTGTCATGCTAGTTTCCATGCTGTTTTTCAGTGCAGTTAGTAATGTACTGTTCTGGACCCATTGCAAAGATTGCCTGTTTCCTGCAGTCCTGCTTTATTTGTATTAGCAGCATGAACTCTTGCACTCTTCTAATGAAATATTTTAGTGTCTTCTAAAAATATGCTGCTACCAGGATGTTAACTTATGAAGAAGAATTTTGCATTGCTATAGTTTTAGAACATAAATATTTGACTGTGCAGGAGAATAACTAGCATAAACAACTGCTAGATATTTTTATTAATAAATAAGGTCTGTGTACTGCATGTCAACTATGATGTTATGGGACTCTATCTAAACCCATCTCATAAATTGGTCATAGGTGTCCTAAGAACCACAATACCAGCAAGGGAAATGGTGCAGCACTGCAATTGTACTGTTATTTTTTATCCTCTTCATTAGGAGTTTGATATTTCAGCAAAAAAAAAAAAAAAAATGCAGGCAAAGGCAAGTTAAAATTTTATTTCATCCTTCTTTCTATTCACCTCTGTGTTCACTTTTTTAATTGCTCTTTAGTTTCAGATGTGCTTTTAAAGTAATTTCGCTATTTACAATACTAAACAATGATCAGTAAAGATCAGTACCTCTTTCAAGCTTCTTAGTCTACTTGTTTATGAATAATTGGCTTCAGAATGTCTTAAGAATTGTTAATAGTGTTATATTCCTATGAATTGCATCTTGAACACTCTTCTTAAGAGGCTAGATGCTCAGATCAAGACTGTAGCTCTGTCAGAATTTTCCATGCAAATTACAGCTCATTTCAATAGGGAAATGAAGTTTACACCGGTGAGAGTGATTGACAGTGGTGCATCTTGAATATCGACAAAATTAGATTAAAATTTGGCCAGATGGCCTCCCAATAAAGGCTCATAGCAGAAAGTAGTGACTGTGGAACTGAGATGCTTTAGGTTATCAGCTAAACTAACACATGTCTATGATGCTAATTTCTCCTGTACATCTCATGTATAAGATTTCCACCTTTCTTTGGGCAGGGCTACTGAAACATCTGTTATTGTCAAAATATTCCTCTCTCCAAACCCTTATTCTTAATCAACTTTTGTGATCTGGGAAAAACAGTGTTGCTTTTGGAGGGGAAGTACTGTCTTGCTGAAAGTCCATTTTGCGCTCCCTAGTTGTCAGGTACTATAATCTGACTTTCTCCTCACAATGAGAGTGAAAGAGGTTTCACCGACAGTGTCATTGCTATACAATCTGATAGCGAGAACTATTTTAGGTGTTTTGCAGTCTTGTTAAGTTTTTTTGCATCCGATGAAATAATAAATGGACCTCTGTTGGAGAGCATTTTTTTGGGGGGTCATTTCCTTTATACAAGGTAGAATATCTTTCCTTTTTTTGTGCATAGATACAAAGGTTCTTCACTTGCCAGTACTGTTTGCTGCAAGGTATGCAGCTCACAAATATACGTTCAACTATCACTCAAGTCTCTATTATCAGAGAAGGCAGTACAAGCAAAAAAATTCACAGCTTCTAAATAAGCCCCCCACACATATTCTAATCAGTCCTCCCCATGGTCTGTTCCCTGATCCTTAAGGTTGTTTTTCATCCAACCTTGGATGCCTGATTTGGGACTCATTATGGGAAGTTGCATATTGCTACTGAGGAAGATTTATTGTATTTTCCTGTGAACAAAATCTGTTAGTTCACATTGAATATTTGGGCCATGAAATTATAAAGTGGAAATTATGTGGATATCTTCCTTGTAATTGTCAGAGTAATTTTACAGCACAAACTTCTGATACCTCCACTGGTTGATATCTGGATGGGTATGGCTCTATAAAGATATAAAATGAGGAACATTACATGCATTCTGCTACCTCCTTTTCTTTTGAAATCAGCTGCAATACCAAATTGCAGTTAAATCCAGCCATTGCAAATACAAGTCCCTAATTCAATGGGATAAAGCTTTTGCAAATTTAGCTTTAAATCTGGAGGTGTGTCAGTACTTCACATTCTGAACTACATATGCTTGTAGCAGGATAAATTAGCCAATGCCAGAGTGAAGGTAAATTTAGCACTTACTGTAACTGAGTCAGAATTCCAGTTTTACTGAATCACATCATGGTCTACAGTCAGCAAACCCACATACTCTCCACTGGAAATTTTAATTGACAGCCCTGTAAATATAGCATTGCTGCTGCCAGCGACATTGCTATTGCCACCAACCATAACCTTTGCAGGAAATCAGAGAAAGGACACTTCTTTGACTTCCTCTGCCTGTAATTTGCTTGACCTGCCTCCATCTTTGTTTTTATTTGGTTTAGCTGTGACAGAAAACTTGTTAGTGAACCAGATGTCTATGGCCAATTTGTTTTACTTTTGTTTATCTTTGGGTGGTACAACCATATTTTTACATAGATAGAAGAGCAAGGGGTGATCTGGGAAGAATTAGATATTTATAACCCTAACTTAAACCACACAGTGCAGAAAAAGTCCTGATGACACTTCAATTAGACTGTTATGATTTCACTTACACTATGAATAAATTCTTGTCTATATGCATAAATATATATAGATAGAGATGGCATTCATCCACTCTGTCTGAACTTAACAAAACACAACAGTTGCAACAAACACAGAAAGTAGACCAGACATACTGCTTTTCAGTCTGTTATTTTATTTTCAAAAGCATGCTTATCATTGTTTAGCAGAAGGGATTCTAATTCTGATAATAAAGACAGTTATGTTTAAAGCATTTAAAAAAATGATAGAAAAAGTATCTCAAATAGATAATTCCAAATTATATTTTATTCTGGAGCAGTTCAAAGATCAATTGCTGTGCAATGGCACTACATTGGCATTACATCTTTTTCTGAGTCTTTATGACAATTACTCAAAGTAAATATCTTCATCTCAAAAGCTGAGCCACAGATGGAAGCCAAATTAAGCAGGACAGCTTGCCAGTGTCTCAAGTTATATCTTATTCTGAGCTTTTTACCAAAATCACTTTTATCATTTTAATCTACAAAATATTTTCTACTATATTTCAAGCAAGTTATTATTCATGAGTGTGATATGCATGGTTTTATGTAATTTATTGAGATATTCTTTGCTTCTTTTCTTAATGGGGAGTCCCTGGTTTTGAACAAAACAGAAAAAAGTATCTCTAGCCAAATATATTGAGATCTTTCTCAGGTTGCCAAAGCAACACCTGAACATCTCCACATAGAGTAAATATTTAGCTCTGACCTTACACTAGTCTAAAATTTCACAGTGCTGCATTGGATTATTAAAAAAAAAAATCTCCTTTTTCTTTCACAAAGCTGGAAACAAAGCCATAATTTAATTACTCAAGGAATTCTCCTTCCTCATAAGCAGAAAAAGGATCAACCAAATATAATGGACCACAGAATTCCCACACTGTTGCCAAAAAATGTAACCTGATAATGTGTAAAAAGGTTTCCCTTTCACTAATATATAGTGGTGAGAACAAGAAGGTTTTTTAAACAATTTTGAATGTTTTTCTGCTCTGCTCTCCTCCCTTCTCTCTGAAAAGTTAACTTTGAAACAACTAACTATGAAAGAAACACTATATCTTAAAGAAAATAGCTGGGAAAATCATTATTTATTGAAGACACTTCTAAAGGTGATGGTGTTTTGATCACAAGTGTCCATTTTCAAAGATTATCTAATCCTGCACAAGAAGAACTGATAACTCTACTATGATATTAAACAATATTTTTCCTAACAGCATTTGGTTTTCACAAACTTTTGCCTGAGAATTTTATATGAAACTATTTACATTTAAATACCCATAAAGAAAGCACTTCTTTACGCATTATGTGCATTAGGATTTTCAGGAAAGTCTCACGAAACTGTCAATGGTCTCTGGTTTTATGCAGTATCATAATATATACATCTATGTTATAAGTTTGCATTTTCTTTAACAGAACATGTTTGGTGCTATGCAAATATTTTGTGGCTGGAAAATTGCTAAACTGAGAGCTATGAAAAAAGAGGTAAGAACAAATCTCAATATAAGATGTAGTTCTTCCGCAGCAGCATCAGGAGGTCAATGAGAGTAGATATTTATAATTTAGATCAGCTCCAGACATTTATGGTATTTCATGTTCCTTAAACCATCTGACAGGTTCTTGTCTGTTGTTATCTCTGAGAAACATTCTGAGATGCAGCAGCTTCTTCCATACCTTACACAATATCTGATAATTGAACTACAATCACAAATGGGTTGAAGCTAACTGGAATATCAGCTTCCAGCTGGGACATTCCTAACCTCTCTGAAACAGAGTGTGAGGTCTGTGGGGTGGAAGTACCTTCTCTAATGCAATGAGTTTTAGAATTTTGCTGATGCTAAGAGAAGGAAGCCCCAGTGGATATGCAAAATGCCTGTCCACTGCATCTTGTCTGGAGATGCCAGAACTGCTGTAAGGAGCTTCAACAACCCCAAGTCTATTTAAAAATCCACACAACTTGAGACAAAGGAAATCCAGGAAGTACAGTGCAAAACCTAGCTGATGTTCAAAAAGACTTCTAGAAGTGCAAAATTATACTGGGTTTTGAAAGCTTTTCTTAGTCAAATCTATTAAAAAACCACAGAACCTTGTTATTCAGACATTCTGCCTATTAGATTGTTTTGTTACGGGCCTCACTTTAACATTCTTTGTTAAAACGTAACTTCTTACAGACGTATTTGAAATGTTTATTGGTCTAGAACAGTAAGATTTAATCTCTTGAAAAGAGCTTTATGTCAACAAATAAATATTTGTAATAAAAATAATGAAATTTCATTCATCAGATAAATGGGTGTACAGGAAGAAGATTTGTTTTGAAATCAGAGTCAAGAATAAGCTATCTGACACAAAAAATTCAACAAATATTTTCCTCTACCATTTCAAAACTTCTTTGAGCTTCCTTTTCTTAGTTATATCTAGCCTGTTTTTCTGGTTCTTCTAAAATATTTATAAACTTAAGTAATCTATAAAATTTTATTTATAGCAAATGCAGTTTAAGCCTGTATCTCACTACACCAACCTAAGCTGTTCACAAATTTCAGAAAGCAGACAGAGTACTGAGAAGTGTCAGCAAGGACAGAGTTTTTGAGTTCTTCAAAGCAGTTGCTATGATGAAGCCTGTGTTTGGTTATTTATGAAATATCAAAAACAGAAGGGCACTAAAATTGAAGAGGTTTTATTAAAATTGTTGAAAATTAGAGGGGCTTATCATGTTACATAACTAGATTTTCTTTTCTTTCTTCCTTTTCAGACAGCTGTACAATCACGGTGAAAAGCTAGGTAGAATAGGTCTAACACACAGATGAAGAAAATTAAATTAACAAGAACATCTGAAACACACTTTACCAAATACTCATCTCATTCTGCCATTTATTAAGCAAGGCCTTATAAGATACTCAACTAGCTCTCCTGCGTTGTAGTCCATAATGACGGTATTTTATTTGTTTGGCTTAATATGTTTAATAAAATAAGAAATCATGAGCATTATATAATTTAATGTAACCTCTTTTACAGACTTAAATATGACAACATAAAGAAAAATTGTGTAACATTTGGTAATCTTGCTGAAGAAGGACAATTTTTGCTTCACTTCAGAATATGGACAATACAATATATAAAATATATCTAACAAAATGGAATATACTCAAAATATGCTGCATTGTGCCATATTGAAAACTGGATTGTTCTGGTAGACTAAAAGTGTTGTGATATAGGAACCTAAGCAAGGTATCACAGAATTCCAAGTTCCAAACTGGAATTTCATGTATGATAAAGTTAACAATGGCAACTCCTAACTAATCAGTCACTGTAGGGCAGCTTCTGTAAAGTTCATGGTTTTGGTGGAGCCAAAGCTGTTAACTGAGTTTTGTTTGTGCTTTAGTAATTTGTTTGCTTTACTGCTTAGATATCAAAAGAAAGCTTATCTCTATTTCAATATTGGAGAAAGAAAAATACCTCAATGTGTTCACATATTAAATGTGTCGAAATAAAGTAATTATAGGTTAAAATTTGTTCCAAATCTACTGGAAAACTGAATTTAGTACTTTGTGTATCCATCCACCTACTGCATCATACAGAAGTTCTGACCACGACAAGTTTCTGTCTACTGATCATTATCAAGCCCCAAAGGAATCCTGAGACACATTCCTTTCAGAAGTTTAGAGAATAGGTCCTTTTTATGAGCAAGTGAAAGCAAAGAGCTGGAGTCTCTCATTTTTTAAACTGCTTTGTTTTCTTCTGCAAGGTCCTGCAAGAAAGGTATTGATCACAAGGTGCCATGCTGTAGGCCAGCAGAAAGGCATCAATCAGGATAAAAGCACATCCCATGCTCACTTTGCTAATTATGGACTACACAGAAAAGTGGAAAATTGCATCAACAGGACAAATGAGAGTTCTGAGACATCAGCAATTCAGAGATGGCCATGAAAACCTTTTGCAAATCTTAACCCAGCACCTGTAGATTTATATCTTCCCTTTATATCTGCTAAGAACTCAAGTTTTTAATTTCTCAGACTGGTCTTGCCTATTTTGCCAAACACATTTAAATGACAGAAAGAAGTAATGATGACAAAGATCACCTTTGTAAGTGTAGTGAGTATAGGTAATCTGCAATTTTATTTGTATTCAGCAACTGTCCCTCACTCTAGAGAGTCAATGTTTTAGTCTTGATCTTAAACAGGATTAGCAAAAGAGGTAAAGAGACCGGAAAAACTTGCAATAATTTTATTGTGACTTTGAGCAAATAATAATAAAGGTCATAAATATAGTTCTTTAGTTTTCAGCAGAAGTTATAAATGTCTGGTTCGATGCCTAAAAGAGAAGCCAAAACAAATTAGGAGTATAAAATGAGGACAATTTATTCAAGGCCTTCAAGGTACATTCGGGCAAGCGAACGTCCCCCCTCAGGGACTACACCCAAAATGGACAACTGGTCACAAGCCCTTCACCTTTTACAAGTTCTGTCCCATTAGCATATTGGCTCCTAATTTTCCAATCACACCCTCTAGTGACGATGTTCACTACCCCAGGCCTGCCCCCCTCCATCTTACAGTTGTTTACATCTTTCAGGCCCCAAGGCAATGAGTATGTCCTTGAATCTGTGTTCAGAGAGCCTTGTTTTGGCTAAGGGTGCTGGGAACAGAGCATGTTAGCACTTTGTAAGAAGCACTAAGCTGCAGCAAGTTAGAGGTGCATTAAGAGGAAAAAACTAGAAATATTCAAAGGCATCAGGTTTGTAACAGCTACAGTTTAAGGTAAAATTGAATAGCAACTTTATTATTAAATGGAAGTCATGTTCTTTTTCAGGAAAACAATTCATGAAAACAATTTTCACACTATGGCTCCATGAAAAAAACAAAACCAACCAACAAAAAAACCCTTAGATTTTAAATTATAAAACATTACCTGAGCTAGTTAAGAACATTGTAAATTTTACTGTTTATTATACAGGCACCTGAACTACCTGTATTTAAAAAGATATAATCCAAGGGCAATCCATGATAAAAAGTTATTTTGAAAACAATTCCCTTGATCAAAACTGTTTTTCCAACTTTTCTTCAACAATAAATCTTCTGTGAAAATATTAACCTTGTTTTCAGAGGAGGCTGCCTGGACACACTGGTGTAGAGAATGCAAGACAAAGCTGAAGAAAAAAAGTAGAAGACAGAATAGATGAGGTAGAGAATAAAAGTCTTCTTTTTTCTTTTTCTGAGCGAAAGGCAGGACCAGGTACAGAAGATACAGAGAAAACTGATCACTAGTGAATGTAGAAGACAAATTAATTGTGGAAGCTAGCTGGAAATGTTACAAGAAGGTAATTCATAATTGAACGGATAGATTTGAAATACTGAAAGGAAATAAAAGTAAAACTATAGCAGGTGTACTCCACTGTGACCTCAAATTATATTGGTATGATTCCTGTTGTGCAAGACATCCCCAGACTACTTGCAATACTCGTGAAAAATATTTACTTTACCTGTAAGGAATACCATTTTAATGTTACTTTTGATGTTCATTTGGGTATTATTTTACAATCAGCTCTTCTCCTACCCCCATCCTTCTTTTTTTTTCTCTATAAAAAAAGTCCAACATGTGAAAACAAAAGCAAAATGAAAAAAATAGGAAAACAGTCATAGCCATAACGAAAATACATGCAAAAACTAAAATAGAACTTACAGTTCTAAATAACTTCACAGTTATTTAAAAAATTTATTAAAGTAATAAATTTAGTTCACTTCAGATAAGAATAAAAAAATTCAAAAAAATTCAAACTCATGTTATTTTTCACAAAGAGGGAACCACTTCAATTATTTTGAGAAATTACCAAAAGACATTAACTGCTTTTGGGGTTGTTATTGCCTACTACAATTTAGTCACTGACTGCAAAACTGATAAGAGTTTCAGACCAGAATGATATTCTAAATTAAGATTTTTTCACTTAACTCTAAATATTTTAAGGTTCTGGCAAGAAATGTTAATATTATTTATCTCCATTTATCTCTCTTTACTAACATAACTAATAGCTTATACCATAATATGAGATATATAGCCTATAAAAAGGTTATCTTTTTATCAGCATTTAAGTTAATAGTTATAACAAAAGAAAATCCTTTATCTGAATTTGATGGGGTAGTGAAAAGTTGAAATTGATGGAAAATTAAAAGTTGCAATCTTTAATATCACATTTTATTACCTCTTCACAGAGATCCCCAGGTTCATAATTCTCTGGATTTATTAATGGAATAGGCTTGATCAACCTCTTTTCTGCATTGTTATTTGAACTGCTATGTTTTACGGTATGACTTTTAATGATCTCTTGTTGCTACTATGGTTATAATAGTAACAAAATCCATGATATGGTGCCATTAGCAATCTATATAAAAACTGTACATTCAGGGCAAATTGAGTCCTCAAAACAATGAGTTGATTTGTAGCAGCTTTGGGTTTTTGTAGACAAAAGTCACAGAAGTTAACACACATTGTTGACAGCACAGAGAGGAACAGGTTTTCATATTGCAGATTAATTTACCAGGAAAACGCCTTGAAAACGTTCTGACAGGTCTGGATCTTGAAGAGGTAAACTGCAAGCTGGTTTTGAGTATAGCTGAATATTCTTGGCAGAAAAAGATGTAATTCAATTTTCTTGCTTTTGTACAAAATTATATTTACTATGACATTTTGTGGTTTTTATCAGTGACAGCATTGCGGATTATATTTAGACTTTTTGTGAAGTAAAAATATTCCACTGATCTCTTGGTAACTCAATATAGAAGTACTAAAGTCTTTCATATGAAAAAAAATAGAGTTGACATCAGTTTGACTGGGTTTTGATTCGTGAAATAAGCTCATACTGACAGCGTTGACATCCCTCAGAATGTCTGAGAAACTGATAACAGTTTCTCTAATTGCTGAGGCAGAGCAATGGAGCGCTCTGCTACTTCAAGATTTAGAAGGACCTACTAATATGAAGCATATCATTGTCTAATGGATTGGCAATCAAAGTGGGCTTTTCACCTTTCCTCTCCCTTACATTGCTCTGTATAACGTATGTCAAGTACTAACCTGCCTGAACACATTTTTAACCTGTCTCTAAAATCTCTGAGGTGTCCTAATTAGTGGGGCCTCTAAAACAAATACCTTAGCAGCCCCTGTGCAGCACTTAGCAATGTGCAAAAGCGTTTAGCAAAAGCTTTCAGTCTAATATATTGGAAAGGAAATACATATGGGCAGAGAGATTCTCATTCTAGACTTTTTTCCTTTCGTTTTAATAACTGGAAAAACATACGTTCATGAATCTGTGATAGTCCTAAGCAAAGAGTCTGAGGAATACATGTCAGCTACTCTCCTGATAATTAGGGCATATTTGCAGGCTAAATAAGCCATGCTGATACTCTTTCAGATCTTAGCATGTTTCTGCCCAAGGTGGGATTTTGGTTTTGGTTTTTGAGGGGTGAACAAGTAAATTTTCCTAGAGGAGATGTCAATAAGAGTTTTATTTTCTAGCTAAAGCCCACTGTAAGTCTGTGTGACTAATTTTTTTTCCTGTGGGAGTGTTAAAATAATTTTTTATCAGTTGTATCTTTTTCTTTCTATCCTCACAAGAGCTTATATATATATATTATTATAGTATGTGTGGTGGTCTGATGTTTTCAGAATGTTAACAGATGGATTGAAGAAATCAAGGGAAAAAAAGTATTGTCCATAAGAGTGAATTCTTTCAAAGCAAAGGAATCTCTTGAAATACAGTGCTAGCATTGTGCTATTGAAAAATTACAATCTTCCTGTGTGGACTTCCCTAAACCAGAATCATGCTACACCATAAATAAGAGAAATCTGAGTGTCATCACTGAAGAAAAACTGACATTACCGAAACTTTGATAGCACCTTCCAATGCAAATTCTCTGACCAGAACTAAGCAGTTCAACAAACTGATTTTTATGTGTCCAGATATGATGATTCTTCAAAATATGTTGGGGGGAGGGAGGAATTAATTCATGTTTATCACCTCCGTTTTGTCTCAGGCATGCAGAATTTCAGTGGTCACCAACAGTTTCTTATTGAGATATTGGGCAATCAGAAATTTCATTAATCTACTTTCCAGGCCAATTATATTAATCAAATTAAGACATTTACTGGATTGTCTGAAACTAACATCAAATTTATAAAAGAAAGCTTCTAAGGGAATAGATCATGTTGTGAGGCTTAGGAATTTTTTATTTGCTTTTAAATAAATATCAGAAGAGAACTATGACCATTGGAGGGGCAGTCTGAAGAAAGCAAGTTAAGAAGACACTAAGAAACATAGGGAATTAAGAAATTAAATGAGGAAATTGAAACATTCATATGATGTCCCAGGACAAACACCTTTTCATCAATAACCATCGCCTTCAGAAGCCTGCTAGCCATTAACTACTGTTGATCATCTTCCAGGGGGAGTTTTGTAGGAAATTATGTTAATAATGCAGAAATCGACTGGATGTAAAAATACTTCACAAAGACAATTCACAAATTCATATGCAGCAAGGATCCAAGGATCAAATTAACTCTCTGGTGTGTCAATACTAAACACCTACCGTATTTCTGAGAGAAATCCATTAAGACTACCAGTAGTTTTAAGAATGGAATAAAGCTATCAAAAATTATATTTAGTTTCTCTCAATATTTTCTTGGTCTAAAGCCCAAATTTTTCAGTGACCAGAACATCCCTGGTTTTTTTTTCAGACCCCTAGCCAAAAACACTGAAAAAAACAATTTGATGAAAATGTATATCTGATAGTGATTCTACATAGAATTTACAATTGCATTTTTTAGTGATGTACAGAAAATACCTCTCAAATGTCACTGCATAAAAGGCACTTCACTTAGGCAGGAATGTCAATGAGAAAGTAGGTGTTCCTATGTGTTTGGAAGAACTGCTGCTTTCAATTCAACATTCCAAGTATGAAAGATACTCCAGTTGTCTGAACATAATGCCTCTGTAATTTGCTGAGCTTCATTATAACGGAAAGGTAAAGACTAAGTAATTAATAAGACAAGGCATGGAAATTAACTACAAAAAATAAGAAGAAGGAGATACAAAAGCATTTTCTACCAACCTATGAAAAGGTACAACAGGCTTCAATATAAGAGTAGTATTTTGTGACCATAAGTATAGATATAAGTAATGTCTGACATTTCATTCTAATGCTTGCCAGAAGAGGCATCATTAAAAAGTGCCTTAAGAATGATACATATTTTGAAATATCTAAAAAAAAATTTGAATATTCTTCAATAAAGTCAAGTTTTATGTCATGAAAATTATTCTTCTGATGGTGGAATGTATGTTAAAATCTCATTCTCTATGCTAATCAGGTTAAATAGCCTAACAGCAAGTACTTCTGCCATTAAAATGTGTGAATTCATTAATATAATCCACAAACACAAGTATCATACAGAAATGTTACATAACAATATAATGATTATTTCATTCCTCAAATGAATGACAAAAATGACAAAGCATTTTAAATTTTAGGAAGGAGGATTTTATTAACTCAAACCCTATGAGAGCTGACAATTCTGTTGTTGGAATAGGGTTGAAATGTTCCTTTGATTGTAATATCAACTATTTCATCTTGCCCAAATCAATCCAATTGAACATAATCAGACAATTATATTATCCATACCTTTTTTTTACAGGATACCGAATGATTAATAAATATTGTTCATTGCTGTGTAAAAAAAAGGGCTCACATTAAAATTAAAGTAATTCCTATGTAAAAAGAAAGTGCTCATGTTAAAGTTTAAATTATTCCTGAGTTCAGAAAGGAAAAAATTCATATGCAGCTGTTTTTTCTGCCTTCCATGGTTTCTGAGAAAGAATGAACTTAGTAGCTATTGGGCAACTGATAGAGATTGTGATTAAGATTTCATTTCTCTTAGAAAAAAACCCGCCATTCTTCATTCACTTGTCTGCTCACTATTTCCAGTTATTGCTTATCATTTTATGCATTTTTTGTAATAAGTTCCAGTGAAAATATGGAAAAATATGCAATAAATATGAACTATAAAGAGTAACTAGAGAGTGAAATAGTTTAATTCGTAATAGCAAAATTCAATTACAAAAATTTCCAGTCCCTTATGTGTAAAGGTTAGATAAGTAATAACTGATAGAATAAAAATGCACTACCTGAAAGGCATTGTATCACAAAATTACTAATATGCACAGTATGAAGCATTGTAACAAGTGCAGTAAATATTTTCCTGATTTATCAAAGCATTCTTTCATTCATCCCCTCCTTCTTTTATATTTAGATGCATCAGCATATCTCAGTAGTTATGCGTTCATATACCTCAGAGAAATTGTATTCTACATAAGAAAAGTTTGCTCTGGTATATCTGTACTTTGCTGATATGAATCTCCCCTGCAGCCCCAACCAAAAGATTTAGGATGCTATGTGTAGTAAATATTTCTCCCTGAATTTACATAATAGACCAATCCAATCAATATGGGGCAATAATATCCTGAGGTGATGCAAACAGGAAGGTGGCACAGAGAAATATAGGATATGAGGTCTTTTGGGAAATAAAAAGGGAGGCAGAGAAGTTGAAGGTCATCTCATAAGCAGGGCAGAATTGCGGATACAAATTTTAAATGTTTACATATACTTCTAGCACAGTCCCTTTCATTCCAGTCTTAGAAATGGGAAATAAGGCCTACAAGACAGGAGACATATATAGACAACATTACTTTTTGGCAGGGGATAGTTTATAGATATTTCTGGTCTGTTATAGACTTTCACAAACCATTTGTATTCTCTAAGTTTTGGGTTATATTTTGAGCTGTAACCCATAAGCACTTTTTTCAGCTCTAAAACAGAAGTAAATATTTCATCAGCCACAGATTTCTCAAGCATTTTGTATTGGAGTAAACAGTAATCAGAAGAAGGTATTTGGATTATGAGTGTTTTACAGAAAGTCACTTTCACCAAGGGAATTCCTAATGGTGACCAAGTAAGCAGAATTGAAATAATTTTTTTTAAACTCCATCAATATAGCAAGAATTCCAATAAAATAACTGCCAAATTCCTACTGTATTAGTAATTTATGTTAGTACTTTGTACTGTTGTGGAGATATAGACTAACATTAGACCTACAAGGTGGCTAGCAGTTATTTAATCTCCTATCTCAGAGATTTCTTGCAGCTATTTTATATTTTGCTGCATGGCAGATGGCTATTATTAGCAGAACCATTAGGATAAGTCTGAGGATATGTCCTTTTTGTTTAAGTTCTGCTGTTGAATTTTTAAATAACTTTGGACAAGTAATTCTATTGCTTCTCATTTCACATTCTCCAAATAATAAAATTCAGATTGTAGAAATAAAAAGGCTATAAAATACTGAAGTGTTATTTTTTTCCTTGGTAAGAGTAGTACTTTTACATGTGCGTAATTAATAAGTATTGTTATTCTGTCAGTATGATATCATCGAGATTTATAAAGAGATCTTGTTCTACATATAGAAGCTTAGTAGCTACTCAAAAATTGCCTCAATAACTAACACAAAGACAAATTTGAACAGCCAGTCCCCTGTTTTAGTTTTAATCTTTAAAATAGATAAAAAATAAAAGTGTAAAATGAGTTTGACAGGGCACAGAAAAAACACATGGATGTCCACTTTCTGTGTGCATTCCATGCAGTCCTGTGGAGAAGACATAGAAACCATGGGCTGACTATATAAACTAGTAATATATAAATAACTATATCAACTAGATTTTTTTCCTCTTCTTCCTCTCATCCTACCTGGAGGAGAAAGGCCAAGATAGAACTGTTGAAAATGTTTTTTCTGAGATACATCTTCCATTGCACCTGGCCTTCCTATAATTTACGTTCTACTCCATACACTAACATGAGACTCCTAAAAATTCACCTCTTATTCTGTAATAGCAAGAAGAGAAAATGAGCAACTCAGAGATTAATAATTTTGTATGAAAGTTAAAGAAATGAATGGGAAAATTGTATATGCCTAGAGATTAAAAATAAAATGAACAAACTCTCTGTCAATCCACTTTCAAGCTGCCAACGGTTATCTGTCAAGTCTGTCTAAAACAAACATGAAGGGAAAAGAGAATCAGACTGTATTGCTAAAGCACAGTCTCAGGCTAACACTAGATATTACATTTCCAGTCACTTTTTGTTACTGAGGAAATCCTGGACAAGAAGAGGAATGTAGGTACTCTCAAAATTACTCTAGCTTTAACCCTGGAAATAAAATTGTCTCCAAACCACCCCTTCTGTACACTTGACCTCTGGGTGAGTGTCAGGTTTTTAGAATAACATTTGTTATTTTTTCAATATTTTGCAGACATAATGCAATTTTCCCTTGCAATCATGTTTAAAGCATAGGTGCATGAGTAACCTCTATTAAACATTTCAGAAAACTCCACATTTACCATAATTTTCTCTTAGAAGGAAGAGGAAGAGGTATAATGGCTCTGCTCTTTTCAAAATAAAAATTATTTTTTAAAAAAAAAGCATAAAGGATCTGAGAGTATAAACAGCATTAAGTGCAAGAGGAAAACATCCTTAAGGCTCTTTGAGAAGTTTCTAAGGGTCTTGATAATCAAGCTCCTGAAAACAGAACTTCTCTGAAATGTCTTAACCTGAGGAGT
This sequence comes from Acanthornis magna, assembly GCA_036785705.1. NCBI lineage: Eukaryota > Metazoa > Chordata > Aves > Passeriformes > Acanthizidae > Acanthornis > Acanthornis magna. Next base: position 294,648 of record JAWUZG010000654.1, read on the forward strand.
ACTGAGAAGGGGAGAATTTAGAGAAGTGCAAGGGATTGAGTGAGCTCTTTAACAGATTAACATCTCAGGAGCTTTTACATTTTGTTATGCTACATTGTGACCCTGAACGAGATTTGAACACAACCTGAAATGGATCCCAAAATTTTTTCTTCTCTCTGGTCCATTCTTGTGGAATGAATGGCAGAATGTGAGACAATGCTTTGGTTAAAGATACTAAAGAGAAGATTTCTAACTTAGCAGAAGGCTAAGGAAAACTTGTTGATTATCATGATCCTGGAGAAAGTAGAGCTTCCTATTGTTCCCCAAATAAGCATTGGGCAGACATGGGACCCAGATGAGAAAAAAGCTTCTATTATCATTTTCTCTTCACACAAAAAGCAAGGATTATTGTGCCCTCTTAGATCCCTGCAAAATGAAGCCAACAATGTTGAAGAATTTCTCTTCATTTACTTGACAACCAGGAATTATGAGAGGCTCAGCATGATCACCATAAAATAATGATCTAAATCAGACTCTTTCAGCACACCAGCTGCGCAATGAACTCTTGCCTTATATTTTCCCCAAAGATTTTCACTTTAGTCATTATAATTCATAACTTGTTTTTATTTATTAATATTGTTTTTAAAAACCCACAGAACTATAGCAAAGATAGTTCTATTTTGCTTTACTCTGGCCCTTCCTGATTCAGTTGCAAGGTGAACCTCTCTAGATGTCTTTTTTTTTCCATTACAAGCCAAAAGCTTTTTTTTTTTTTTTTTTTTGTAATGGGTCCATTCAGAACAAAAAATCATGAGTTTATCTGTGTTACTGCTTTAATACAGTTCCAGCATGAGATTTTGAAAATAATCTCTCACTTGTTGCCATGTCCTCTTCTTTAGTTCTAGCACAGAGCAATTCCTTTTTCAAAAACAAAAACTGCATTACTTTTTATTAAGTGCAGAGTGGAAGGTGTGGTCCATGTGGCGACCTGTGTTTAGACTTCAAAAGTATCACAAATTTCTGTGAAAGTGCACCATACCTCAGAAAAATATTGCTATTGCTTTGGAAACTATTAATATTTCTCTCCGAAAAAAAAAAAAAACCAACTATACTTATTCCGTTGGGAAATAACCATCACTACTTCACAGGCCATTGAAACTCTGTGAATGAGAAAGAGCAAAGAAGCACAAGATGAGCAATGTCAAAGACTACATAATAAATCTTTGATGGGCATTTTTTAAAAGAAGGCATATATTTCAAACACCTGTTTTCCAAGAACAAAATGTTATTTTCTCATGTTGGCATAAAATTACTGCATAGCGTGTATCTAAATTGGATTCTTTGAATAGTTGTTAAGGGAAGACACATATCATCTGAAAGGACAATTATTTTAAATTAATATTAATGTACATTTTGCCAAATCCCTATGTCATTTACAGCATAAGACTAGACCATATTAGACAAACACCTGCTGCTACTTCAGAGCAATTTAGGACAATTACATTGGAAATGACAACATCTACCACCATATCAGATACTGTTGGAAAAAAACCACAGTGAAGATCAGGAGCAAACAAGGTCTGAGAAGAAAATATTTCAAATCTATTGAAATATGCTGAGTTTGATTCAGGATTTTCATCTTTCTTTCACTAAGTCATCTAATTTTCTCATTCTAGCTTTATCCCTTTGTCATTACAGTAAATAGTGACTGGCCTGCAGTAGCAGCACCTACTAACAGGTAGAACTGACCTGGTGTGGAGTTTGATAAAGCTTTCTTAATCAAAAGAGGATTCCCACAGGATTAATCTGTAGGTTTATTGAGACCTGTAGATCTAACAGACCTAGCTTGAGTGTGAGTTAAAGTCAGTTCAGAAAAAAGAGGGTTAAATTATTAATATGTTTTTAATTGATGTAATAATATCCTTTCAAAAGTGTTATTACTGTATTTAATGAAAAGGAAATAGTATTTTATATTAATAATTTTGAAAACAAACAAGTTATAATTATTCAATGGGATTCTAGTATTAGATTCTATCCAGAGTCACCAAATATTGGACTTTGGCATGGCATACATTTCTTGGTTGAAATTTCTACAGCAAGTTAAAAAATGCCTTAGAGTTATTAATGTCAAGTAATTAATGTTCTAAAATTCAGTCGACTATTATGAATTTTATGCAGATAAACTAGTTATTGTCCTCCCTGTATGAGATAACCGATGAAAGTACGGGCCTGAGCTAAGCAAGTGAACACATTGCATGATTCCATAGTTCTATTTGGCTCTGAGATGCATGAACATGTAATCAGGAAGCTGAAACACAGATTTGTATAAACGAAAACTTTTAAAACTTTTTATCCATTTACACATCCACACAGAGGTTTCCATAGTGTAGCAGAAGTGTGACTGATCTTATTTTAATGGAAAGATAAAATGTTAATGGAGATTTTTAAGGTAATTCTCTGCTATTGATAGTTTAACATCTGATGGAGCAACTGATTTTCATATCAAATGTCAACCAGGGAATACCAAAAATGGGCACATTTCTCCAGAGGGTAAAAGCTGAGAGTGTTAAAAGAATATATACTGTTTCACTTAACACAATGACTTCATGTCCAGGCAGTCGAAGAGTCAAAGACCCTTGAGATAGTTCAAAGTTTTGATCTGATTTTACAGAGACCAATTTAAAATGCATGCCATAGCTGCAGAATGAGTCCTATTCTATTTCACCACTATTTTGAAGGAGAAATCAGACTTCAGCTTATAATGTTGTCTACCAATAGAACTAATATTTTTATCTCATTAATGTACAAGTTAATTTTTATAGCCAATATATTTAAACAGTACAAAGCAGGAGAAGCATTTGTGACAATTGAAACAATGGAACGAATGAAATTTTCAAGATGTTTGGCAAAGCATTGTTGGCTTTGTAGCCTTAACTCCCAAATAGCAACAAATCAGGCTCTTCAGTTCACATGATTTAGAGTATGCAGAGAAGAAAACAAAAACAACAAATAAATTATGGCTAGACCTAAGGGTAGTTACTCTATTATTTATTAGTATAGAGCAAGAAACCCACAGCAAATGCCTTCTGCTCAATGCATTTTAAAACTCCTGTATTACTGCGCCAAACATTTCCTTGACAGGCTTTATTGATTTAAAGTACATGTGTTTGGGTTTGTTGGGGTTTTTTTGGTGAACTGACCCTCAGCAATTCACTGTTTCCACAGCTTTCTACTTTAACACTAGTAACTTAAACTAGAGGGTCACCTAATTCCATATGCCTTTTCTAAGTTAAAGAACAGGTGTAAAGTGCAGAGTTAGGAAATTTTCCTTTGTGTGTGTGTGTGTTTGGGTGGGGTTTTTTTGTTTTGTTTTGTTTTTTGTTTGGTTTGGTTTTTTCTTTGTTTGGTTGGGTTTTTTTGTTTTGGTTTGGTTTGGTTTTGGTTTTGGTTTTTTGTTTTTTGTGGTTTTATTTTTATTTTCTGGGGAGTTGTATTTTTTGGGGTTTTTTGCTTGTTTCTTTGTTTGTGGTTTTTTGTGGGGACTGTTTGGTTTGTTTTTGTTTTGTTTTTTTCACTGTATTTCTATAATAACAGGAGGAATTCCTTCATTTATCAAAAGCACCAGTGTAGCTGTGGATTTGGTAGAGGAAAAAGTCATAGAAGAATGCCCATTCCCTGGAAGGAAGGTTATGTTGGATGTGCTACCTGAGCAACCTGAGCTAGTGGAAATTGTCCCTGTCCATGGCAGAGGAGTTTGAACTAGATGACCCTTAAGGTCACTTCCAACTGAAACCATTCTATGACTCTATGAAATTCATGGGTTTTTTTTTAATGTAGAAGTGGTTGCATTCAAGTATATACTTCCAGTCTGTGAATGCATAAAAGATTCAATTCTCATTAGCAGTTTTGCAACTAAATTGTAAAGGGCTCATTAAAAGTATAGCAAATAGCAGGCAAGCTATTAAGTTTTCATAAATATTGTAATAAAAATTATCTTAACTTTTGTACCTCTTACATCTGCAAACTCATTACATAAAAATAAACACCTTTCCCCATTTTCTAAGCCCTATTTATTTAAGTGCCATGAAAGTGACCTTGGCTTGACTTCCTTTCCCTTCAGAGAATGATGCATGTGTGCACGAACACACATGTATATGCTCATTTACTATCTGAGGAAAGACAGACTTTAACAGTTGCATGGGTCAAATACTCTTTTCCTTTAATTTAGCCACAATTCATCAGTAAGGAAAAGAATATTGAGTAATTTTTAAAAAATATCACCACAACCACCAAACTCCCTAATATTCAGGTAGCAGCTACAGAAGATAATGGATGGACTTACTTTTTATATTTTTAACCACACATACAGGATGAATTATTTAGAAACCTTAAATATATAATGCTTTCAAAGCAGGGAAATGGACTAGGTTTCTAATGATACTAACTTCCAAAGTGTTATATGGAGAGAAAAAGTATTATATTATTAAGTATTCTGATCTTAATCTTTACATTACAGACTATCTGTGTATTGATTAGAGCAGTATGCTTTTTCCTTCTAGTGAAGGCCATTTGAAGAGATCACTAGCTGCTAGTCTAGGAAATGCATTATTGTGTCTTCTTTATCTTCCCACATAATGAGAAACTCCTAGAGCTTTTTGTGTCAAGGTTGGCATTTTGTCGACTTTTTTTTAAAGCATGTTATGTAGTTTTAATTTTCATGAAAAATAGCCTCTGTTCAATTGCTAAAGGAATACAGAGATGTCTTTTTAACTGCAGCTTTGGATTTTACAAAGTCAGAGCTGCTGTTCCAGCATTTCTGTGTGCAGCCTTAAAACTGCAGAGAAACTGAGTTCAAGCAGTAAGATGCCCTAGATTAATATTATAGGATATAGGAATTATAGAATATTCTGAGTTGGAAGGGACCCTGAACGATCAAAGTCCAGCTCCTGGCCCTGCACAGGACATCCTAAAGAATCACACCGCGTTCCTGAGCATTGTCCAATGCTTGTCTTGAGCTCTCTCAGGCTTGGTGCCATGACAATTTCTGTGGGGAGTCTGTTCCAGTGCCCAACAACCTGCTGGGTGAAGAACCTTTTCCTAATATCCAACTTGAATGAGCCCTGTAAATATAAATAAATGAAGAAAAGAGTAAAAGAGGGAGAAAATGTTCTATTTAAGCAGCTAGTAAGAAATGTAAGATTTTAAATTGTAAAAAAACCAGGTTACAGATTTCTGATAGAAACCCTGTATCACCATAGACCTTAAATTATTAATGTAAAACTATACTTTTCCAAGAAGTGATACATTTTCAAGTAATTTCCAACACCATGATGACATTTGTCAAAAAAATCTGAGGTGTCAAGGTGTTCACTTACACTCTATATCCCTGCGCCAAAGAACATAAAATCAAGAGTTCTAAATTTTAATGTATTTTAATACATAGTGGTAAGGTATTATTTATAAAAAAAAATTTTATACTCTTTTTGTGATATAAAAACAGTGATATTCATTTAATACCATACTGTAACTTCTATACAACACTATAATTCTTCTGTTTTCTTCTGTGTTTTAAAAAAGTAGTTCGGTCATTGGAAGCTGTAGATTCAGGTTAAAAATGAGAAACCATTTCTCAGAGTGAGTAAAGCAGTGATATAGACTTACTAGGGCCTCCAGCATCTGAGACCTTTAAGAACAGCCTAAACCACCTTTGTCAGTAATAATAAAACTGCAGTTGTTTCTGCTCTGGGCTTTGAGAATAGAAAAATGATCTTTTTTCTAGCCCCATTAAGCTATTCTGGACTGTGCCACAAGAAGACATATTCTTCAGTACCATCTTAAATGCTTAATGTACCACAGAATTAATTGTAGAGCTTTCAAGAGGAAAGGAAAAATCTGGTAGATTTTAAAAATATTTCACATGTAGAATTATAATAGTCTTCCTTCCCTAATGATATACCTCTTCCTGGTTTAGAAAATAGGCTTTTGCATGTTTCAATTTTCCTCAAGGAAGTTTGAGCTGAAAAACTCTAGAAATCTTTTTCCATGTAACTGAGAAGTGAAAAAATGGCATGAGAAAGATTTAGATCTATCTCAGAACTTTCCTACAATATCTGCTGCCATAGTTTAGCTATAAGAAAAGATTTAGAAACCAGAAGATGAAAGACATCGTGGAAAAATTGCAAGTAGCAATATAGTAATATAAAAGTGCAGGGAGCACCACTGTTCTGAACTTCCTGTCTCTGTACCTTGAACTTCTTGAATTCAATTTCAGTTCTAAACTATTTGAGAGCTGATTGCCCTTAGTGTTCCAGGTTGACATTTTTGCATACAAAGATAATTAGGAAAAGTCTTGGAACTGAAAGAGTTGATAATATAAGAATTCCTTATATTCATTCCTTAACACGATCTGACATTTTATCATACATCCAAAATAAGAATTATAAAGGACATTCCATTCCACTTAATTAAAAACTGATCAAATACCATGGTTAGCTGGGTACAGATCTGGGTATGTTGATGCAGTCTTGATCCTACTGAAATCAATAACAAAATTCTCACTTCCTGCATTAATGACAGGAAACAATTTTTTCTTAATAGATCTGTATTACAGAGATAACTGAATGAAAGCGGTAAACTTTTTGATATTTCTATCTAAACAAAAGCTTAAAATAAAATCATAAAAGAGAGAAAAAGAAAAATAAGAGCATTATTTGAAAATTAAGCTAAACTGAAGAAATTAATCCAAATATTGCAATTTACAGTTTATGGGTGCTTCAACAGAAATCAGATCCCAGATGTTGCAATAAACATGGAAGTGAAACAAAAGAAAAAAGGAAAAACTCCACGAAATAAATTAAATTTGTATGCTAAAAACTTCTTCAATCAAATATTATGTGTCGTAAAACTCTATGGACCTCATGCAGGGAGCCCAGTAAGTGTTCAGTTTGGATATCTGCTTGGAAACTGCATGGGATACACCTCTGCATGCAATAGAACTCCAAAGAGGTACTTAAGAACAACCCAATGACTTGTTTTCTTAGATGAAACAGTGCTCTCAGCCGTCTCAGGGCATTGACTAGGTCTCTCTCTCCATTCATTCTCTACCAATTACTGTAGGAATCAGACTGAAATACAGAATATGGCATCCCTGGTTTTATTCCAATGTGTAGGTTATACCTAAAAAATTCTTGTATGTCTTGGTCATGCTATACTGGAACACTGTATCCTACAAGTATGTGGGATACAGCAAGATGCATCCCAGCATCCTCAAGAAGGGTCTGGGGAAAATTTGCTACAGCCTTTCAATACTTAAAGAAGTAAGATGAAGGGAGATTTTTTTACCAGGGCCTGTGGTGAAAGGAGGAGTAAACGTTTTAAACTAGATATTCCAGTAGAGCAAATAGAAACATAATTATTTCAATATTCAATTTGTCACTTATTACCAAATCTATGAAACTAAAATCATTTGAGAACAATTTGTTATATATTTTCTCCTTTCAAATACACAGTATTTTTTGTGATTCTGGATTTATATCTTACAGCAACCTTTATGCTATTTTCAACATGACTATGAAATTAAAACCTTATAATGACATAAAAATTCTAAATTTTTAATGTATATAAAATTAAAATTTCCATGTAGGGGTTGGTTTGTCAATATCTAAGAAGCAATATTAGTTATAGACAGGATACAAATACACAAAAATAGCAAAAAATTCTAGCAATAAAAAAGTAAAGGCTGATAATTGAATGTCTGGCTGTGTGTTAAGTTTTGGGCATACAAAAAGAAAATTAATCTTGCTCCAGAAGTATTCAGAAAGGAGAAGAAATCAAAGCCTCTTTAAAAAAAAAATATCTAAAACAGTGATGGAACCATTGACTTTACAGATGGGTGATATTGTTTATGTTGTGTCCTGTTTGCTGTGCTTCAGCTCTTTTATTATCTGTAGTTCAGGTATAAATTAAATTATTAATGTTATATATGCACTAAACAATTGATTCTAACCTTGTTCCATAAACTTAAGACAGAAGGAATTAATATGTTTATTTCATTTCTGGGAAGGTTGCGTTCAAAGACATGGTAGGAAAGAAAAATAATGAATCATAACTAATAATTTACAAATCACTAAAAGCTGATAGCAACAATTATGTCTAAAGAGGTAAATGAAATATCAAAGTACAATTTCCTATCTGAGTACTTCTATTAGTAATGCATTAGACATGTATTTCATAATTATTTTTCTCCTCAATTAACTTATTCAACTTCAATTTCTGTTTGGAGGCTTATCAATGGACATGCCTTTTGCAATAATACCAAAGATTTAAACACAAGCAAGACCATTCCAAAGAAATATTTGAGCCGACCATTACATGTGGTCTATCTGAATTCGCAGCATGATTATGTTTTAATGAACTGTCAGTGGTAAAAAAGAGTGACTTCTCTGCTGTGTTCCATCATCTTAGTCTTCAGCAATACTTATATTCAATTTCACACAGGAGTGCTGAAAGTACAGATTCAACTTTTAAGTTAAATACCTTTTAATACCTTCAAGTATATTTTAATCTCTTCTAAACCAGCTATTGGAGATACCTATATCAATTGCTATTAGCTACATGCAGCTCAAAGTGCCATTAAAATAATTTGAAGTCTGAATGTGCTAGTGTCAGGGAAAAGGAATTCTTTATATATATTCAGCCTGAGCAATGAAAACATTGATCTTTCTGAGACTTGATATTTGAGCATGCCTGAAGTTCTTGAATGAACAATATTGTATTATATCAGAGTATCATCTTGCAGTCTAATCAAGAGCTGTTAAAGCCTGAAACTAAGCACAGCAATACCTATTTCTGGTCTAAAATTTATAACTTAATTCACACAACATGGACCACTAAAAATGTTGTTGCTAATGATAAGAATCACTATGACAAGATATCAAACCTCCCCACACATCACTCCAAGATCCGAAACCATGCCTCTCTGTGATCTTATCGTCCCATCAGTGAAATGACAATAATAAAGTGCCTTCATTATCTTAAGAAGCTCAAAATATCAACAGATGTTAAGAATTAGGCAAACAAGACCAAAGCAAAAAAAAAATTATCTGATTCATATAGCTTTTTGTTTGTTTGTCTCATTTTTATTTTGTTCTTATAGATAAGATTGTGTTCTTATAGATGTCATTACATTTCAACAGTTAGGATACTTTTGTTTCACAGCTTTGGAATAACTTCTGCTGAAAAATACACATTGTGCAACTTTTTGGAATGGCATCCACGTGTTAGTTTATTAAAATAGGTTCATAATTTTCATGAGAACATAAATTCTAATTCATAAAGCAAATTGTGCTCAAAGTAATTTGGCCACAGGCAACCATGGTCTCAGGAGCCTAGGCTTATACTGTGGTCAGCAGAGAAGACTTTTGCAGAAACAATAATAACAACGTCTTAGTTGCTCTGAATAGTCCTCTGGTGAACTCTCCTAGACATTCCACTGCTTATGGGAGAGCTGGACTTGTCAAGGAATTATATGTTTTCAAGGGGAAATCACTGAGGCCAAACACCGCTACTTTCAGTGTAAAGAAAGTTTAGAAGTCACTCGAATTTCAATGGCTCTTCATTATACCTAGATTTATTTTATATAGGGTTTTGAGCCTTTAAATACCATTTAGCATTTCAGTTGCCAAATAAATTAAAACAAATAAACAAATAAAATAAATAAAACAAGTAAAACGCCACACTGCCCAGACATTTTCATTCTCAGCAAAAAATTCAAGGTACTTACGTTGGAGCAAACTCTTCATATTTTATAGCTAGAGATTGCAATGTGGCTACACAACTTTTTAGAGAAAATACAGTTACTGGTCCTTAAAACACTGGGTGTACTAAACTAAAGCTTAGGTGCATTTCTGGCAGCTTCAAGTGCTGTGTAGAAGCAAAGTTTAGGCACAGATGCTGATATCCCTGCACATGTAGTTCTGTATTTTGAACTTTACTCTGCAAATCACCAGAGAGAAGGACACCATGTTTAGCTAGGTGCTGCTCATGACTGATTGGACTGGCAGTAAATAAAGCTGTCAAAGCACTGAGAAATAACAGACATTGCATTTTTCAAGTACTTTTCTCAGAATTTACATTTTATTGCGTAGCTTTCAGCTGCCATTTGTGCCAATTGAGGTACTTTGTTCTGAAGTGGTTCTGGGGGTGTTTCTCTGGCTATGAAAAAGATAGTTTTTACATGTACTTGCATATGATTTTGTGATTTTGGAATGTAATCGAAAGCAGTATTTTCATTTTTTCTATGTATATCAGGGGTAGCTTCAAATGTAGTTTGTATAATAGAATGTAACAAGTTATAAAATATGATGAGTGGCTTAAAAAGAGACTTGGAAATTGACCATTCAAGCAACAGATGTAAGGCCCTGGTGAATGAAGTTTTAACTCACTGAAGTGTCTCAAACTGTGACACTTTTCGAATTTTTTTCCTCTATCCTATTGTAAAAGATTGCCATGATACACAAAGTGTGAAGCAATTATATGGCCTATGTTAAACGTAAATTCAAACAAAACACATAAAATAGTATCCTCTGATCTTAAAACATTTGAATTTTATATATATATACTTATATGTATGTATATATATATATATATATACCGTACACTTATGTCTGTAAATGAGATACATATGCAGGTCATTCTGCAAGACTGAATGAATCATTTATTTATCCAATTTCAATGTTTCAAAAATTTATTCTTAAATTATTTCCATTATATTCCTGAAACTGCTTTATTAGTACTCCAAAAAGTCATACTTCTACTCTGACCTTCTGCTTGTACTCTGTATATTTTGTAACAGCATTTTTGGTATTAAAAACTTATACAAAAATTGAATAATTATTGCATATTCCTCCAACATGAAATGGAATTTTATGGCAATAATTTTTATTTATATAAACCATATCTATATTAAGCTAAATATTTTAAAATATATGCAACCATATTCTGAAATGTCTTTAAATTGTGAACTTGTTGAACGTAACTTTTAAAAATAACCAAAAACCCAGGCTTGACTCATAAATGAAATAGTGTCTGAACAGTCAAGACAGGCTGCAGAAGTATCTATCTTCTCTTCAGCTGTGTATTATAAATTGAAAAATTGCTGCTCTTTCTCACAATGGAGTTGAAACACTACAGACAAAATATGAGCTGACCACAAATAATCATCTATAGGTATTATTTATGAATAATTTTTAAGTACAACATAACAATATATGAGATATAAACCAGAGAAAAAAATCTATGGCTAACTTAATTATAAAAACAAGTGTGCCAGTACTAACTAAATACCATAGAAATGCTGAGACTGGTAATGACATAGTTAATGAAAAAACATGTTCATTTTGTTGAGTTTTTTCTTTTCCTCAAACAGTAAAAAATATAATAAAAAGGAGTAGAAAGAATTATATTTCATATACTGTCAGAATTGTTAAGTAATAATAGACATATAGGTTGAATACATACATATCAACATGAACTGTGCTGGAAGTCACAAATTTTGTTTCTAAATAAGAGACATGAATCCTAGAATACCAATTAAAAACCTCAAAATATGAAGATATGTCAATGAAATAGCTACACTTATAAAAAACCTTTGTTCCTTACAATATTCTGTCAGGTGAATCATACAAAAGCACTTGCTTTTTGTGTCCACAAATAGACTAAAAGGTGTTTTAGTTTTCTGGAAAAAAAAAAAAAAATCAGAATTCTTCAACTGTATATTGTCTTGACATAAAACTATCTGCTGAGCTGCCAATAAGCTTAATGAGTTTTTTGGGCAATAGATTCCCAGTTCAGATTCATTCTGTCTGTTGTGATTGGGTCTCTCTGGAAAGACATTTTTGTGGAGAAAATGATCCTGGGCCATCATATGAGATTCCCGTGATGACATTGTCAACTGGCCAGTGCATTTCAGGTATAAGGGGAATTCAATGTAGCCTAAGAGAAATTAAAGATTCTGTATACAAACCATAGTTCCATTAACACATAAAAGCAGAATGGAAACAAGAACCTCACTTGGAGAAATCTGTTTAAATATTCTCAAATGAAACACTTTAAAATCTTTTGTCTGATAAAAAAAAAAAATCAACTTGTATTTGTAAGGGACGAAATGTAGAAAAATTCAATTTTTCACCAAAGAGACACTCCAAAATTCTGCTAGATATAGGCAGAGTATTGCAATGCTCTTTTTAACTCTCTGTGAAAAATATCACTGAAGCACTATCTGTAAATTCTTTTACAACTCTAACATGCAGAATTTACACTACGTGTTCCTTTAGTCTGAGTTTAAAATGTCTGCCTTGGAAAACAGCCTGGTAATATGGCGAAAAGTTACATTCTGTAACTGGTTGTCCTTTTCAATACAAAATGCTCAGTGAATGGCAGATGAAGTAAGGTTTTTTTGGTTTTTTTGGTTTTTTAAAAATTTTTTAAAATGCTGGATAGTTGTTTCAGTAGCCACTGTACAAAAATTACTTTAAATGTAGTATGTATTTTTTTCACATTCAGTTTATGGAGTCTGTAGGGAAATTACATTCTCTGAAACTTCCAAAAATATTAGAAGCAGATAAAGATCAAAAAAGATTTTTTTTAAAGATCAGACTGTGGTGGTTTAGTATTGTGTTATCTGGGAGAATATATTAATAAAATGTGGTAATAAACAACATTCAAATTGTAGAAACTTTCAGTCAAAATATGTCTTGAAGGAAAAATAGTAAATCTGACAGATGAATTTATGATATTACATTTTACTTACGATAAATTTTTTTGGGAATTAAAATGGGAGATCTGCCTGAAACTTTTCTTCTGTATCCTTGTATGATGTATTAAACCATCAACCAACCCAGTCCCTCAACCTCATAGAGTCTGACTTATCTTTTGGACTCATGAGACACAGGAACTGACTTAGAATTAAGGGATAGATAAAAGAGGGCTGGGGGTTTCTTGGTTGGTTGTTTTTGGGGGTTTTTTTCATTGTCTTGAACTTCATAATGTTTTTATATATTTAACAGAATTTATTTATGCCCCAAATTTTTCTGTTACATTTCCAAAATGTGGTACTTTTGAAGCAAATATAATTTTGCATGAAATAGTTTTTTGGGAGAATGACAAGCAGCTGAATGGAGAATACCCTTGTGAGCTAGTGGGTGAATCACCTATAAACAGTGCTGGTTCAAGGGCTCTGTTATGCAAGGGCTATGCCACGCGTCCTTTTCTCTTCTTCCAAACACAGTCAAAAGGAGTTAGAAAGCTGCTAATGTTGACTTAAATAATATTCATAGCCTGCTACTTGGCTCCTATGTATTATAGACATAAAATAAAAATTGTCTTGGAAAAAAGGAAACTCAATAAGAAAAAGCCCAACAAGATAGTACACATATTTATAACCTGACCAGAAGGTGTATAATACAATGCATTACAGTTTCACAAACAATCAATACAAAATATTGGACATAAAACTACTTTTTGATTACCACTGTGAAAACATAAGCTTCTCGAGTCATTCCCCACACTACTATTGATTTTACTCTACTTTTTCTACTGTGTTTTTAAAGAATTTCACATCTATTTTTAAGACTTCATTCTGCTCCTAAATGCTAAACAAATGCACAAAGGAAAAACAGGGAAGATTTAATGGCGGAGAGCTATGAATATTATTTTTCATACTTTAATCTCTGCTCTTTCTAACACAGCTTGTTTAAGTGTGAAATACATTTTTCTAGTCACACTACACACAGGAACAACCAGAATTTTCCTAACCTTTTATCCCTTCATCCATTTCATGCTATTAGCCTCTGTGTGGCACTTTGCTTCCTGTCAGTTCCCATGGCAATGGTCAGGTCATGTGTCCTATGACAGAGAGATGTACTACAGTCATGTCTCAAAGCTTGCAAATGTTTTGGTTTTGGTTTTTTTCATTTGTCAATTCTTCATATACTCAGCAACAAGCGCAGTATTTCTGCCTCCCTTTCCTGGGAGGTGAAGTAGAAAACTTAAGGACAAGGACCTAGGAATATTCCATCTTGTTGTGTTAACTTTTTTCCTCAATGAAATCAAGTATAAAGGTATAAAAAGTTACTGTAGTTGCACTGTTTTAGAAATCTTTCTCTTCTTTCTCATGGAGAATAGAGATAAGCTGCATTCTTGTACTTCTTAATCTCTGTGTTTGGTACTAGGTGTTGTATAGCTGTGACCAATGGTTTTAGGAGGTGGATTCCCTGCTGACCAATAGTTACTAGATTATTAATGGATATATAAAGAAGTTTCTGTAAATAAAGTCTCTCTTTTCGCCATCTTGGGTTCTCCTGCCTGCTTCCTCTATCAGCTTCTGCGAATCCCAGGAAATCTAAACCAACAAGTTACTTTCCATGTAGGGAGTGGTACAAATTTCTCTCAATACCTACCTGTTGGTAAGACCCATGTGTGTGTCTTGTTATCTTTTCCATTATCTTGAACAGGCAGTGTGTCTAGTCTGTGGTAGTTCTGGTGCTCACTCTGATGAATATCTGTATTTACAATGCATATCTGACTGGGTATTACTGAAACAACAAGCAAGGATATTCGTACAAGGAAAGTATTAGTTAGCACACTATTGGAAATTTCCCTCGGAATGAAAGAGAATTACTATTTATCATGCATCAGCACAATGCTCAGGCTAACAGTAAGAAGAACTACACGCAGTTAAAAAATTCAAGGGAAAAATTCTTGTTAACAGAGTGTAGTTCTCTAAAAAGTACCTATGCCATGTCTTAAGGGTAGTGGTAATATACTTGCAAGAAAATGAATTACACAATGATGAAAATGGAAAAAAAATTAATTTCAGGGGTGATGAGAAACAGAGGATGCATAAGAAAGCCATCTGGAACATGTGCACTAATCAAGATTTTGATGAAAAACTTCATCAAAACAGCAATGTGTGTAACAACTGAGGATATGAATTCTTTTCTACCCAGAGACTAAATGTACAAAGAGCACTGAACATCATGTTGCCCTATATTGAACACAAGTGTCAATATGACATTAAAAAGACGTTTTCAAATAACATCCAACCATAAAACAAGATGTCAAAAATATTGGATGCTTGAAAAAGAATATAATCATCAAGGTTTTGATGTTGACATGCAAATAAGAGTCTACAGAGCAGAATAAGAAATAAAAATATTAATCTGGGCATTGATTTGCCCGATTCTGACTTACAGAAATTTGTCATATACACAACATTACTTCTTATGCTATGTATGAGGTAGAGGAATTTATAGAAAACCCAGCCTCAAATTAGAAATGAGATATTGTTTGCAGTCTATAAAAAATACTGAAAGTTGATGCAGGTTTAAAGGAATTGCAGTCAGGTTTCCAATATTAAATAACAAATATGTTGAACATAAGTATAATTAACTTAAAAGGAGTTTTCTTGTAGGGTAAATAAATAATATGGTAATTTTACATCCGTTTTCATAGAAAAATTACTTTAAAAGAATATCAGATTGATTTTTTTAACTGAAGTCATGCACTTTTGTCGCTGTGTGGAGTAAAAATGAAACTCAAGCAGATGGAAGCAGAAGCACAAGAAAGAGGTTTAGTATTGAAAGTCTACTTATATACATGGTAAGAGCCCAACAGAGATTGGACAGTGATCATCCACCCCCCAGGGTGATTGGCTGAAGCCCTTACAGCACTCAGTTCCAAAACATAGATTAGAAAGAGCAAGAAGAATTCAGTTTATCTTTGTTTCCCACATGATTCATGAGAAAGGAGAGAATTCTCAGGGCAGCGCATCCACAATTCCCCCTTTTTGTTTTAAAGAGCAAAAGGTATTGCTTGTAGTCCTCTGCTGGTTCGTTAAAGAAGGAAGAATAAGCTCAGCATGAAGGATCTGCTTGGCAGTGGCCAGCTACCAAGAAGATCCTGAATTAAATACCGATAAGAGGTCTGTCAGTAGTGGCCAGCTACTGACAGGGCCCAAACCAGCTGCTGATTTAAGGTGGACAGAGAGACTTCCCAGCAATACCATGGATGATACATTTATCAGAACCCAATTCTATTCAAAGACCTTGTTTTCTGACTCCATAATAAGGAAACTTAAAGTTCAGTCCCTGCTTGTAGATGGACCATCTGCTTGATGGTCAGTATCTTGGTCATCATCAGAAGGATCATTTGGTTGATGTTCTGCATTTTGGTCATCATTCTGAGGTTGCCGATTCTGCTTCTGAAGTTGCAGATCAGGATGAATGCATCTCGCAGGCAGCCACTGCACTCCAGTACCTGTGGAAATGCAAGCATACCCCCGGCCCCAAGTAATAAGCTCATGCAGGCATTCCCAGGTGTTAGTAAGTAGGTTTCGTACCCAAACCTTTGCCTGGGCCAAGTGCAACTTGTCTGATGACTGCAATGAGAGAAAATGATTCAGGATGACAGGATTATTCGAATTTGGTGGCACTGTAAGATGATTAATTGTATACAAAGCTTTTTCCAGTCCACTCAGTGGTGATTCTCCATGCATTCCCCCTTTTTGTTTTTCCAAAATGTGCTTCAAAGTACCACGAGCACGTTCGACGATGGCTTGACCAGTTGGAGAATGCAGAATACCAAATTTATGGTCCACACCCCACGTCTTCTGTGAAGTGTAGGCAGGGCCATTGTTGGTTTTCACTGCAGATGGCATGCCCAAGACCGAGAAGGCCAATTTCCAATGGGCAATGACATCATGACCCTTTTCTCTAGTATGAGCAGTTGCCCACATGGCTGAGGAGAAGGTGTCAATAGACACGTGCACATACTTAAATCGGCCAAATTCAGGGATGCGTGTCACATCCGTCTGCCAAAGCTGCAAGGCCTTTAGGCCTCTGGGGTTTACCCCTGGTGGCAGAGGTGCTGTGAGTCCGTGGCAATCAGCACAAACGCTGACAATGTCACGAGCCTCAGTCGGCATCAACTGGAACTGCTTCTGCAGAATATGTGCACTCTGATGGAAGAAATTATGGGAAGCTTTGGCTTGTGCAATTTTGTCAGGCTGAGGCGCCATCCATGCAGGATTGGCTAGCATATCAGCCCTGGCATTGCCTTCTGTTATAAAACCTGGCAATTTGGTGTGGCTTCAAATGTGCAAATTGTAATATGGGTGTGTTTGAGCTTGAATTGCATTCCACAAAGCTTGTAATAATGAAAACAGAGCTGCATTATTGACTTCCTTTAGAAGTGAGCAATCTAGATGTTTGGTTATATCTGCTACATAAGCAGAATCAGTGACCAAATTCAAAGGCACCTGAGAGAACTGCTGAAAGGCCAAGGCGACTGCCCTTAGTTCAACCAGCTGGGCAGAGCCTGACTCATGGCTTTTCAGCACCTGCCACTCGGATCCCTCCCTCCAGGTAACAATGGCTTTTCCTGTTTTTCCGGAACCATCCGTAAAGACAGTGGGTCTGTGCACTGGCACCCAACTATTCTTTGGCCGCAAGGAAAGGCTGGTGGAATTTGCCAATTGTAATAATTTGTGGCTGGGCAGGTGATAAGCAATCTGCCCTGAAAAGTTTTGCAATGCACTTTGCAAAGGAGCACTGTTAGTAAGGCTCCAATCAAAGCTGTCCCTTGTAATTGGGACAATGGCACCAGGATCTGCAGCCATCAACTGCAGACATCGGTGACGGCATTTGATTATCAAACACGCAATCAATTCGAACAATGTGGGTGCTGGCTTTTTTGGCTGATGGGGCAGAAAGACCCATTCCAAAACATGCAGAGGGTCGGCCCATTGTTTGTTCAATTGCCCAATGATTCCTGTGGGATGGAGGTCTGGAGCAGTAATAAAAACAGTGATATCAACAGAGGGATCTACTCGATAAACCTGACAAGCAGAAACAGCTTGTTGCACCTCGTTCAGTACTCGTCGTGCCTCCGGGGTCAATTTTTGAGATGAATTCAGATCAGGATCCCCCTTTAAAATATTAAAGAGCAGGGAAAGTTGTATGGTGGTCAGTCCTAAATAAGGATGTAACCAATTAATAATACCAAGCAATTTCTGGGCATCATTCAGAGTTTTGATAGTGTCTGAGAATTGCACCTCTTGGTGTTGTACAGTTTGATCCAAAATTTTGACTCCCAAATACTTCCAAGGAGGCTGCTGTTGAACCTTGTCTGGGGCCACTTGCAACCATGGGGATGAAGGGCAGCAAGCAGTCGAGGCTGTAACCTCTGCAACTCATCCTGAGTGGACACCGCCACCAGGATATCATCCATATAATGGTAGCAGAGTGCCTCAGGAAACTGCTCACGGACTCCAGACAAAGCCTGAACAACATACCATTGACAGATGGTCAGGCTATTTTTCATGCCCTGAGGTAACACTTTCCATTGAAATCTCTTTACAGGCTCAGCATTGTTAATTGCGAGCACTGTAAAGGCAAATTTTGGTCTGTCATTGGGGTGCAAAGGAATTGTGAAAAAACAGTCCTTCAAATCAATGATCAGGATTTCCCACTTTGTGGGGATCATTGTGGGTGAGGGCATACCAGGCTGCAAAGTCCCCATACTTTGCATCACTGCATTAACTTTCCGGAGATCTTGCAACAGTCTCCATTTCTCCGATTTTTTCTTAATTATGAACATGGGGGTACTCCAGGGGCTGGTAGAAGGCTCAATGTGTCCCTGTTGCAATTGTTCCTGAACCAGCTGACAAAGGGCAACTAAATTCTCTTTGGGCAAGGGCCACTGTGGTTCCCATATAGGTGTTTCAGTTAGCCATCACAAGGATAGCGCAGAATATGGTGAGCTCTTGCTCACAGTGACCCCTATCAAAAATTTGTCCCAACCCGCACCCCACATGCTGCCAACACATCCCTCCCCCAAAGGTTAATTGGAGCTGAAGTAACATAGGGCTGGATTACAGCTGTGTGACCCTCCAAGTCTTTCATCAACACAGGTCGTTCGCTCAGTTGGGTCTGTGTGGTTCCTCCTAGCCTCGCAATGGCTGATGCCACAGGGGCTAGAGGCCATGTTGAAGGCCATGAAGAGGAGGAGAGAACTGTTGCATCAGCACCTCTATCAATCAAACCTTGAAGCCGAATCCGACATGGGTGGGCTTTTGGCAGGATTAGAGTGCATGTCAGCTGTGGCCTCTGATTAAAGATGTCTGCGGCCCAGCAGATCTACAGAAGTCCCGGCAATCCAGTGCTGCTGCTTCCTCATACTTTTTGCTCTGCTCTGGGAACAGAAGACTCAAAAGGCACCAGTTGATCAATGGAGGATTTTTCAGGGATTGTGACAGGGGAACTTGGCGTGGAGACCATAGTGTGAATCTGGCCTGTAAAATCGGCATCTATAACTTCTGGGTGAACAAAAATCCCTTGGTGGGTGACCTCAGGTCTTCCCACCAGCTGTGCAGCGAATCCCTGGCTTAGGGGTTCATGCTCATCCAAGGGAACCCTATGGATGCTACCAGATTCTAGGACGACTGTCCTAGCTGTGTAGACATTTACCCAGGCTGGCCCTTGGGTGCCGTCTCCACATTGACTGGATAAGCCAGTGCTGGCACCCTGTTTTGGGGCGTTTGTGTCAGAGGGCAATTCCCCCTTTTCACACTCCCCTTCACGATTCCTGACAAAGGTCGATCGTCTACATGGTACTTAGACCTGCAATAGTCTGAGCAATGCCCTGGTCTACCACACCTCTTACACTGGGGAACTGCAGTCCCCGTATTTTCCTTTTTCTGTGATTTAGTTTGTCTTCATTTGTTCTCAGACTTGGACCGCTTCTGTCCACTGTTAGGGGTTGCCTGACCAGGCAACAGAAAGGCAGCCAAAACAGGCTTCTTTGAGTTCCCTGATCCCACCTTGGAGCAAGCCTCCACCATCTGCGCAAGGGTAGGGCTCCCTGGCAGTGTATCTATAATTTTTCTGCACTCGTCGTTGGCATTATCTCTTACCAACTGTTTGCACAATACCTGTCTTAATGAATCATCTTCCACCTTTTTCTCTAATGCTGCCGCTAACTTTTCCACAAAAGACAAGAAATGCTCAGACTGCCCCTGTGATATCTTTGAATACTGTATTTTTGGGGCTGCCATGTCTATAGTTTTAATAATAGAACATACACCTATTTTTTGGGTCTGTTCCAGAAGTTGAGGATCCCACCTAGCTTGGAGGTCAGGGTTGTCATAAGACTTAATTCCCATCAGAACATCCAACCCAGCTCCACGTCTGGGATTACCAGGAGGCAAACGCATATTCTCTTCTGTGTACTTTTCAGCCATTTTCCTCCGATTATTCTCAAAAACTATAAATTGCTCAGGCTGGAACAGAACTTGGGCCAAATGCCTGATAGCAAATGGTGCCAACAGATTGGTATTCAGTACTCTAATAATTTGCATAACTTCAGGAGACCCAAGCCTGTACTGTGCTATCTTAGTTTGTAAATCCCGGACCACTTTCCAAGTGGTAATACCATGCCTATCCAATTGACCCGAGTTTGGGGTGGCCTTAAAAACAGAGAAGGCTTGGGCATCCCCTTGCAGGGTTTTAGTATCACCTTGAGCTACTGGCCCACCTTCTGGGGGTGCTGTAGCAGTCACCTGATTTTCCATGCATCCCGCTATCCGCTGTGGCATCCCCATTCTTTCTGAGAGGTTCCAATCTCCCACCTCTAGAGCTCCCAGCTTCACCAATTCCCAGAAATATCTTGGATTTCTGGGACGCACTGTTACTGTGCAATCCGGGAGTGTCCAAGGGCGGCTCTGTAGCAGGTGTTTCTTTCACTGCTTAGCCACTGCAGACTTCCGCCCTGTGGCAGATCTGCTGTCTGTATTGCTGTCTGAGTTGTCAAACCGGGGTGTGTCCACAAGTCCTATCATGAATGATGGAGCTTGAGCAGACCCAGGCACTGGATCAAAAGGCAGCACGTCAGTAGAAGTCAGGTTGGGAGGCGGGGAAGGTAATGGTGCAGGTTGGATGTCTTGTGGTTCAGCTAGCTGCAGTAGATTATCGTCAGTCAGTGCCGCTTGCAGCTGCAGAGGTACCATTGTTTCTGCTGTCGCCATGGTTACAGCTTCCACATTCACGGCAGGATACGTCACATCCACCTTCTGGGTTACCAGAGGGGGCATTTCCGTCTCACACCGCCATGAGCCAGCAGACATCTATGTTAAAATTTCCAGCACTGCCAGCGCTGTCTGGGATATCCCAACAAGCTGTTGTGAGATATCCATCAGAGGCTCAGTCAAGCAGGCAAGCTGTGGTTGCTCGACATTTTGTGCAGGTCTTCCCAGAACTGCGACCAAGACGGCGGCGGGCGGGGTTTGCTCCAGCACAGGTGATATCGAATTTGCCTGCTCAGCTGTCAATCCCGCTGTCCCCATGACGTCGCCCGGTGCAGGAGGCCACAGTGCCTGCACGAACTCAAATGTCATGGGATTTGCCTCTTCAGCTGTCAATCCAGCCCTCCCCATGACGTCGTTCCGGTCAGGGGGAAATGGCACCCGCAGCGGCCTGCAGGGGGCTGCGATTGCCCGGGGGGGGATGGGCGGCGCAGCCAAAGCAGCCACCGAGCCCGAACGCCGAGCCTGCTCTTGCTTCGATACCTCTGCAAGCAGCTCTGCAGGAGATGGATACCTCCGCAGGAGATAGTCCTGTGGTGAAGCATATTTTGGCTGAGTGGATCTGGCCGTCTCAGTTAAGGGCAAGGGCTTCTCAAGCCAGCTGCTGTTGGCAGAGATCCAGGACTCGAGATAAGAAAGGGCATTTTCTTGGTCAATATTTGATCCGTTTTCCCTCAATTAGTCCAAAATCCTTCTCCACATATGACATAAAGGTACTGCTTTCGGATTTCCATATGTAATTTCATGCCAGAGTTCATCCCCCAGACGTAGCCAGGTCCCAATGTCCGGATGGCTTGTGATACCTCAGGAAATCCCTTTTTTGCAAACCAAGTCACAATGTCTCAGACCAAGTGCTCAGAGATTTCAGCATGCATGGTGGCCCAGACATCATCCTGGAACGGCAGCAGCGCGCCACCATCCGCAGCCAAATTTCCCATTTTCTTCCCGACCCCAGGTAGGCAGGGGAAGGGGAAGGGTGATGGCGGGTGGTTTCTGTACCTTGGAGACAAAGTGTGCAGTACACGTCAGCAGTCACCAGATGTTGCTGTGCGGAGCAAAATTGAAACTCAAGCAGATGGAAGCGGAAGTGCAAGAGAGAGGTTTAGTATTGAAAGTCTACTTATATACATGGTAAGAGCCCAATAGTGGTTAGACAGTGATCGCCCAGCCCCCAGGGTGATTGGCTGAAGCCCTTACAGCACTCAGTTCCAAAACATAGATTAGAAAGAAAGAATTCAGCTCATCTTTGTTTCCCATACGATTCATGAGAAAGCAGAGAAGTCTTAGTACAGTGCATCCACACACTTTATTAAAACTAATCAGCTTTTTAATTTGAATAGCATAATTTAAGTAACACTGACAGATTTCACCACATCTGGATTATATTAGCGCATTTCCCCTAAGAAGGGCACAATGTGCCTACTAAGGCATTGCCATATTATGCTTGCTCTTTAAATTAAATTACATCTTTTTTAAAGCTTTATTCATGAACTAGTTCATGAATTAACTACCTTCAACTGTACAGTGACTAGTTGTTCTAACAGGTGTATAAAGCTCCCACCCCCTCAATCCTGAAACCATTAAAGAGAAAAAAACCCAACAAGCACACAAAACCCCACATTATTTTGACATTTAAGAAAATAGCTAAATGCACCAAATCTAATTATTGTCCTCATTAGGGTATTTGTTTGTTTATTTGTTTAATCTCTGACAATGACTGCTTTTCCTCATTTAGTTATCAGACTGGATCCATATCTTTATAAAACATGCTGTTAATTAGAGATTACGCAAATAATACTGCGGAAGACGTATTAGTGCATTCAGCTACATATATATGGCACTTTAGTTATGGAATTTGGAAGATTCTGTTTCCCATAAAATTTAAATTTATTTTACTGTATAAACTTTTATACATTATTCTCTTGACCTGTCATAAAAATCTGATGGTCAGTGAGATTTTTGATTAAACAACCTTCCTAGTCATAACATACTGAATTCACTTGTTTGCTTCTTGTTTCTGACTGGTGATTTACTCAATAATGTCTTTAAAGAGAAAGAAATTAACTCAGCTTATGCACTGATGGTTGTTTCACAATGCTGTAATTTCATTCAGGTGTTTAACATGCATATGAATTGCGCCAAATAAAAGTCAAAGACAAGATCAGAGATCCATGAATAAAAATCACTTATTATAAGCCCTATTTCAGCATTTAAAATCTTGAATTTCAGATCTGTGAGAACAGACAGTTTGTTTTCATCTTGTCTGAAATTGCAAAAATACTCAATTTTTTTAAATCCATTAAATTCTTAACATTAGTTATTTTTTTGATTACCCATGCAAGCTTACCATTAAACTTCGGTCTAATATACAATCTCCTTTGGTGCTGATTTGTGTTCGACTTTTCAGCCATTTTATCTCTGTTCTGCACTAATAATATACAAATAATTTTCAGAGTAAGTTGAAGTGAATGTTTATAGATGTGAAAATAATGCACATACCAAAAAAATAAAATATTCTTCACCATTTTCATTTCAGTGTAATTTGTCTAATGAGTACTAATTAACTACGGACTATGTAACCAAACAAACTTTTCAGGAGAAACTTTACTTGGATTTTTTTAAGTGCTTAATTTTCTCTTGTGGCTCACAACTATACCTTTACTCTGAACAACTTTCCATTCTGATTGAAAAAAAGTGAGTGTTGTATTTGATAGTGATGAGAAACATAGTTTCTAAAATATTAAAACATTCTCAGGCAATGGAACTGCATCATCAGAACAGATGACATAACTGTTTTTTAATAAAATGAGTGGATGTTTTCACATAAAAAGTTCTCTTTCCTAGTCTTGTCATATCTGATTGCTTGAGAGGCGTGGACAAATGGAGATTTGACATAAGAGAACAAAGATGTCTAGATACTGTGATAACAGAGCTTATGGCAAGACACTGAAATAGACTCCATTGCCTCCTCTGATACCAGTGAAGACTGAGAGAAACAGTGATTAGAGTCCTCAACTCAGAAGGTGAGCTGCCTCAAAGCTAAGAAGAATCATCTGTTCCCTATGATCAGAGAGAGTGCAACAAAAGGCAGTAGGCTTAAATTGCTCCAGGTGAGGTTAGAGTGGGTACACTAAAAAACATGTATAAGGATAGAGTGAGTTTTCACAGGAGATTTCACAAGCTGCCACACACAGCTCTGCAATCTCATCCCTGGAAATGTTACATGCAGACTAGCAGCGCTCCAAAACACTGTCATTGCTCTTTCCTGATGAAAGGAGAATGAAATTGATGAAAACCTTTGTTTTGGTCAGGAGACCACATGAGAACTTACTTGTATGTTCTGAAGTTAGGGAGAGCAAATTGCCACTGATTTTTGGAATGCTTGAATTTGCTTTTTTATCTTCTCTATATTGAGAAGAGATACTGAATCATATGCTAATGTAATGCTGAACCTGAAGTATTCATTACTACCATACTTCTAAGAAACTGGGTTTTAACACAAGACATCCTCCTGTCCTGTCTTTTTTATTATTAATAATGTATATTTTTGTCATTCTTGCTCATATTCAGCAGTGTTCTGTAATATTTTTAAAATTTTCTCTGGAAAACTGGAGACAGACACATATTCCCAGTATAATAGCTGTGCTATCTGGCAGCTCATATAGTGGCATTGTAGTTCAGTATTAGCTTCATTCATATTTTACACATCATCTGCCATTGTAAATCAGGAGTAGGATCTCATTATCAAAAACCTTGCTCATTTTTTTCACAATCTTTATTTACGTTTAGTTAGTTTTTTAAGCAAATACAATGATGAAAGTATTTAGGATCTTTATAATTATAGTCCCAGGAGCATAGGGCTTATGGGGATAGACCAGAAATTTCTAGCTAATCTGAACCACTTGATATGGTGTGTGGAGCTGCATTCTGAGCCCTCTCCACTGGTCTCCTTCCCATTAAAACAAATATTTGAGGATGGGGGGTTTGGAAACAGACCCAGAGCCAAGTCTTCACCTCACTCTCAGCACAAAAATCGAGTGCAGCCAAAGAACACACCTGAAGAGTGATTTGGGAATTACTGCTGGGCCCTGCACATTTCATTCACTCTGACCTCAGTGCATTTGACGTTTTAGTTTCTTCAGCAGAGTCCAGAGGAATATCTGTTAAGATCAAAGAATAGGAGAATAGGTGAAACTAGGATTCGCAAGCATGGATAAAAGTGAAGGGAAAAGGTAAGGGGATAATTAGTCTGCAGAGAAAAAATCAATAAAAGTGTGGAACTGTTTTTTATATTCAATATATTTTATATTGAGGGGAGTAATAGACAAATTCTTCCAATTTCCATATGGCAAAAAATATTCCAGACAAACCAGGATATCCATCTATATTTTAAGAAAGTTAACAAAGGCTACAATTTGCTATTTGTCATTTACTCTCTTGCACTTTCTTGAACTTTCTAAAATTCAAATGCTTGGAACTTCCTAAACTTCCATGGAGAGATTTTCTTTCAGACATTTTCAGAAAATTGGTGATCTATAAGTATTTTGCAAGAATGTTCATAACTTATGTTTTTTAAGGTTTTCACCATGATTTGAAAACACTAAACAGTTGTTTTTTAGATTCATTACCTAGGATGGTTTTATTACAGCAACTTGCATGAAACAAGCCATATATGCAAGACATAGTATAATGAACTGAATTTCCAGTAGTGACACTTCTCACTGCAGAAACGCTAGATGAGTGGGGAAACAGAAGGAAGACATGTAAAGCATGTACATAAATAATTTAGCTGTCAAAGTGTAGGACTATGGATGAGGGACAATGCATAAGTATCAGTCTTTGCCCCTCAAGTTTACTTTTTATATGGTAAAATTTTCTTAGAGCACTCTGAAAGTATGAAAAAAGTAGTGTTTAATGAATTTATTCACACAAGAAGGGGCATTAGCAATATAGAAAAATGATTTACCACAAATATTAAATTTGAAACTGACTCACATTTGATTTAATAAATGTACCTTCTGGAATCATATCTTCTCTCCTAAAAAATTCCTCTTCTATGTTTTTAAATTCAGCTTAGACATATCTAAGGTTAATGGCTTCCCTAAGGCCCAAAATGGCAGTTCTAGAGGAAAATTCATGGGTTTTTTTCCCAGCTACAGTCAGCAGTTCACAGACTGATCATAGCCCATGAACTCAAACTATTTTTCCAGTAAACTCACCATAAAGCTTCTTGGTCCACTTTTGAAAGCAAATGATTTCCCATAAGGTTCACTGATGAGACCTAGGTAATACTAACAGAGAAATAACAAAATCATCTTCTAAAAAGAAAGTAATTGTGACTTAAAAAAAACCAAACAACAAAACCACCCAAAAAACACACCAACCTCCCCCTCCTCCCCTCACCATTTACTTTCTTTTTTTTCTTCTTCCTTACTTTATTACAGCAGAACATCTAAACTGTATGTAGTATTTTAGCTGCTATTGATGCACAAAATCTGATGTACTTTAGAAGTGGCTTACTGGCGAGGTTTACAGAACCTGAAGGATATGCCAAGGCTAGTCTATAAATAATATTAAATACAAACTTTTTTTTCCCACGTCCCTTTCTGTGATATGTTGGCTGAATTCAAATAATAAATCTGGAAGGGGGCAGCTGTGTTGGTATTTGAAAACCCTCTGAGATACACTTTTAAGACTACAGACAGTATATTTTCTGAACTAGAAAGGTATTACCTCTTTTGAACTGTGAAGCTGTATAAGGAAGCTATATTATCCAAGTGACATGAAATAAACCTCATCAGCACAGACTCTACAGTAATTTAACCAAGACAGTATCTTTTAGCATAGTAAGATGGATTAAATGAAAATCAAAAGAAAATATGTGCTAGTTTATCTGCAAAGTAAGAATAACTTCAAAGGATAAAGTATCTAAAAGAAAACTTAAAATCCCAGTTATGGCCTTGTACAACATTCACATGGTATTTTATATCTAATATATTTGATTCTGAACCTTTTGTTTCCCACCTATGTTCAATTTGTCAATAGAAATAAAACCAAATATGGTCAGTCAATCAAATTTAAGGAGCTCAAGCTGTAACTCTGTATTATGTGGTTTTCAAACAAACAGGTCTAATTTCTGGAGCCTGATCTCTAAATTCTCATTTATACCAGATTCTGCATGCTGTCTACTGTAAAGAAACCTCAGATCTACAGAATGATGTACAAGAACATAAATAAGTAAAAATGGAGGCATAAATCTCAGGAATTCTGAGTAAAAAACAGAAAAAAAAAAGGGTACATGAGAGGCATGGATCATTTTCCTTATTTCTAAGTGTCTGGTTTAAACTCAAAAATATAAGTGTGCAAGGAGTGGAAATGGTCCAAAACACAATCTTTGGCTTTACTAGAAGATAAGTCCAGTAAGGACTTTTTTCTCTAACAGATGAAGAGAGTAGCGTCTTTTCTAGGTGAGTTGGCGTCTATATTTGTTTTCAGATTTACAAGGCACCTTATGATGTCATGGAGCTGAGAACCAATATCACATCCAAAAAATAGCAGTAGAAATGCATTTCAACAAGGTAGAAACACAATTTTGGAATTGTAGGCAAGTGCCTACATTGAGTTTTAAGAGTGGTGATTCTGTACGTCTATGATAGAGGCAGATATTCATCTCCACGTAAGGGCAGTAATTATGCCATGCATAAAGGTCTGTATTCAAAGACAGAAAACAGAGATAGCAAAGATTTTTCCCCTTAAAACATTCAGAAACATTCAGGAACACAACCTCCACAGTATTGTCCACTGACTGGTAATAAAACTGACACAGACCAAGGTTCCAGCCCACTTTTTCTTAAGTCAGTGCATCCTGAATTTTGAGTCTTTCTCTTGGATCTGGAATTCAGATCCAGTGGTTTCTTGGAAAGAGAGTGTTTTCTCTCCTTTGCCAACTTGGTATGTGACACATGGGCAGGGAAGTAAAATGAAGCTTTTGAAGAGTTTGCATAAGGTTAGAGCAGTGCAGACACGATGAATTTCCTCTGCCTTTCTTTCTGTAAGTAGAATATTTCTATGACAATTTGATTCACATAGATACAAATTTAAACAAGTGCAAGTGAAGAACCATTACAAATTACAACCTATTTGTATCTCTGTAGTGGGCATGTCAGACATGGGCAAATACTTTTTTAATATCCACAATAGACGCAGTGAAAATAAATCACTTGTAACAGAATAAAGAAGGAACAAGAATTTGTAATCTTAAAAAAAAAAAAAAAGAGAATTATTTTCTTATTGAACTTTGATAGAGATCATTCATGATAATTCATGTGTTCAATTGTCTTCTCCTTAGTCACTATTCCTTTCTTTAAAAGAACTCCAGTAGTTTTTTCTCCCACTGGTATAGCGTCACTCACTTTTTGTTTAACAATTTCCTTTTGACAATATCTGTATGGTTCCAGCAGATACCTGCTCAATGTACAGTAAAAGCAAGTGACTATACCTGAAGAATTTCTTCCTCAGACTTCAGTCCCCCAGGTTTAAACATGCTGAGGCTGATAGACACCTGTTGAAGTCTTATACAATCTTATATAACATCTTAATGCCATAGCAACAGAGATGAGATCATATTTTGCAAACAAAATTGGCAGCTAGATGAGACTCACTATAGTGGTCATGCCATTCCTACAAAATGGTTTGAAAAATATCAAGAGATGGCGACATGATAAGCAACACAGCTTAAAGCCACTGGATCAGTGTGTAACAAATTCAGTAGCTGGCACTAAAGAAGGATTTAGTTGAACTGTTAACACAGTTATGGAAGAAAAAAATCCCTTTACCTTCAATAGGAAGAACACAGTTTTATCTTTTTCATTCTTTTTTCTCCCTCTGAATGCTGCATTTTGAGTTTTGGTTTTCATGACTTTGTTTCAACAAACTCATCAGGAGACACCAATCATTTAATTTATTTAGAACTTATTGAAACAAAAAACTGACTTATTGAATAGGACCATATAATACAGTAAGCTGAAAATAAGGAAGGTGCATATCTGAATTATTCTTATTTGTTGAGATCTCATCCACTTGTCAGATTTCTGATGGAATAGTTTAGAAAATATTCCTACTGTTCATAAAAATGCAAGTTACCACTCTCAGTCTGTCATATTACCTGCACTATTTAAACCACACAGCTGAGTTTCATCTCTGATACTATCTCCCATTCAGATGTAGGACACTGCTGGATAAATTAATTGGCTACTTGTTGTTGAATTAATTCGTATTGAAAATAAGCCTCAAATAAACCTTTCCCTCAAATACGCACACACACACACACACACACAGAGACAGACACACACACACACACACACATATATATAAACAAATAAATCCTGAATTGATCTATATTTTTAATAGTTCTATAACAACAATAATGACAACAATCATTGTGAGGACTGGCAGAAAAGCAAAGTTATCTCAATATAATAGTACAAATCCAGTACAGAGGAATTAAGTCCAAAAACCCCCAAAACTCATTGTAGCTCTGAATCTGTCCAGGACTCCTGAAAATGCTTTTAAAAATGAATGTTTGTTTAATTTAACACAGTATCTTAATCCTGTGCCTCTTATTTAACTGGGAAATATGGGAAGGCCATTAGCACACTATTTTCCCTGTTTTATCAAAAATTGGTGAACAGTAAAATTAGGTAAGAAACAATGTGTTCCCTGTTCTAACATACAAGGAAAATATGTAGTAGGCATTAAATTGGGGATTAAAAAACCCCCAACAATATGCACCCTGCTCTGTCAGAACACATTTAAGACTCATTATAAGCTCTAAGTTCTTCCTACCATTTCATGCAAAATATCTAAATCTACTGTTGCAGTGAAGCTTGGCCATACTGTGCCTAGTACACCTGTTCCCATCATGGAGCATATATGACACTTGTTAAGAGTTATTTGGTTTTGTCAATTGCAATAATACACTGACTATACATCAGAATGTTAGATCGCTTTCTCTGTTCTTTAATTTTACTTTCATTACTCTTAGTAATGTATTATTGAAGATTATTTTGTGCTGCTGTTGCAAATTCATTGTTCATGTTTCTTATTTACAGAGCTTTTCAAATTTATCTTTTATTTTTATTGTTACAGCTTCTTTCAGATTTGATATTATTTTGTTTAAATGTGATGTTAATTTCTTTAAATGTAGTTATACGTGTTATCCGAAAAAAGTTGTCAGTTATTGGCATACCCAGAAGTAATGTCCTTGATTTAGGGGGTCAGACAAGGTGATTTCAAAATCAGATCTTAAATTACTAACAAAGAAGACCAATTAAGGGAAAGAAAATAATAAGTAATTCCCTTAATAATTTTCCCGTTCTACAATAATGCATAGTATTATGTTAGATATTCAGTGATCCTTGTTTCTGAAATTTGAGGTCCAAGCATATTTTGTTTTGTGGATAGGCAGACAAGATTGCTAAGTTATTAAGACAGGTGCAAGGTTATAAAGCAATTACATGGAAAAAGCTGTTTTCTTCTACTTCTGAAAATTAAACTTCTGATTAGTTTAATCGTTCACTTTTGTTGATGAAATATCCTTAACCTTTTACTACAATAAATGTGTACTTATGCACCCATTCACATGAGTAAGCAGTTCAGAAATAACAAATGCAAAGAAAGGTAAGAGAGGAGAAGAAGGAACAAAGAGTTTTTATTCTTCATGGTATTTAGTAGATAATATTTTCTTTCTGTTTCTACATCTGACAGAATTGGGGCTTTCAGCTTCTCTTGTGATGTGTTCTGTTTCAAATCAATTCATAGTTGTCCTAATGAGAAGTATGGTTGCTAGACACATGAAATATCTTGGCTCAAAGATGCATCAGCATTATTGATTTGCTAGATTAACATATCAGGATGGAAAGAAGGATGAACACAGATGAAAAAGAGTCCCAGGGATAATGTTCAGAAAACCTGCCTTACACAGTTTTACAACTACACTTCTACTAGATGTTTTTCTAGTCTATCCCTTGTGCAGATTTCCACTGATATTACTAATGTGTTTGGTATTATCAGTATTTTGAATTGATATTAATAGTATATTTACAAACAAATACTTTGCATTTATGCAGTAGAGTAAGTTTTCATATTCTCTATAAGATCACTTGCCTTGCCTGAAAGATGGATGGACTTCACAGTATGTTCAGCAAGAGGCTGAATTCAGAAAGATGCAATGGGTTTTGCTTGTGCACCTCCCAACACTAATCTTAGAGTTTTATAGATTTGAGCACTCTATTTACTCTTGTCATTACCCTTCCTTGGGGTTTCTGGTTACTACCATCACAGCTCTATGCTTTCATTTTTAGATAGTCAGCTCAGAAAGAATATTAATATGAAGGTACAGAGGCAGGTAAATTGAGTGATTGCTGATGTGGAAAAGCTTGCAGCAGGAAATAAATTAAATAAGAGAAATTCAACAGGAAAGTGATGTGTTGAAATTCATCCCTGCCTTGGTCTTTTATACTCCTTAGATGTCACCAGAAACAACAGCTTCCACATTCTTTTGCACTGCTATAATTTGAGGACACTTATGAAAACAAAAGCCAAAGATCAAGAAAGCTAAGAGAGTGTATAGAACTGCTGTGGGTTGAAAGTGAGTTATAACATACAACAAGTATCTAGAAACAGAAAAAGCAGTGTTTGTGGAAAGTCTCATGTGCTTTATACAAATCTGAGTCATGGCAGTTGAGAGAAAGGGAAACCACTTAGAAAATTCTTAACAGTTAAAATAAATAAAAAGAGAGTGTTCCCTTGTCTGAATCATCTGAATACAGTTCTTATATTTGTCAGATCCACCCAACCAAACTACTTACCAAGGTAAGCGACATGACCTTTAAGGAAAACACCTTTCATTTCTAAATCTAGAGTGTAAATTGAAAACATAAAGAAGAAGAAATGACAGAACTGTGAAAGACAAGCAATATGGAAGAATGAGTAAATTGCTACACTCAATAGATACAAATAGCTGTTTTAATGCCTAGATACTAATTTTGGTAGTCCAGCCCTACTGAATGTACTGCTTCAAAGGATAACCTTCCACACTTTCTTACACAGGTCAAATTGATTTTCAGCAATGGAAATACACATTTAGTGTATTGGAAAGCGGTTTTTTAGTGGTGATAATGAGTACATATTTCTGTCAACATTACATTCATATGGAAAGTTATAGCATGATAAATATAGTTGTCTAGAATACATAACATTCCATAGATATGTTAACAGAGTTGCACAGGCACCTATTATTAGGATGAATACACTTTACAGACTAGGCTTTAGCTGTGATTGAAAGAGAGAGATACAGTTCCTTTCTCTATCCTAATCCACATCTTCCTCATTTCTTCTGTTTCTTTATATGGCTTTGGCTTTCTTCCAGTCTTCTCTCTGAATATAAATTCAATTCCTAATGCACTCTTAAAAAGACACTGCTAATATGTTTTTTGTTTTATTTTCTTCAGGTTCAACAGCTGAACTGTTTGAAAGCAAGATCTATCAGCTGCCAGACCCAGTCTGAAAAGAGGCTGGAGTACAAAACCAGGACGTCTCTCCATTACGCTAGACCAGGTTCTTCTTATTTCAGCAATGGGAAAACACTGGACTGGGTAAAGTCATTGCTGTGTAAGCTTACTGTCTTCTAGTTGGAAAAGCAAAACACAATAATATCTGAAGGAAATCAAGCTAACATGGATTAAATTCTATCATCCATATTGTGTAGAGGGAGAAGTCAATGCATGATAAATAAATAAATAAATGACACGTTTCTACAATGACACGTTAATAATTTTTTTGCAATGAGAGTGTGATTTTTCCATATTTTTGGTCTTTTGATTTACTTAGAAAATTGACTTTTATTATGGCCAATATTCTACCAGTTGGACGATGAATGTACCTCTTCATATAGTTGGTTGATGCTCTTTATGGAAATTCACACTACTTGAAAAAAGATTCTGGGCAGCATGTGGAAGTGAGCAGTCACGGTTACTAAATTATATTGGCTGCCTACCTGTAACTACAAGGGCTAACCAATTTGGACACACAAGGTGTTTTCATTAGTGTCTACAAAGTTCATCATGTCACTTTTAATTTTTACTTTCCATACAAAGAGGGGATTAGCATAATTCCAGTTAGGGGACTAAATAACATTTTAATGTTATACATCAATTCCTGTATTTTGTCCAAGCCTGAATCACTCTGAATTTTAAAACTGATAATCAGATGTACAAACAATGACAGGGTTATCACAATTTATTGCACATCTCTAGTTCAGACTGTAGTAGTATCATCAATGAAATAAAATAGCAAATTCATAAGGCAAATGAGAAAATTCCAAAGTGCACTACATTGGAAAAGTTGATAGCTTAAGCAGTTATTGTGTCGTTACCAAAGCCATTCTAGCTTTCATCCATTTCTTCAGCTATTTTTCATACTGTCTGCTCTTTACCTCTTTGACTTTAATTCCTGGCCACCTTCTTGACACCAAAATATACTTTAGCCACAACAGTCTTTCTTTTGGGCTTCAGTTTGTTGGGTATGGGTTTGTGGTTGGGTTTTTGGGGTTTTTTTTGCATGCATGTACTAAAATGCATTTTGAAGATTCTTCTCTTGTCTCAGAAACCAGTGGGAACCTCATTATTGATTTAGGTGGACACAGTCATACTGTAATAGCTCCAGAAGGTCATATGAGAGAACTCATTGAACTACTCTTCTAACTGCAGTAAGAAAATGTCATATGGACTTGCCAAAACCAAACAAAATCATGCATATTTCAGGGAACATTTCAAGGTGCTGTGAACAAACAAAAATCATAAGAATAACTAAGGTCAGATTTCAGCTGTCTCTCAAGGACACCATTTGCATTTGTGTGGTTTTCCTAAAGCAGTCTTCATACTGAAATATGGATTTTATAGTACTTGCCAAGGTAGTTCTTCATGTTACTAAGATTACTATGTAATCCTGTAGCGCTCAGGAATACTCAGGATAGGCACCATTCATGAGCTTACAGTTAAAAATAGTATTTTTGTTTCAAATTAATAGTTTTCCATGAAAAAAGAAAGTAAGAAAAAAGCACCCATCAAACAGCCCTCCCCAAAATCTTGCAAGAAGATGGGAGGAATCGCCTCAGCTCCCATGGCAGCCCTGTGTGGGAGTGCACACGAAGGGAGCAAGAACAAAAACACAAAGTAAATTGCCTATAATAATTCAGAAAGTCAGTAACAAGGATGGGGCTTTGATTTGGAAGCCCTTGTTCCCTAATTAATGCATATCTTCCTCTGTGGATTACATTGATGTGCTATGTCACATCCAGGTGCTGAGGTTTGACCCTGGCTAAATGCCAGGCACCTAAGACATCTGCTCTCTATGCTCTCTCCTGCTGCAGCTATGCAGAGGAGAGGGAAACTCTAACACAAATACACCAGACTCATGAGTTGAGATAAATCACTGATGGTAGGATGCAGGTACACAGGGCAAGGCAGGCCTGAAACATTAATTTTGCAAAGTGATTTATTAACCTAACAGAGTTGGAGGATAAATCAGAGGTAAAAATCAGCTCTTAAGACACCGTTTCTTCACTCACCCACCTTCCCTCTTAAGGCACTGTTTCTCAGCTCTCCCCCATCCCTCCTTCCAACCAAGAACTCCGGGGCAGGGTATGGGGTTTTTCTCAGAGTCAGCCCATCAGGGAGAAGAGTCCTCTGCTTAGCCATGGGGTCCCTCCCATGAGAGACAGTCCTCTGTGAATTTCTTTAGTCTGGGTCCAATCTCATGAGCAGCGCCCGCCCGATTACTGCAGCACGAGATTTTTTTGTCCATAGGTTGCAGACTTCTGAACCGAGGCCAAGCCGAGGCCAGGTTGTTTCCATCCTGGGAGCAAGGCCTCTCTCTCTCCTGCAAGGCCTTTGCAACTCTCAGTCTCTGGGACTCCCACTGGATCACAGCTTCCTGCAGGCATCCACCTGCTCCTCTGGCGTGGGCACCTCCCCACAGGCTGTGGGTGGATCTCTGCATCCCCTGGACTCCATGGGCTGCAGGGGGACCACCTGCTCCCCCCATGGTCTTCACCACAGCCGGCAGAGGGTTTTCAGCCCCGGCGCCTGGAGCACCTCCTCCCCCACCTTCTCCACTGACCTTGGTGCCTCCATGTTGTTTTCCCTCACATATTTTCACCCCCTCCTCCTCCTCTGCCTAAAAAGAAGCACGTGCTCACATTGCTTTAATTTCTTCTTAAACATGTTTTCACAGAGACGTAACTAGCATCTCTAACTGGCCCATGCTTGGCCAGCAGCATGTCCATCATCTTCAGAGCCATCAGAGATTGGCTCTGCTGGACATGGTGGAAAACTTCCAGAATCTTCACACAGGACATGCAGGAACCATCTTTGTACCCCACCCTACTCACTGGCAAAAACTGGGCCAAGCAAAACCACCACACCAGGGAAGACTTCCTTTCCCCAGATGGCTCAGCAGCACATGACCTGGGAGAGGAGACACCCAAAAGGCATGATAGGCTCTAGGGGAATGGATTACAGTGGTTTGGCACCTTTCCACCTCGGATACAGGCCAAGCAGAATTCAAATAATCACTTGAAATCTTTGTATCATCTTACCGAAATATTCCTCAAAGACCAATTCTCTGTCAAATTGGCTTCACCAAACAGACACTAGGAGATCTAGGGTGATTCCTTAAACCCAGCAAAACACTGATGGAGAACTTGCAACTACAGATACAATTCCCTGTGTGCAGCTGTAGCATCATTCTATGCTTTAAATGGCAGCTCCTTCAAGCAAATGTATATCCATGCTCCTGTGCACTTATCTGTTATTTTCTCCTTGGGACAAAGCCAGGATTGAAAGTATTGATGTAAGGAGAAAGAAACAAAAAAAAAGCAGCAGAACTTTTTCAAGAAGCTGTCTCCCTACCCCCCCACTGTCAACAGAAGCAAACTCTGCCAAAGCAGTGCTCTTTCATCCCCACACAGAGACGAGGCACAAGGACTTCAGACTTCAGCAATATTTCTGTATTTTTTTCTTCAGGAAAAAGAAATTCCTCATTAATGTTGTGAGAAATAAAAATTCCTTGTGCATCAGGGGTTTTTAGCATGGTATAACATTCAAAAATAGAATAGGTTATATGTGTTGATCCATTTGAAGCTCACTCTATCTCACAGTTAATGAGAATACTCTTCTATTAAACTCCTTCAACATTTACTTATGTTCTGATATCAATTAAAGGGCTTTACAGCTCTTTTAAAAGCACAGTTTACCAATAACTCTGCAGAAGAGACCTGATAAATTTCTGTCCAAGACAGCAAATACAGATGCTTTGCTTACAACACTAAGGCAGGTAGACTAACAAACAGAATTGCTCTTGCAGACCCAAGGAAATAAAAATGAGAGGGGGAGCAAGGAAGGGGAGAGAGAAAGAAAAGAAAAAAGGCAATTAAGCTAATGCACGTTGGGTATCACAAGGTTATAGATATTTCAAAAGCTGAGCAATTTACCGTCTGGAAAGGGAGAAGAGCTCTTGCATAAAATGTCCCCCAGCTCAGATTTATTATGCTTTTACTTGCATTATATGTGATACAATTAGCAGGAAGTGCCAATAAGGCATTCTCTCAAGGACGTGGTCATTTCATACCATCTGTTATTAATTGCATTGTCCTTTCCACAGCTAGATAGAGGGGAAAAAGTTCTCTGAGAACCATCTGAAAATTCTGACTGTATGATGTCTGGAATTTAAAAATATCTAACTAGAGTATGTGGATGGATGAAAAGTAGCAGAAAAAAACTGCTTCTCAAAAATTCAAGAAAAAAATAATCATGACTATAAGGCCCTAGTGTTATGCACATTAAAGTTAATGTATTGATTTTTTTTTCAATTTTTGACTAGGGTGGTAGCTTCTGTGTGAAAAAAAAAAAATTGCAGAAATTAAAAAGGAATAATTAAACCTCACCACTTTAGATATAGCTGTACTGTGTATGGTTTATTGAAGACATGGTTGGGATTTTTTTGACTTTTATTTGTATGTTCCTTCAGCTGCTCATAAAATCAGATAATATATATTCTCTGCTCCTTTCTTTTCTTTCTTTTTTTTTTTTTTTTGAGAGACAGAGAGAGAGAGAGTATGGAAGAAAAAGAAGGTGATGTATAAATTAGACTCTACCTAGCCAACATAATTTTATCAGGCTGTTAGTAAAAATACATCATGGAATTGTGTCAACAGTTTGTGTGTTGCACCATTTTGGTTACCTGAGAGTGCTCTGTCCCCTCCCAGCTCCTTGTGCACCCTCAGCCTCTTCGCTGTGGGGTGGAGAGGAACAGCAAAGGCCTTGGCTCTGTGTAAGCCCTGCTCAGCAGGAACAAAAACATCCCTGTGTTATCAATCCTGTTTCCAGCACAAATCCAAAACATGGCCCCATAATAGCTGCTATGGAGAGAATCAACTCCACCCCCATGAAAAGCAGTACAACATATCACCGTACAAATCTGTTAAACAAATTCCTATTAGAAAGTTTTCACTGTTATGCCAGGCTAGATTACTGGTTATACCCAGGTATACCTGTGTACTAAAAGAAAGAAAGCAATCTAATATTTATTTAATCTAACAATCTATTTGAACAAGTAGAAGAAAAACTAGCCATGTCATGCTGATCTCTGAAGAAGGAAACAGAAGCCTTGACTCTAGTGCACAGTCATGTCTTGTAAAAAAAAGTTGCAACAAACTGAGAGGTAGAGGAGTACCGAACACAAGAAAAGCAGGGATACCAGAAGGCTCAAGCTGAAATCTCATATACAGTACCCTGTGTGGCAGATTCTACAGGGAATAAAAATACAATCTCCGTACAAATCTTGTGTGCCCTTCAGTTTCAACATGGTAACTTAATTGTAAAATATATTATAAAAATGTAAAATTTCAGATAGAATCAATACAATTTGGATTGTGCTGTGATATTTTTCAGGATTCTGATTCTTAAAAGTGCTGAAATCTTTTGAAAGCCGCGTTTCAGTGGAAACTGAGGAAGACCGACATCAAAATGAGGAGCACAGAGCAGATCACCAGAGTAAGACCAAAGAAAAGCATTACAAATAGGTGAAAAAAAAAGAAGTGAGACCATGTTTGGGTTTAAATAGTCTTGGTTTATTTTTGACATCATACATCAAACAAGCAGGCCAAAAGCAGGAATTTTAATTGCATTGCAGATGAAAATATTTGAGATGGGAGGAATTTGAGGGAACAGGATGAAGTTGTTTGACCTACAGGAAATAAAACAATGCTTTTCATAGTTTGTTTCTATGATTATGGTTTCTAAGATTATGGTCAAAGAGCTTTATATAAGCTCTCTCTCTACCATCTAAGCATTAACACTCAAAACTGAGATCATGCTTTCCGAAGACAGTAAAAAAATGGGGCTAGTTTGGCTTACAATTTTCATTTTAAGCATTAGGGTGTCCAGCTTCCAAATAGTGAGATATTTCCATTTTATGTTAAATATGCAAAGCCACAAATTCTTCTCTGAAGTATATTCTAGAAACTAATGTGTATGATACCTGATGATTCACATTCTCAAACATTTTTCCTTTTATTTAAGCCTTGAAATTAGGTCCTAGCATAGCTAGCCTTTTGTTTATAAAATTTTTATATTCTATGTTCTTTATGTAATGTTTCAAAAGGCTAATTTATGACTTTAAGCTTAGATATCAGATGCTGCAACACTTAAATTAACTGTATCATATTTCTATATGTACATTAAATTGTTTATATACAAAACCATACAAGTTGGAAAGAGATCTTTCCAACATATTTTTCATTAAAAACTATTGGTACTGCTTTCTGATGAGAACCTGATAGGCCACAGAAAATCAGAAGTGAAATTTTATTTCATCTTGGTACTTTCTATTAAACAAAGGCATTTTTTTATAGTCTTGCTTCATTTTTCAAGCACAAACAAGAAAACAACTTTATCCTCCTTCAAATCAGGCAGAAGTTGTTTTCAGTCCTTCTCAGGGATACACCCTCTTCCACTTTGGAGCTGTTTCCAGCCTTATTGTCTTGTTTCATGTTCAGCAGGAAGCCTTTTATATCTAAGTAGATTTCTATATCCATTAATTATTTAATCCCATCAGGCAGGGCTAGCTGCCCTTTCCATCCTTATAATACTCTTAATGCATGCACTGTACTAGAAGCACACACCAACTTCTTTGTAGCTGGCTTAAACTTGAGTACTGTTATGACTGAATGATAAGCTTCCTCCACTCGTGTTCTATGTGAACACTAAAAATCCATAAGTATTTGCACTGCTCTTGTTAAAAAATGAGATGTACACATGAAAAGTATGCAAATCTAACACTGCAGACAGAGCTCTGATTACAAAACTTGTCAGTTATCTCATGACCCCGGTATTGCTAAGAATGTCCTTTGAAACTGAAACCATGATTTCACCATGTGATGCAGAAAACTAAAGAGAAGATTTGCTCCAGGTATTGGCAAAGATTGTTCAACAGATCTGTCAAAATCTATTTCTTTTTCCCCCATGTGTGTTGACAGTCCCAGAGCCCCAACACCACTGACACAAGCAAAACCTGGTGGGAGGTGTCCTGTGATTGGTGTGCCGTGATGAATGGTTATAGGCTGCTCAGGAGGGATAGGCAAGGCAGGAGAGCTTAGAGGGTGTCACAGCATAAGGGAGGGTTTGGATTGTGTGGCATTTACGGTTGGCCATGGCACAGCTGAGCACCTCTAGATAAGAATAAAGGGGAAAGCAAACAGGGTGGATGTTGTTGTGGGAGTGTGCTATCTCCAGCTCAGCCAGCATGATGATGCTGATGAATTATTCCACAAGGAATTAAAGGACATCTCTAGGTCATCCTTTGTTGTCCTTATGGGTGATTTTAACTTCCCAGCCATCAGCTGGGAGTATCATACAGGGGACACAAACAGGTTCTGGAAGTTCCTGAAACACATTGCAGGTGGTAAGGGAGTCGAGTAAGAAGGGCACCCTCCTAGACTCACTGTTTGTAAACAGGGAAGGAAACTGTGAACTAAATAGTGATTGATGGTTGTCTTGGTCATGATTACCATGAAATAGTTGAATTTTAAGTTGGGAATAGGAGCAAAACTTCAACCCTGGATATGGGGAGACCAGAATTCAGGCAGATGAAGGAATTGCATAATATGGTCCCCTGAGAATCTGCTTTTGAAGGTGTTGTTGTCCTTGAATTCTGATCACTTTTTCAGAGACATCTGTAAAGACCACAAAAGCAGGCAATTCCACAATGCTAGAAGTCAGGCAGGTAGGGCAGAAGAATGGCTTGGCTGAGCAGTAAAAAGGAAAGCAAGGACAGGTGACATGGAAGTGTAGAGAGACCTTACAGAGAGATCCAGATAGCCTAGAGAGCTGGGTAATCAACAGCCACATGAAATTTGATGAGAGAAACTGACATTTTCTGCACCTTGGAGAGACCAGTCCTGGTTATACATACAAACTAGGGGAAGAGAGAGGGAAGCAGCCCTGCAGAAAGAGATCTGGAGATTTGGGCTGGTTATCTTCAATGCAGCCTAAGATTATCCTCAACTGCTTACTGCTTGCTGTGCCACTTTCCTAGACGATGTCAGGGTGATTGAAGTCCCTCAGGAGGATTATGTCCCATGACCATGATGATTCCTGCAGTTCTTCATCAACAACTTCCCTTTGATTGAGTGGCCCGTAGTAAAAACATGTTCCACAAAGATTCCTTTTCTGTCTAGGTCTCTAATATTCACTCATAAATTCCCAACCTGTGCATTACTGTTTGTCATGAACAGTGCTGTGTAGACAGTCATTTATTTATTTTTCTTTTTAAATTTAGATGACAGTCGCCCACCTTTCTTTCTCTGGCTGTTCCTCCTAAACAGTTTATAGCCATTGATTTACCACTCCAGTCATGCCATTCATCCCACCAATTTTCCATAATGACAAACAGATCATACATTTCAAGTAGTGCAGTGGGAAGTCTTATTGTTTTCTCCTTTCTTTGCCTGTATTACTGTACTACTGTTAAATATGCTCCTTGAGCAGCATTTCTAAAATGAATGAAATTACAAGTGAATTGACAAGTTTTTTCATATGGAAGAAGCCCTTGCAAAGTCAAGGGAGCTTCTTAAACATATATTATTAAATTACACACTGTTAAATCTTATCACATAATACAGACCTTTAAAATATCTTATAAATACATATTTCTTACCATTTCACATACATGTTGCATTTGAATGCAACAGAATAGTGTAAAAATCCCAAGTGTCTGTAGTCAGAGCCCATAATGGATGCTGCTGTTAAGACATGCCTAGGCTATTCCTCACACATTATTCTTGAGTGCAACTATATATCATCTCTTGAGAAGCCAGCCCCTCTGATGAGACTGATTCCTCTTCCTTGAAAAGTGGATCTTGTAGGCATATCCAGAGATCGATAGCTGCCTTTACCCCCTAGGCTATAACCTGCTACTGGAGCATTTAAGTCTCAGGCAGCTCTCTAAACTGCAAAATAAGTCACAAAGAAATAAACAGACAGACCTATCTCACTAGTCTTGCATTCCCCAAGTTATTTGTTGCCATACTTTCGGCACTTACTGCAAAACATCCCCATTTGTATATGGTTTGTTGAAATACGCATGCTGTGGAAAGGAGAACACTTTGGGGAATGCTATAATCTTTTCTGTGTGCATCACATGTGGTTCTGACATGGATAAACTACCAAAGTAAAGAATCGGGAGAAGAATATTTAATGTAAAACCTCCACCAATGTAATACAAACTCAGAAACACAAAAAGCTGAGAAAGCTGTATTAAAACACGTCTGTGTTTGAATTTAGTGTTTATAGAAGATATTGGAGCAGCAGCCCTAGAGAGGGATGCTTTTTATTCAGCCACACCAGGGGAGAGCCCATATGCTTCTTTCTGTTCCATTGAACAGACAGCAGCAGATGGACACTTTTTTTTGCCTAAGAAAGCATAGGAAGATCATACTCAAGGGAAATGCAGCTAGATGACTAGATGTTACTGCACTAAATAAACACCAGCAGACACAGCACATGCTATAAATCCTGTAGGTATGATCAGTGAGGAATGAAAAATAACTGCTTCTGTCTCTTATGGTGGGAGAACTCAGAAAGTGTTTAAGGATGTTGTTAGGTCATGCAGAAAGAAAATTAAGAGAGGCAAAACTCAGAACTTAATCTGGCCACTGCTGCAAAGGGTAATGAAAGATGTTTTTTATAAATACAACCATAACAAAGAAGGGAAAAGGAAAATCTTCATTCTTCATGGGATAAGGTGGGGATTATAGACCCCAAAGATGAAGGAAAGGCTGAGTTACTGGACACTTTTTTTGCCTCAGTTTTCAAAAGTAAGGCAGGTTATCCTCAGGATAACTGGCCTCCTGAGCTGGTAGATGGGGACAGGGAACAGAATAAATCCCCTAAATCCCAGGAAGAGGTAGTTGGTGACTTGCCAAGACACCTGGATGCTCACGAGTCTATGGGATTGGAGGGAACTCATCCTAGAGTGATAAGGGAGCTGGTGGAAGAGCTTGCCAAGCCAGTCTCCATCATTTATCATCAGTCCTAGCTAACTGGGGAGGTCCCAGGCAACTGGAAGTTGACCAATGTGGCACCCATTCACAAGAAGGGCTGGAGGGTGGATCTGGGTAACTGCAGGTTTCTCAGCGTGACTTCAGTGCCCAGCAAGGTTGTGGAGCAGACCATCTTGAGTGCGATCACATAGCACCTACAGGATGGGTCCAGCCTGACAACATGATCTCCTTTT
Source organism: Acanthornis magna (assembly GCA_036785705.1). Taxonomy (NCBI): domain Eukaryota; kingdom Metazoa; phylum Chordata; class Aves; order Passeriformes; family Acanthizidae; genus Acanthornis; species Acanthornis magna. The sequence continues at coordinate 337,615 of JAWUZG010000654.1, forward strand.
GCAGCTGGATGACTCACCTAGAGGAGGAGGGAAAGGCTGTGGATATTGTTTATCTGGACTTCAGCAAAGCCTTTGACACCATCTCCTACAGCAGTCTCCTGGAAGAGCTACCTGTCCATGGCCTGGACAGCCCAGCACTCTTTGCTGGGTTAAGAGCTGGGCCCAGAGAGTGGAGGTAAATGGGGCTGCATCCCCAGGGATTAGTGTTGGACCCAGCCCCCTTCAATACCTTTATTGATGACCTGGATGAGGGGATTGAGTCTACCATTAGCAAATTCATGGAGAATACCAAGTTGGATTGGACTGTCCATCTGGAGGGCTGAAAGGCTCTGCAGAAGGACCTGGACAGGTTGGATCAATGGGCCGTGAAGAATGGCATGAGGTCCAACAAGACAAAGTGCTGGTCACTACACTTTGGCTACAATAAGCCTGTGCAGAGCTGTAAGCTGGGGACAGAGCAGCTGGAAAACCACCCAGTGGAAAAAGACTTAGTAGGTTGAAGTTTTGCATTCAAAGATGTTTTGGTAGCTGCAGGCAATCACACGTGGCTTAGTCTGCTGTTGTCTGTGTAGGGTGCTCATTAAGTAGACCTATTGATTTACTTCTCTCTTGACATGTGAGCTGCATGTAACAGAGTGTTTTTACCTTGTGAGAGTATTAGGAAAGATGTGCTGTGTATAAATCCTTCTGTGAGAAGACAAAGCAGAGAGTGAGTCTGCTACCGGTGTGCTTGTCCCTTTTTGTCGTTCCTAACAGCTGTGCATCACCACAGGCTCCTACAGAAAACCAAAGGCTTCTGCTTCATGGAAGAACTCAGGTAAGCTGAAGAGCTGTAGCCACAAGGTGAGATCAGATGGGAAAAGTTGCAAAGGTGTGAGAGAAAAACACAACAGGGAGAAGATTGATGCTGAGAGAGCATAGGACATAAGTTCAGGGTTGTCATGGGAGAGCCAGCACCTTGCTTTTCCCACCAAAAGATGTTCACTGATGCCAAGAACTACCTACCTTAAGTTTATAGAAATATGTTTTTCATGGAGTATATGATGCAATTTGCCTGTTATTTGTAATGGTTTATCCATAACAGAAGGAAGAGATGTAAGGACTGAGCCCCTTCTTGGTTTGGTCAGCATTTTACATAATATTTTCATACCACCCAGTTCTGCCAAGACTCACTTCCTTGCCATGGAAGTTTGCATTTAAATATTAATCTGTATGAAGACTACATCTGGCAGATCATATCTGTCCTGTGGGGAATATTTAGGGTGAGCCTCAGAAAACTTTTTCATTGTTTCACATTTTCATCTGCTAAACCACATTCTATAGCCCTACAGTCTTTCTCCTCAACATGCTGAATGCTTTTGTAACCACGTCAGTTCACTACTAATTTTCACATCCCATTTCTTTCGGTGCCTGCAGTCTATCAGATGCTAATTTAACTAACTAAGATTTTTAGGTAACCTTCTTCATTAGTGTCTCATAAATTTGGCCAAGAAACTATTACCTCTGTCAGCCCATCTAACTCTTCTTCACTAAATTAATCTCTGGATGATTACGACTTGAGTCACAGTAAATTTCTACCATGTCTTCATTAGATCTAAGCTAGGAAAAATTACTTATTATTCAAATTATATTTGATGTAATGACTGTATCCAAACTGGGTGGGGGGTGGGGGGAGGATCTGTGTTAGAAATTGGGCATGTAATACTCAAAGCTGTAAATTTATCCTCAAGGTTTGCAATCTAATTTAAAAACAGCAAGTAAATTACTGGTTTTTAGCAGTGATGTTATTAATTATTAGTATTTGCTCTTTAGTCAGCACTTAGCTTAGGGGCACTGAGAATGGCAAGAAGAAAGTTCTAGATCTGTTTCCACAGTAATCCGTGGAACTGGCATGAGAAGTGGTCCTGGACAAATTGCTCTGCCATGCTATCTTTTCACTCCTGCCCCAGTGTTTCAGCTGCATCTCACAGATGAATAGCAGTGTCTAAGCATTTTTTACTCTTTCAATAGCTGAGACCTTGTGTCATTGGATCTGCTGCTTTCTTGTGGTAAGGTCTCCTTTTCCTGCTGTGCCTAACAGACTTGTTGATGAGTTTTTTGAGAGTTTTAGTGAGAATATCTCAATGGAAGGGGACAAAAATCTTGCAAGATAACTAAAGTTTATCCATTACAAAACTCATTTATTTAATTATTTTTTACAAAAAGCCAACACCTCAACCAAAACTGCCTCTTTCCCCAACCAAAGTTCTACCTTTAAACCTCTCAGTAAAGAGAATTTCTTTCAAACGTGAATTAATTTCTGATAACACTATACCACCTCACAGTAACTTTCAGATTAAATCTTATAAGGTTATGAGAGAGATGAGTTCAAAATAGTTTTAATTTAAGTTTCAAGGAACTAAGATAATTTTGGAATTTCCAATACATTAATACACATTGTGTCATTAATTTATTTAGTATAGAAATATTGGATGAGAAATCAAACTTTACACATTGTTAAAATAAAACTAATATTTTGAGTGATATCTGCTTTAAACCCCCATGACTACTAAGAAGATAAAGAAAAGAGAAGAAGAGATGGAGCTCCCTGCTGCTGCATTTTTATGTTTCCTGTTTTCAGTATCTTGAAGAACTTTAGTTCTTTGTTACTAAATATTTTAAGATGCATATTTATTCGAAGAGTGTAATAAAGTGTACATCAATACAGGGTCAGGTTTAATTCAGCTCTTTTGTTAGGATCAAAGGCAAATTGCTGATATTTTATTTTTAGCATTTGCATTAAAGTATATATTTCACTTATGTTCAACTATACAAACTAAAGTCTTAGCTGAAGTTTCAAGCCCTTTGGATATGAATTTAACTTCTATGTGTTAAATGAACCATTACTGTAAATATTGCTATAAATATGTCTATGAAAGCCAAACAGTATTCTTGATTAATAGTTCTTACTCAGGCTAAATTGCCTTTTTAAAAATTTGTTTTCTCCATATTAATCCTATTAAAAATACCTCTGAATTTAATTAACATTTAACACTGAAATTGTATTTGATAATTGGCTTAATTTTTTTACTAATTGGTTACATATTAAATACTCATTTTCCAAGAACACTTCTCATTACAAAAGAATAATAATTGTAGTGAAAAAATTATTAATCTTTTTGTTGGGGAAATTTTTCTTTTTGAGTTAATAAGAAAAATATTTTTGTTGAATCACCTTTAAGTTAGGATTACCATGACAAATCAATTTTCTTAGTTGTCTTAATTGTCACTGCCAGTACATTATACTTTATTGAAAAGCATTGGTGAAATCAATAGCAAAAATTTGTTCTTAGGAAAGCAATCTGTCTATTTAAACAACGATTACCAGCCACAGATGCTTGCATGGTTAAATGCTTAATAGTAGTATTTAATTGTACAAATGAAAATATCGGGTTTTTTTCAAATAAGCTAAACCTTATGACCAACGCCTCTACGGACCTTTTTGTTATTATTTTTTATGCTATTTTAAGAATAATTTACAGAATTTTGATTTTATTAGGACATTCTGTTAATGCATAAACATTTTGTGGAAGAATGTTTAGGAAAAAAAATTAATTTAAAAAAGCATATCTAAGATGTCAGAAATAAAATAATTTGCTGTGAAATGTGTTTTTCTGCAACACAGGAAAAAAGCAGAATATTTTTTCTTCTCAGCTGATGAAAACCAGAAGAAATTTCTTTTCAGGTTTAATGTCTAGAATCCCAGTCCTGCAAAGTTTGTATCTCCTATATGATAGATAGTAAAAGATGCTGAACCCACAAATTAGCGAAAAATGTGGAATACTCTAGACAGAACAAAGCCTACCAAGGCCATTTTCCATGCTTCCATTTGCTTTAAGGAGCACAAGACAAATGGGCCAGAGAGATTACAACCAACATGTAGGAATAGAAGTCAGGTACCTTAAATGCCAGAGATTTATAGGTAATCATTATTCTGATAATGTGCAAGCTACTAAGGTACTCTCTTCTACGTCAAGGAAAGTGATTCCTGGAAGATCAGTCTCACATCTCATCTGTCCTGGTAATCTATTCTGACATGGAATCTATAAGTATGTTGCTCTGAACTTTCATGCATCATCAAATTATGTCTGTCCCACGCTGTTTTTACCCCTGTGTTTATTCCTGTATTCCTGATTTGTAACTGGAGTCTAGCACTGTTATCACAGAAGTGTAACCTCCTAACTAAAGATCTCCACAAGCACAGGTCACTTAGGTATGGGTGAAACTTATCATGCATAATTTGGTAATTTGGCTAATGTTAGAAAAAAATTTTTGTGCATGCATATAGGTAGATAAAAAACATACCAGTTGTAAAATCTTTATTTATTGACCTATATAAGTTAGGTCTTCAGTCCTTCTTTTCCCCCTTTTTTTAACATGACTGTCTAAATTTTGTTCCCTTGAAAGGATTTGCATAAAGATATTCCAAGTACCTTTCAGAAATCCTAAAAAATTAACAGAAATCACTCAGATTATGCACTACATGCTGCAGGTTGACCCAGGCTCAGGTTTTGGTAGGTCGTCCTGACTTACTAGCACACTCTGATGCATTTTAGCAATTTTATTGATTTAACCTAGAGTGTTGCTGCCTGTTCCTTCACACTGTCTTGAAAAACACATTCCTGAATAGCCACATGGCCTTGGTGTGGAGCATAATTAGAAATGTCATCTGGTATGGGTAGAAACCTTCATCCCAAGTGGCCTTCACAGTAACCTAGTTCAAAGCATCTTGAAACTGCTGAGCTAAATCTCACAAAGCAACCTGGTTTACACAAAACTAACTCCATAATCTTTATTCCTTATATCCTCAGCTTCCATACTTGCTGATTTTATATTTGGCTCCTCCAGTGCTCAATCAGAGCACAGGAAGGGCACAAGCACCATCACTGTTTGACTACCTGCATCCATATACCAGCCACAAAATGCTGTTAGGTGAAAAAAATGGGTCATTTATGCCTTTTTTAGGCACAAGGTTCTCATTTTACACGGACCACTTGTACAGCCGTGCAGCCACAGCACTGAAAGGACAACACTGATACAAAACAACAAGGCCATAAAATCTGCACTTGGAAACACACCTTTAGGAATATTTTCTCCTTGAAGAAACCAAGTTTACTAAATCTTGTTAACCAGCCACATCAAGAATTAAGAGAATATGAGGAAATAACAGTAGACCCAGACAGTCCAAGATGTACTTGTGTATGTGCCAGAAGCTAATATTTCCCTTGGAAAATGCTCACTTTGCTTGTTTTTTACTTTCTTGGTAAGCACAGATCATTTGAAACAATTTTTAATAGGCAAAAGCACAGACAGGAAAACAGAACAATTGTGAATTGTTTTGCATAACATATTTTTTTTTAAGTCTTACTTTGCTGGACATCTTTATGCTTGAGTAGTTTTACTTGTTGTGCCTGCACTGTCTTTTTGCATATTCAAGCACGGATTTTTTACCTTGTGGCTTGCTTTTACTTCAAGTCTACTGTCCCTGATTGTCCCAGCCCCTTCTGTCCTCTGCTTTGGTGCTCAGTTCAAGTGTGGTCTGTACATGGATGAAGTGTGTGTAGTCATGAAAACCTCATATACTTCCCAGAGCAAATGCCTAATTCGGCACAACACTAGTCTTCCACTTCCAGTTCACTGGGAAAATACCAGTTCTAAATTGCACATTCTATCATGTACATGTTGTGTTCTTCATCGTGCAGTTACTGTTTTAAAATCCTTCTAAGCAGATGCAAAATTTGTCTTTGTTTCTTTGTCATTTCCCACCACTGAAAGAAGTGTTTTTTGCAGAAATCATTTCATACTTATCATGACAATATGTCATTATTAAATATTTCACACATGATGACCTCTGAGCATTTCTTATTCAAACACTTATGCAAGATTTGCATGAGGAATGTCTAATGATCCCTGTATAAACACTCTGAAAGCTCTCTCTTACAAAGTCTCAGGCAGGTATGAGAGTTATTTTTGAAACTCACCCTTCAGCATAAGGTCCTTTGACAGTGCTTGACAGTTCTCATGTGTTGAATAAAATAGCAATAGCACAATCTGAAATAAACATAAATTATCAATGTTCTTCCATCTTATTTAAGGCCTGATTAATGCATTTCAGCCGTTTCTGATACAGTAAGGAAATGCCTTTTGTTGCAAAACAAAACTAACATATAAATCATGGTTTGTTTTAACTGTTGAACCTTGATTTGAAATGCAAAGATCATCCTTGTCTGAAAATATTGTCAGCCTGGTTCCTTGAATAAAAGAAGTTTGAGGAGTACATGTTAGGTTTATAGTTTCCTACTCCATAAAAACTCTCCTACTGTGAGGAAAACAAAGTTGCAAAATTAAAACTGACCTCAAACTCTTTTCCCCAAAGATGATCAGGGAAAAATGGGACAAGTTCTATGGAGCCATTTGAGTAGGCACGTAAGTATCACATGTGTCAATTGCCACGCATAGAAAGTATTTGAATGCTGGATGATGGAAATTGAGACCAACTGAGTCATTAGGGGAGATGTTTATTATATAATGTGGTGGTGTTACCAATACCTTTCTAGACACCAATGCAAAGCACAGGAAGGTGAGGGCTGCTATACGGGAAATGAGCTCTATCTCAGCCAGACCCAATACATATGAAATAGATCTTCTTAATTTGTATATTAATTGAACATTTTCAGGGTTATTTTAATACATATTATGACAGAGCTCTGCTGATGACATTTTTCTAGGAAGATAACAAAAAAACATCCCTTCAGCCCTCTGGCAGAAAGACAGTACTCAAGAGTGGAAGACCAGTGCCATAAACAAACAGGACTGCCACGTCAGACAGACAAGTAAGAAAACTAACTTCTAGTAATTCTGCTCTTTAAAATGATGAAACCCAGGAGTGCAAATGAGATGTGGTTAGCCAGGAAGGCTACCTGGTTAGAGGGGAAAAATTAGTGAAAAAAAAATTGGTCTGAAAGAACAGAAAATGTAATCATCTGGATGCTTAATGTTGAGGTGTCCTATGTCCTTTTATGTCTCTAGATAGTAAAAGGACTTAATTTTTGTCCAAAATTGAGCCTTTCTCTCTGAGAGCTTCCCAAGCTTCACATCCTTTTCCTTTCCAACACAGATTGAAACATGCACAGCCTTCTGCAGCAGTCTGGGCTCTCTCCAGAGATGTTTGAGTGATTTCAGGCACTGTCTTTGATCTTCTATGCAGTGAAACAGTGTCTGTTACGGTATTGTTTCCCCTGTGGACCCATTTGGGGATTAGTTAGGTTTGCCTTTTGGAACTGGGGTGGGAAGAGTTTAGAGGATGGGAGGAGTGTTGGATCCCCCTTTGGGATTGGATTTTCTTCCCTTTTGGAGTGGTTTGGTACATTCTGAAATCTGTCTAATTTTTATTCACCTCACTTTTACATATATATATGAAATAAATTATTCTATAACTGTCCTTAACTAATTATAACTGAAATTCTGTAATAATATACACCTATTTGGTTGTTGTTGATTTTGGTCATGGCTGTAATATTGATGGTGGAAAAAAGTTATTTTTTATAGAATACTCTGTTTTATTCAGATGTATGTAGGTTCTTCATCCCACATGCTTCTCCTGTTCTTTTTGAGGGAGGTAAGGCCACTGGACAAAAAGTCGCAGATGTTAATTTCCGTGATTAAATAAAGAGATACCTTAAAGCTCATTTCCAATATGAATAGGGCGTAGAGTTGTTTAAAAAGTGACCTTTTTCAGAAGCTGCTGTGATGTCATCCATAGGTATACTTTTCTTGTATAAGCAGTTGTCACTGGTAGCTCGTAGTAATCAGGCAGTCAGCACACGCAAGATGGTGAATAAGGCAAAATTTATTTCCAAAACTTTCTTTATATATGCATTAATAGTCTAACAATTATTGGTTGACAGTTTTCTGCCCCCTAAAAAGATTGGCTGGAGCCCTACAGCACCCAGTACCCAAACAAAGATTAGAAAAGCACAAAAATTCAGCTTATCTCTATTCCCCATGAGAAAGAAGAGAAAAACTTTTAAAACAGTGCATCCACAAGCAGTGTTTTTCTGCGTTCTCTGGTACAATATTTCAAGCTAACAACCATAATTTATTATTTAAAGCACTGTGCGATTAACGGAATATATCATGTTTTGTTCATCATTAATTTTTTCCTCTTCAGTTGTGCTTAGAGGTATTCATTGTGTTTGCTCTGGATTTCTTCACAGTTCTCACTATGTGATGTTTTTTCTGTTAAACAGGTTCAGTGCTAAATATTTTAAACATTTACCTATATATGTATATATAAGTAAAACAGTAAAAAATATGAGCTCCAATGGAGCCTACACCAGTGATCCCAGATGATGCTAGATGCAAAATTTTTTCCAGCAAGATAATCACTTCAAGTAACACCCAAGATATTTCAAAATCTCTGGTTCTTTGCTAGCTGGTATGGTTTCCAATTTTAATTTACAGTTCAGTCCGTAGTTTTTCATACATTGAAAGTTTATTACACAACTGATGATTTACCTTCTCTTAAGAATTATTCTTTAGCTGTATGGAGACCTCACATGGTAGATCTGGATCACACTACATGAAAGGCAGGGTTGACATTCACAGAGCCAGTGCAGCCAAATCAGGAATCTAGAGCTATCCTATGCAGATCTTATTACTAGCTTGTTTCACTACTCCAAATGCTTTGGTTAACTTACTCTTTTTGTGGGAAGAGTAAATAAGCTAGCACAAAGCAGGCAAACCCAGGTATCAGAGTGAGACTTAATTCTGTCGACAGCTGAGGCAAATTAAAAAATGAAATTTCTGTAGTGGTTGAAATTCAAAGAAAACGAAACAGGAAAGCAGCCTTCTGAAATCTACGACTGAGGAGACACTCAATGAATATTTTTGTCATTAACAGGAAAACTGCTCTGACACCAGTAACATTAAAATTTCATTGTGATCTTTTTTTATCTCTGTCTAAACCAACATCTTTTGCACTTGTTCTTTGTGTTTTCGAGTCAAGTTAAATGAGTTTGACGTTTGGATATTTATGTACAAAATACTGCTTTACAAAAACCTGTCTTCTTTCCATTCCTGGGTTTGGGGATTACTTATTTTCTTATTTAAATGGGATTTTTGTGAGAGTCTTTTTCTACAATTTATAAATAAAAATAATTTTACATTTCAGATATGCCAAATGTTAACAATTATCATGTTTGAATTTTATTGAACAAATTCAAGTGTTTTATAAGTAACATAAAGCCACATCTACAGAGTCTAGCATCTATACCAGTGTTGTAGTCAGCAGCACTAATTATGTTTTCATGATTGCATATACGGCTTTACTGCATCAGTTTTGATCCTATCTGAAGCTGTATTTCATTCTGTACTCATGGAATTTAGTGGAGTCATGTTAGTTGCATCAGGTGAGAATTTTTCAGGATCACCATACATCAGTCTAATGCAACACTGTATTAGTGACGTAGGGGTTGTCAGAAATGAGTCCAACCTACAATGTCTTTGTAAATTTTGCAACTACTGTGTTACAGGCAGGAAAACAAAGTCATTTTTAGAGGTTCTTTTAAGTCCCCTCTGTATGCTGCATGGTCTCACAAGCCTGGAAAAAAGGTTGTTCAACACATGTTTACAAGCTGAATTTATTTGCAGCTTTCAAGGTTAAGACCCCTACAATGTGTAATGATCAAATAATACCAACTGCAAAAGCAATTCTGGCTGAGCTTATGGGGGTTTGTTTGCCAAAATTCAGATCTCTGTTAAACAATGCAGCCCTTACAAAGCAAAATATCTGTGCTTGTATCACAATACATACAGAATTATTAGCAGTGATTCCCTGACTACTTGGATTTAGTTTGCACCTGTGAACAACCAATTTGGGAAAATAAATATCAATTTACTTCCTGAGTTTTGGAACAAGTCTGGTTCTAAAAATGGCTTCCAATTGGCTGGAGACCATGGGCTGTGATTTGGAACTAATACTAACGGTAGATCCTAATTTTACATTTGATGTAAAGGCTTCTGGATTGGTTTCACCACTAAACCATTCCCAAGCTCTAATTGCTTCCTGCACTTCTAAGAGTTCTCTCTTTCTTGTTTTCTTGTCTTCTTTAATCCCAGCTATCAATTTCCTGTGACCACCTTAATTATTTTTCCTATTTGTTCAGTCCTTATTCACATTTCTAAAAGTTTCCTTCACTTTGATTTCTCTGGGCATTGGACTATTGCTTTGTTAACCCTATTAACTGTGGGACCCTTCATGTATTTGAAGTCTGCTATGTTGAAGGATATTATCTCTCTCTTTCTCTTCTGTTCCATGATATTGTATGTGTAATATATCTAAAATAAGATGTCATTATAACAGCATATGAAACAGAAAAGGCAGATTTCAAGTTAATGATAGGTTTGGTTTAGACAAACGTGATCAAAACAGAAAAGGAGAAGTGGAAGCACTTATTTTTTAATTCATAGGTAATGAGCAGTTCAAACCACTAATAAAGGAATTAGGAAAAAATACAATTTGGAGCAATTTTGAAGAAGGGGGGGAAAAACCAACCTCACCGTTATAAATTCTAATGGGTATACATCTGGCCAAGAAAGTAGGCAGGCAGAGATAGATAATAATGTGATTACTTTGGTGATGATATGCATTAGATACATTACGGGAAAAAGCAATAATCCATACTTAATGCAGCCGATCCACTTATTGATTTTTCTTAATGGTAAAAGCACTGCTCTAAAACCAAAACTAGATATCTTTTTTTATTCTCCTCCACTTATGAGCCCTATCTCCACAGTCCCCCTAATTAAGAACAATAGATAGAGATATTAGAGAATTACATATAAAATCTCACATCTACTAGACAAGGTTTGTGTTTCATATAAAAGTTGCCTGGGTTGTTACTATTGAAAACAAAATGTATGAATCGCAAAAGATGATAATACCAAGTATTACTTTTGCTTGACATGTCAGTTAATTTTATTTTGCTTCATTTATGTCCTTTCGTTATACTTTTTAAGTACATATAGCATATATTTGCGACAAGTTCATCTGACCACAAATCTAGGTAAACTTCACTGACACACTTTCAAAGTCTTAACACTCCTTATCTGCACTCCTTTAACTTATATTTAATATGAATAGACTTTGAACAACCTTGCAAAATAGAGAAACCAAAACTTCATCTTCTGTGTTGCCATATTCTATTTTCAGCAATTAGAAAGGTCTGGCACACAGAAACAAACCCAACTCTACAGCAAGCTAAAGTTTCAGTCAGATTTATGACTTTGTATGAAGACTTTTTTTTTATTCCATGACAAGGACAAAGCCTCTGAATAGATTTTTTAGAAAAGAACAGAGTTAAGTTAAAAGTCACTTGTATGATTGATCTGATATATTGGTAAAATCAAAGTATTTGTAACAACCGTTTTTATTGTTTTCATTTTTGCCCACTTCAAGTCCCATTTTCTGAGTGCAAAGAGAATAAAGGAGCCCTATATTATGCTGTTATTCCATGAACAGAGTAATTTAATCCTTTCACAGAGTTTTGGATATGTCCAAGTTGACATAGATCTGATCAACTAGAGAGAGTAGGCCATTCAACATCTTCTATTACCACCAGTATGGATATCTTTATGATATGTATATAACTAATTTATTTTAACATAAAACAATAAAGTAGGACACCAGATACAAATAAAAATTAAATTTAATAAATATCAAGTTTTAGTGTAATTTTACAAATTCATGACTGGCCCAATACTTTTTTTTTAATATAAATATGTGGCTCGGGATTCAAAATCATGGATTTGGGAGAGGATGAATTATGATTTCTAGATCAAAAAATATACTTATAATCGTGTTCAGCATAATGAATTTTAAACATCGTGTTTTGAAACTAGTATTTTAAGAACTCAGAAGAAATAATTGTACAAAGAAATCAGTTCAGAATCAATATATACAGCACACGATTCCTGAGTTCCAATCTAACAATGTAGATATATGCCTCTACATCCATATTTAGGAATACGATTTCTCACAAATACTTTGTTTTCACAGTTTCTCTTGACTTATACTGAAAATCTTCCACTGAAATGCCTTCCTGTGGTTTAGGAGGCTAAGCAGGCAGCCAGTTTTGATAGTTACTACTTATCTCTTTTGAATGCACTATCAATTTTTTTTTGTGAATTCCTATCTCAAATTTATGGCAGTGATTTTATAGATAATTCACATTGTTCTTAAATCAAATAAGGAATCGGCTCCAGGCTCCAAAGCAAAGCCAAAATGTAGGACTTTGACAAAAGTCCTAGGCAGTGCTGGCATTCATACGAAGTCAACCATACCCATGCATTCTCCTCTCCTCTTGTGTTTCAGAGGACTGCTGTGTGTCTCATTACAAAGAGAAAAGTGAGTGTGTACAGAAGCAGCAGAAAACATGGAGATGCTAAACCAACTGTCTGGACTGGTCAATAGGGTTATGGAAAAGAGAGCAGAGAGCAGAGCTGCCCTTGAAATGAAGGAAAAAACATTAATCAGTGAGGACTGTCAAAGAGGGTCAAACTGATGACTGCAAGTGGAGGAGGAAAGTTCTGGCAATGCAGGAAACAGGGAGCAAGAAAAAAGGATTAATAACCTGAATACCAGCTGAAAAGCTGAAGAGAAAAAAGAGGGTAGAGAAAGGATTACTAAATGCAAAAAAAGGCAACAAAAATTCTGTCGTGGGAAAAACACGTAAAAGTGGCTTTGTGTAGGAAACAAACCCACCAGTATAATGGCAGGGAAGGTGGTCCTTAAGTATTATACTTTGCCTGTTTTCCCCTAGAATTGCTGCTCATACATTCTCTTTAAAAATATTTTAATTTTCAGCCTACAACCTAAGTAAATTTAATATTCAGAAATTAGACTGCGTCTCTGACCAGACAAATATGATGCACTGTAGGGACACAGAGATCTCTCAATGGATTTTAACTCTGAGAATTTTTAAACTGATTTAGAGCACCAGATTATTTTAAAAATGCAATTTATGTCTTCTCCAATTCTTACTTACATGAGAGGTATGCAGCAAAACCAAACCACAATCCCACCACCAAAGAATAGCTAAAAGGACTTGTCTTCATCTCCCACATCTCAGATTGGTAACCCAGCCAGTCTCTCACCTTTAGCCTTTGAAGAAATTGTAGAGGAAGGAAACTAGTGCTTCAGTAAGGCCAAGAAGATTACTTGTTTCTTTCATCTCCATCCTGGATTCAATGGATATACCAATATGAGTTTCAGACCTTTTCAGCTATGCTCATCATTCACTTAAACATCAACTTGAACACCTAAATTTCTGTGCATTTGTAAAACCTGAAGAATTTAAGCACTTTAGAGTTGAAAATGTTGAGAGTGAAACTTGAGCCACCTTCCTACCTGATCACTAATTCTGATCAAATTGCTCTGAAAAAAATCAGTGTAGGACAATCCTAGGATAGTCACACATTCTAAAATAAACTTAATTTTGTGTGCTCTTGTATAATTGTTTTATAAAGAAAACGAGAAGACTTTTCATATCACAAGCTGTAGTTGCACCAGCATTCTCCCAACTATTGCTTTGCATGTTCCTGCAGTATGACACAAATCCTTTTCCTGAATGATTAATGATTGAGACTATTTTATTGAAAACATAAGAAAATCTTTCTCTACCTTATAAGTTGTTCATTTCCACTATCATTAAAATGTACAGGCAGGGCATCTCCATTTGCAATATGACAGTTCTGGTAGGAAGGAGAAAAAATATATTGCAGAAGAAAAAAAGGAAAAATACTTGGTAATTTTCTTTTTAATTATATGTCTACAAATTTAAACAGTTCTAGGAGGTTAAGATAATAAAGCAAGGAAAAATAAAATAATAAAGGGTTCACTTTTAGGGATTAAATAATGACAGGTATAAGGAAACCTACAATTAAATTATTACTTAAAAATCTAAGGATTTTTTGCATCTTAAATATTAAAAAGAGCTACCATTATTTAAAGGTGAAACATTAGATTATGTTTTTCATTGATCATTATTTAGAACTTTCCGAGATTTAAAAAGTACTTCTAGTTTAGATGAAGAGTGTTCTTCAAAGATGGAATGGTGTCCTTAACGAGTTGTACAAACCAACCAAACATGAGTAGAGAATTGTAACAAAAATTTTTTATCATTTTCCTATCTTCCACATGAAGAAATACCCAGAAATCTATGAGTCTACATTTTCTTCAATCCATCTTTAAGCTGTAGGCATTCAAACCAGAGCTGATACTTTTATTTTTAGATACACTCTGGAAATACAGGTGTTGATGTTTGTTGTCCTGCAAAAGCATTTTTGTTGAATGAAAAAATTCCTTAAGAGGATTGTTGCAATTTCTCTAAAGTAGACTATAAGAATACAATTTCCCTTTTGCTCCCCTCTTTCCCCTCCTCCCTCATATCCTTCCTAAAAATGATATTGCAGAAATATGAAATTAATCAACTCCTACAAGCAATGCAACTATAAAGAATAAATAGATCCCATGTGATTAAAAAGGAAGGCAAAATTATAAAATTATTAAATACTCATACCCACCAGCTTAACTTATATTAATAATATCAAAATATTTTTTAAAATATTGAAAACACATAAAGTCATATATCCTTAAATATAGGAAAACACTATTTGTTGCCACTGGGTCTCCTCGGTTAACATTTTTTAAATACACAATAAAACTAAAAAACAATCTACCTTTATTCTATTTTAATACAAGTGTTATTTTCTCAGAATATAACTTTTGTGCAAAAATAATCAAGATGCAATTCAAATAAGGAAGAAAGATGAAAAATCTAGGCATTGAGAATAACAATAAAACTATGCCCTTCATGATTCCTATAAAAGTAAAAAAAAAAAAACCCTAAATTAATTTAGCAACATATGCCATACTTATTTTGTTAAGTAACAATGCTTTGATGGAAACAAAAAATTTGAAAGTGTTTGAGGGATCTGTGATTGCTGCTATATATGATGAGTTACTGTTAGACTACCAGCCTTTTTTTCTGTTTTAATCTTAACATCATATGCTACTTGAAAGAAAATCAATTATATTGGAAAATAAAAAAAATTAGTATATTTCTTAGCACTCCTCTTTCTTTCTACTGTTTCCTAATAATTATAATCATAATAATTGTAGTCATTAATAATAATAAAACAATAACAATAACAATAACAATAACAATAACAATAACAATAACAATAATACTAATAATAGTTCCCCTTGCACTTTGCATTTGCAGCAGCTCTACAAGCTGGAATTGTGTCTCCATTTATACACAGAGAAATATGAAACTAGTGTTAGTATTTCCACAAAAAAAACCCCAGCTTTATTACTGTACAGCATCCGTTACATGAAATCTGTTATCACTGATAAAATCTACAACCCTCTGTCATCCTTTACATGAAGTTTGACTTTCGTGTTTTGGCTGATGATGCTGGATTAGTACTCCTTCTGCAGGATAAGCAGCTGAGGGAAAAGAAAAATGAAATGTAGCTAAAGAGATTGGTATTTCAGCTTCCTCCTGAACTTCTACAGAGCTGGAAACACAGTGATGATTTAGCATCTGCCCTGACAGCAAAATGTGCCAGTGTGTGGGGAAGCGGAGAGGAGGAGCCAGCCCCAGCCCTGGCTGCAGAAACTCCCTGCAGTCATCCCATCCCTGCCATAGAGAAGTAGAGCTGAAGCACATTCTTGTGTCTCAGGAAACAGCTCCCTCTCCTTCTCCCTGTGTTGTGAGTTAGGGAGACCAGCCTTCATTTTCAATGACAATTTTCACATGACACACAAAGGTCTGCCATGCATTTTCAGCCTGGTGCAGCACCATACAGTGGCAGAAGAGAAGTGCTGCAATCAATGAAATGCTTTAAAATCTATTTCTCTGGAGAAAAAAAAAACTGCTTGCAAAGAAAACAGAGAACATGAGAACACTTCAGAATACCAAAGCTGATTTTTTTTATTAATAGAAGATACAAAATGTCCTATTTGATAAAAATAGAGTTGTATTTGTGATTTCAGTAGTGGAAAGTGGGTGTGGGGATATGTTCTAAAAAATGTCGAAAATAGAAAATTTTCTACCAAGTTAAGCACTTTCAAGAGAATACATTCAGATCCATGGAAAGATCTATATACACACAAGCCATGTTTTAATTCCATTTTGGGGAACAGGTACTCATTAATTTTGTATTTCACATAATATATCTATACTAAGCTTGTTATTGCTGCAGTAAAAATCTTAGTTTAAAAGACCAAAATAAGAGTTTTAAAAGTTTATCTGAAGCACTAAAAGAGTAAAACAAAATATTAGGTACTTTAACTGGTAATCAGCAGAGTTTAGTAAAGGAAAAATTGTGTGCAAGTGAACTAACAGGTTATTATGGCTGCTATCAAAATCCTAACCAAAAATGGATTCACACAAACCCCACGTTTTGTCTTTAGACACAAAATACTGATTCATTGAACATCTTAAGAGAAGTTTATTGAATAAATCTTAGAGAGAAATTCAGATCAGGCAATGAGATGTGTTTCTCATTCTCTTACATGCCTGTGTGTATGGTGCATGTAACATGCAAAGCTCTGAAACATTCATTTTGTATCCTGCACATTGCTCCAATGCCTAAGAAAAGCTAATGTGAAGAAATAACACAGTGCCTTTGGAAAATACCTTAAAAAACTTGCACACTTATCCACTAAGACATATGATAAGGAAGAATCAGTGAAATTCTAATAGAAAAGAGATGGTTTCCCCATAAGAGGGCAAAGTAAGCATTAAAGGGAACCAAATTATGTCTTCAGGGTAAAAGATCTACTGGCAGCAGTTAAGCAAATTTGATTGAAAGCAGTTAAAATTCCCAAGTGTAGAAATATTAGACTGCATGCAGTGACAGAAATTATATTTCACTTTGATGATCTAATTCTTGAAATGTATAGCAGGAATGCAGAACAAACAGAAAGGGCTGAAGCCAACTCCAGGCAGGCAATTAGCTGGCAAATCGCTGACTTCCAATAATTCTTGGCACATTCTTTGCATTTCAAAAGACAAGCAAATACTCGCAACTGAAACTTCACACCACAAACCTGAATATGAGTTGAACTACAGTGGGTGAACATGTAGCATTCCTGTAGACATGCTTGGTTAGCAAAAGAATATTCTGTACGCTCAAAAGCACAAATGCAACATGGCAGCTTGATTAACCCAGTGATATTCAGAGTGCTAGAATTAGCAGGATTTTATAAACCTGTTACCATGTTTGTCTCCCCCTCTTCACTGGATTTATTGTGCTCCTGTTCTGCCACTCAGAGCAACAATGCTTTAAAGCTTTCATGAGCAATTAAATGAGGTTACACATTGCTCTTCAGCATGAGTAAAGACATCACACAGCACTACCTTTATGTATGCCACCCCATACACCTTAAAAAAGAAGGAAATTTCAGTCTTTCATGATGACAGTGGTGTTCTGGTTGTGACCTTTGCCCTATTGGCATATTTTTGCCGTTGCAGAATGATGGTGAATTCCAGTGATGGACATTGTACAGCAAATGTTAGCTGCATCAGCAGCTTGAGGCCGCGGAAACACTTCTGCTCCTGTAGCAGGATCTCCATTTGGATTCCTGGCTGAGCTAATAAAATAAGATAAAATATGATTATTCAAAACAGGACATAAAAACTTGCATTGTTAAATGACTTAAAGTAATAAACTATTAATTAAAGGAATTCTTATGTGGCTGTACCAGCTGTTGACTGAGAGACCCTGTCTCTACCAGTACTCATATCAACCGTAATTATTCCACAAAAGCCAACAGGATTAACACTGAAGTCAAATTTGAATATTTTATAGAGGGGAAAAAAAGGACTTTTGTGTCTTTAATTTTTATGAAAATTTTTAAGTTGTATTTTCAGAATCATAAGTTCAAAATAAGTCACAACTTTTTAAAAATGTTTTAGCACAAATTATATAAATTTATAGAAATTACGGAAATTTAGTACTAATTATCTACAAATTATATCAATTAAACCACTTACAAAGAACTGCATTATGAAAGAGATATTTCTGAATTTAGTTTATAAATTTGGGAAATGCTATCCTCAATTTCAGTGTAAGAAAATGGGCATGGTAATATGTTCAAAATCATCCAGAAAGCAAGTCAAACACACCAAGAACAGAACCCTCATCAGAGCTCTTCTGAAACTCAAGCCAGCAGCCTATTCTTTAGTTTATTGTTAAAACCATAGTCTCTATTCCACTTCTCTTCTTAGTCGTTTCCTTAACTTCATTGTCTACTAATACTTTGTATTTACTAATACTGATAGAATCATGGAATGGTTTGGGTTGGAAGAAACCTCTAAATCTCCTGTAGTCAAATTCCCCTGCAATGATCAAGGACATCTTCAAACAGATCATTTTACCACAATGCTCTTCCTTGCTGTGTCTCAAAAAGAAGCATATTTGTGATACTGCCGCTTTTATTTGCCTGATTTCTTGGATAACTTTCATCACAGACTGTTCTGTATTCAAGAGTTTCACTGGATAATTAAGTTTTCTGAATAAATACTCAAGCTAAACACGCTTTATTTAGAACATTGCACACATAGTATCGGTATCTGAGAAATCAAGAAAAGAGAACCAGGTTAAATCTTCCAATGGGATGTTAATGTTATTTTTAAAAAATTAGGTTAAATCTTAAAAGAACAGATCACTCAGATGAAACTGGGAGAAATTCTTCAAGGAGTTAACCAGGCAAAGTGAGTTAGCATATTTCTTAATAACCTTAGAAATGTGAATAGGTTTGCTCCTTCCTGACAGGATATTTTGATCCAGTACCCCATAAAAGCAGTATCTTCCATTGGTAGAAGAACAGATAGTGGCAATAGACAATAATGAACCTAAACACAGTAGTGGCTTGTACTGTAAATTGATCATTGGGGCTTGAGTCACATCAAGAGTAAGGTTCTTCAGTGGTATGTCATGGCAGTTATCTTATTTTTGTTGGTAATAATTTAATTCATGATTTTTGCACAAAATGCAGGTCCATGCCAAGATGAATTGTAAATCTGGGTAGCACTGTAAATGTAGGGAACGATCAGAGTGCAGTAAAAGGAAAGGCATAATAACGGGGATAAGGAAACAAATGCAGAGACAGGGCATGCTAACTTGGGATGAAGACTTGGGATGGATGCAAAAGTGCATTTTCTTTCTTTCTTTCTGAGTAGGGATAGCAATAAGCAGAAAAATGAGTAGTCATGACTTGAAAGTGACTTTAAAAATTAAAGAATTGTTTTCATCAGACACAGGCTGAATGTGTGCTGCTAATGAACAGCCATAAACAAGCAATTAATTTCTTCAAGAGGGCTTAAAAAGAAGTACCACTGTACATAGCAAAAGTAAGACTACACCTTTGGCTACCCATCTCCACAAAAATAGAGGAATGCAGGGTAAAGCACAGACTACCAAAAAAAAAAAAAAAAAAGAGAGAGAGAGAGAGAGAGAGATGTCTAGAAAAAGGGCATTAAATAGTTTAATTCATTTAGCCTAGGAATGTCAAATGAGAAGTCATCACTATCAAACAACAGCTGGAACTGAGAGCAACAGAATACACTAAACAAGAGTGCTGGTTTACTTACAAGAATAGACAGAATGGTTGGTGTAAATCAATTAAAATCAATTAGAATTAAAAAACTCTCATTTTCAGGTATTAGGCTCTGCAAAATCTCTTTCAGCAAGTGGCTCTTTTTGAGGAGAGTGTCTGAAGCTACACAGGAGAAGGAAAAATGGGAAGTGGAAAAACTGTAATAGTGTACAAAAAGAGATTATACAACAACAGTTCAAGGTTGGACTTGCTGTTCCAAAGTCTTTCCTTTCTCTTTGTCCTTTTATCAGTTCCTAATCAGCTCTTGCAACCTGATTGTGACATAGATACTCACTTTTCTTTCTGTCAAGCTTGAACAGAAATACAGACAGGTAAGTTCGCATTTCTTTTCACTGAAATGTTCTATTACACTCTCTAATAAAGAGGTTAATTTTCATGTATCAAAATATAATCACTGAAACCTTCAAGAAGTACGTTGTCACTAATGTGATTTGACTTCTGCGGACAAAGTGTGAAATAAAGAGGAAGGAAAAGGAAATCAAGCAATAGCTAGGTATGTTCATTATTCATCAGCAGACATAAAAAAATTCTAATGTAACTACTGTCTTATTTGCATCCAACTTCTTTTTCTGTTGTAGGAAATAAAGCAAATTATTACTAAAAGCTCAAAAGGAAAAAGAAAAAGGGGGAAAAAGGAAAAGGAAAAGGAAAAGGAAAAGGAAAAGGAAAAGGAAAAGGAAAAGGAAAAGGAAAAGGAAAAGGAAAAGGAAAAGGAAGATAGGAAGGTTTGGACTTACAGGATAGGACTTGAATGTCACACTTCTTAGTTTCTGTCCCACCATCTCCCTTTTGCCCACTGCTTGATATCAAATGGGTCACTTGGTGTATTTTATATTAATAAAACCTGATTTTGCACAAAATCATCTTCTGCAGATTTATCAGCTTAAGAGCTCTCACATATTCCAGCAGGATCTGGAACTTTGGCTTTGGAGCAAGATCAAAATACCTAAACAAATTTTAGTGATGATGTCTTTCACTAATTTTTTTAAGTCAAAACAGTAAGAGCTCTTAAACACATTAATGAATGCAAACAGCAATCAGGGACAGAGCACAAACATTTGGTTGCCTCTAGAAACCTTCAAAACTGCTTGATTTTACACTTGCAGATTTTCTTTCCCATGACTGCATTTGCTGATCAATGTTATCCTTGGAGCTACCAAAAGCATGTGTCTTTCCAACAGCCATTTTGTTGATTTATTTCTGCACTCAGTGGAGCTGCCTTGACTTCTTTATGGTGAGGAGTAACAGTTTGGAGTCTGGGGTCTGTTCTACCATCAAGGCTTTGGCGCTCAGGATGCTTCACTGCCATTGGCACTACAGGCACTGTGTAAGTCCATGTGCAATGGGAAGAAGATCTGGGGGAATCAGATTGTTGAACAGATAAGAGGATTATAGCTAAGTAGTTGCTATTTGGTGCGAGTGATCCTCCTTTTTTTGTTGTTTTATTTTTCCTTAGCCTCAGCTGACTACTGAAAACAAGAACAGAATGTTTTTACAGACACAAAATGTCCCGATATATAGGTCTCTGACAGTTTTCTCTAGTTTTCTAGGGATGGAAACTTTATTCATTCTTTCGGGAAACATCATGATTTCTTGTCTGCAAGATCTGGTGAGCTGGTGGAGTTGTCCAGGTTAGAAAGACCTTCCAGACCCTACATTTGAATTTTCAAACAAAGATCATTCCAAATGCATGGCAGCATAAATCTTAACCATTAATTATTAACCATAAATGTCATAGAGGAGTCATGTACATGACACACTAAGCTTGGAACTACACAGATCCTGCCTGACCAGCAATTTATTTTGCCCATTTTTCAAGGCACTCTACAAAAACAAAAAAGAACCATCACATGATACACAAACATATATAGATAGATATATACTCACACATACATATTTTTCTCTCGGAAGGTATTCCCACTGCAGTAATGCACTGTGCACAAAGAGAAAGTGTCTGCAGTCTCAATCTTGCAAGTGTTCATACTTAGGTCTGATATTCAAAAGCATCGGTCTTAGCAACCCATGAACTATCAGTAGTAGGAAAAAATGAAATTTATTAGATTCAAACATATGACTCATAGTTTTCCATTATACATTTTTATCTAAACACGCCTTTAAAGTAATGAATGTAGAATATGTGGCTATCCAGATGTATAGAACTTGCATGATCCTAGGATAAAAACAGTAGAAAAATACATGCAACCCAACGGAAAGAAATGGCATTTTCTTAAAAGACAAACCAGCTGTGACATTTCGGCTGTTATTATTTTTATTGTCACTTTCCCCTACCTTTTAATTCAACCCACAAGATACCATAGCAGCTGCCTTAGAGGCAAACTGCTGGGAAAGGCAGAGTCCAAACCAACCTTCTATTTAATTACTGTCCTTAGTTATGAATCAGTGAACAGGCACTACACAGTGTTTTTGCCTTCCTGATTGAATTTCCCCCTTTGTAATAATTGCTTTTAACACCAAGAACATTATGTTCCAGAAAACAGTCACACCAAGAGACAAAGTCCCCAGCTGGGACATGAACTTGCAGCACTGAAGTGCAAGGGAAGAAGTACATCGAAGCAGTGACAGAGCTTTGTCTCACTGAAATAAGAGCTGAAGCTCTCCTGTAATTAACTCAGTGCTCGCTGACTTCCCATGTTTGCTCTCAACAGAAGGGGATGTTGTACACTAGCTTGAGAAGTGAAAGGCCTCTCATGTACACACAAAATGTTATTCTCCACTGGAGCTCACCAGGGCCGACTGTGGTGCTGGGTACCACTGTGCAGCCAGGGCTTGGATGACTGCTCTCCTCCCTTCCAGGGCACGAGCACAATCTGCCCATTGTCCTGCAGCAATGGGCCCAGCAGCCACACCTGTTTGATGCTACTTTAGGAAGTTTTTTTTCTCATAATGGTAGCCTGAAATACAGCTTTTCACTAAGTGTGCAGTCGGAGAGCTGCTTGCGAAGCCAAGAGGCAGAGGATGCAGACTGGTTCAGGCACTGCAGGACCTATCACAAGAAAATGTTAGTTTTATGTGCCCAAGTCCTCTTTTAGGACACAAGGTCTTCTGTGCATCGTTGCTGTCTAAAAAGATTCACATCAGCATAACAAGCTGTGATTTTTCCAAAGATGACCAGAGCTAAATTAGGTCAAAAATGTGAAACACAGTGGGAACTTATTTTAAAACGCTTTCCTCACTTACTTTCACTATAGGCATCTGTGTTATCTCGGAAAAAAAACCTGAAGTAGCTATAATTCCAGTTGCAAAAGCAAAAGTTTTTTTCAGACATATAAATTGGAATTACAACAATGTTGTTGAATTGCATCCATACAATAGTTTTTTCTCCTTTAGCTCTGGGAAAGAAAGGACATTCAATGAGAACATCTACACTACCTCCAGCTGGTGTAACAACATGTTTTAGGGCCACCAAAGGAACATTTACTTTTCCTTTCAAAGATTCAATTATTAGAGACATTAGACTAATTCCATATAAAGATACCTCATTTCCTCCCCAGAAAAGGTATGTAAAAGATATGTCTTCAAAATCATAACAATACAAAAAAAGGGAAGTAATTTTTTTCTGAAATTATTTTTGGAGGTCTCTTATGAAGTTTATTTTCCAAGCATTTTATTTTCTCCTATTCTTTTGCCCTTTTATCACACTTGTTGGGATTTTTCCCAAGAAAATATATTTTCCTTTTTTTCTTGTCTTGATGGTTTTTAAAACAATTTATTTAACATTTCTACTCTGTGACAGTGAGAAAGCCTATCTCCTATTTATTTATTTGAAGGACTTGCATCCTAAAGTAGGGTAAGGTCATGAGCTGAATAGAATAAACAATACAAAATAGAACCAAGAATAAACAATACAAAACAGAACAAAAAACCTGAAATATTGGTCAAAAGGTAGCATTTGCCCACAAAGTTATTTTTTGTGAAAACTAAACTATTGCAATTATTTTACATTCTAACTTACAAATCTCCGTGAACAAAGTACAGATGGGGCAGGAGTAGGCGATATCTTTGGCCATATCTTCCTTTTCAGAGGAAACATTTTCATTTACTAGCATTTTTATGACCTTTTAGAAATATCCTGAAGAATTACTTTGATTTGCAATATGACTTTGACATTTGTCCAGGCAGCAGTCCTAGAGTTTGCTGAGTTTCAGTTTAGGAGTGAATCGTTTAATAGCAGAAGATTTGCACTTCAGTTCAATTTTTCCACTGTCACTATAGTCAATTAAGGCCGGATACATAAAGTTATTTAAAATTCTAAAGACACTAAGGGTGACTCAGGAACCTAACATTTAGTACTTCATGGTTTTTATGGTTTTTTGGGGTTTTTTGTTCGTTTGTTTTTTGTTTTGTTTCTTTTTTTTTTTTGGGGGGGGGGGTGGGTTGTGTATTATGACCTGAGTGTTTCCATTCTATTTGTCATGTTTATTTGCATCAATATGGGAAGTCTTGAAATGCCACATGTTCATGATCAGCTTGAATATGAGACAGCAGCAATCAGCAACCTTATCTACTTAAGCGATTTGCCAAAGGAGCTCATGTACAAGCACAGAGCATTCCTCACATGAGCCTTCAGTGCCCGTCAGATGGGACTTATGCTCATTGCTCAAAAAAGGCATTTTGAAGTCGGAAAAAGGAAGAGTCTGAAGGTGCCTTTCCAGTCTTCTTTTATGTGAGTCAAACAGCTCATATTATTTGCAGAAACAAGACAATAAGGAAAAGTCCTAAAAGTTGTGCAGAGGTACTATGATTTAACACCAAAAGTTGCATCATGTCCTATTTGGTGTAATCTTTGGACAATGTCTCAAATATTAACATGCCTACAAAAATAAAATAATAGTCTCTAATTCCTTGATGAAGAGCAGATCATGCTCCAATTAAGAGGTCCTGACTTTGAGCCAATGATCTCCCTCAAAATCAAAGGGAAGGTCTGCATTCTTTCAGTTCTGGCCTCCAGATGTGAAGTCCTTTTCTTCCCATGTCTGTGCTGAATGTCATGAATCTGGAAAACTTCAAACTTTTTGGAACTTTATGAACCAGAAGTAAATCCACAATTCTGATTGCAGTGAAATAAAGGTACACATGTAACTTTTGCATATTAATGCAGCTGAATTAAGATTATGAAAATTTCTAGACTACCATAAGTAGGCATATACGAAACTTCAGGACCTGTTGAACCATAAATAAATTGATAACAATTTACACATAAATTTCTTCACATCATAATTTTAAAAAGAGTTTTATAGACAGTTTTGTAATGGTTTACCCTGCAGAGCTTGATTTTAATTAGCTGATCCTCAAAACTACAATTTAATTCCTGGTGAGTTTCTTGAATGAATAATGACAAATTCTTTTACTAAAAATCATTGTCCATAGATGTGGTTGACTTTGTTCTGTACAGGATTTATTCAGAAAATTTGGCTATTATTAGCCTTGCCCTGTGTTCAAGTTTACAGTGAGATCTGACATAAATAAGCCAGTATATATTTAATTAAGGGCATGATATAGCCCTTAATTAAAGGGTTAAATCATTGCCTTAATTAAATAACTAATTAATATTTAATTATTCTTACATGCCAACAAATAATACAGGATGACCCTTAAAAATCTGTTCTAAACACAAGCTACAACTTTCTCTATGGTTCAGACAACTTCAAGCAGCTGAATTGCTAGCCAAGATTATTAATTCTACAGAATTTTCTGTGATATCACCTCTTTAATGTCTGTTAGCTGGAGAATTTAGTTGTTTTCAACAATTGAATGAAATATATTTTGAAGTGGTTTTTTTCAGTAAAGTGTATTGATTTTGCTGTAATTAGGGAACTAAAAGAATTGAAACCTCTGGGTAGCTACTGCCACTTCCCTAATATTTTCACTTTCCACAAGAACATAAAGACAATCTGACTGGCTCAATTCTTAATAAGTTGTCCTTACAGCTGAAGTTACGGCTTTCCCCCTACAACATATGTAGGATAACATTCTGTGGTGTGTTCTCTGTATTTAGTAGCCATCAATGGATTTCCTTAGCATACCTCAAGCTAAACAAAACTCAAACACCTATAATCCACTACATCTAAGCAAAAACTTCCACAAATCGGTAACTCACTGCCTAAGAAACCACTGTTTTTCAGTTTTACTGAACCTGATTTCATTTGTTTCCCTCTGTTCCCACACCAGAAGAGAGATGCCCATCAAAGTTCTCCATGGTCTCTCTAGATTTCTGTGTTATTTCCCCTCAAATGTTTCTTCTCCAGTAAGTTCTACCTTACCCACTAGTTCCTCTTTTGGAAAGTGTTTAATGTCTTTGATCATTCTTACAACCTTTCTCTGGTCTTCACTGAATTCAGCAGATATTAAACTTTGGAAAGTCCAAATAATGCTTTATGCGGCAAAATGTTGTGATATTTCATATCAGGGAACTTGAGAAATTATAGTAAGGAAGAGGAAAATAATAGTCTAGAATTGAACCGTAAGCAAAACAGACAGTAAATGTGCAACGTAAAAAATATACCCCAGCTAATGTACAGATTAAGGAAGCTATTCCACAAATTGCTAGTGCCATGATCCAATGAAAGCTAAACTGCTTTTAAAAATTGCTTTAAAAAAAAATTCCCCTTGGTTTCAAGGTCCACAGTGTCAATAATATTCTGGTTTGTTTTATTGGCACTATCACGTCTGAGAAGCAACCAAAAGCTGTTTCTTGGCTATTGGTGAAGTTCATAGAGCACAGAGAAGGTAGGAAGGCTCAGCTGAGAGATGAAAGGGGCTTGTTTGGAGTCTGAGGAGTAGAGGGACAGGTATTTCCCTGTCTCCTCCTCTTGTTTCCAGTCCCTTCATACACTAGCATTCACTTCTTTTTCCTTGTTTTGCCAAAAGAGTGAGAGGGAGGAGCCAAAGGGAGTCCGGTAGCAAGAGACAAGGGTTGATGAAGAGGAATGGAAGTGAGACAGTGACTGGTGCTCAGGGGTTTTTTTGCTGGAGTTCAAAAGGAGGACTTTATACACAGAAGGGACTAGTGGCAGGGAAAGAAGGCACTGCTCCTGTAGTCAGCCTGCACCTCTGCTGGAATAAGCATGGCAGAGTTTGCACCCTGCCTGCCTAAAGCCACCCTCCCTGGACCATTGCCTGACACCCAGATACAAAGCTTAAATTGCATAAGGAAATTTAGATTAATTAAATTTCATGAAGAAAATAAGGAAAAAGTAGTGCATACTTTTATTCCAGATAGGAAATATGATGCTTTTACTGCATAAAAAGAAGCATAAACTTCCTCCTCATTTATTCTGTTCACCATGATCATATTGCTATCTCTCCCTAGATTTCAAAACAAACATATTCATGTGGTAGCAAAATCTCTATAATATTCCAATTAGCTGCAAAATATTTTAAAATGCATAGTAATCAGCAATCATATGAGTGGTGCATGCTGACTCAGACCACTGCCCATGGGAATCTCTTGGGAAAAAAAGAGGTTTTTGAGAAAGGCTCTGAAAAATTACCTACCATATACCTAAAGGATAATATCAGTGACAAATGATATCAAATGGCAGAAAAATTTGTAAAAGCTTTAAGAATATGACATAAAAAGACAAAACAGAATCCTAGAAGTGAAAGAGTGTGCTTCCTAATATAAGAACATCACTGATGGCACTGTGTCAAGTAATGGACCAAAAATTATGAAACAGTCTGACTAGTATATAAATTTCTCAACTTTTGCCGGCATTAGTTGTTTTTCACCTTAACTTATATATAAAAAATATTCTAAATAAGAATAATATTTTTCCAGTGAAAGCCCCAAAGCACTGCAGAGAGCCCATCACATTAAGAGAACTTCAGAAATTTATAATCTCAGTGAAAAATGAGAACAGACTAAAGAAATAATTTAGAAACATTAATAGAAAAAAAGGAAGCACTAAGATTTTTCAAAAAACATTATTGTTGATTAAAAAAACCCAGTGGTTATATTTTATTGTTATTTCAGTCAAGTATTGAAGGAAAGGAAAAACATTTCCTTATCTGTGTGTATTTAAAAGAGTCAACATAAAAACTAAAAAAGTTAAGTTTTTAATTTGCTGTGAGAAAGATCTCAACACATTATTCTTGAAAGTATTCTTTGCACCTGATAAATCAGTGGCTGATTTTAGTTAATTCTGCACAGCTAGACCAAACAAACCAGGACCATACACCCATCTAAGCAGCCATAATAGCAAAGATTTATTGAGTCCCTGTAGGTGTAGAGACAGTAGTTTACTTAGGAAGTGTCCTTACTTTAAACAAGAGTAAGGACAACTTACGCAAAAAAATGGTAAAGCTAGAAAACATGAGAAAGGATTGCCCGAATCCCCTACTTGCTCTCTATTTTAAAAAAGGGAATTGTTCCAAACATTTGTCATGACAGTAGTACACATGTGCTTCTTAAGTGTAGTCTTTCTGTGCACTAAGTAACCTTTGTGTCTTCTATCATTGTTGAGAGTGTGCAGCCCATGCTTATCCTCGGCACATCAGAGTCTTGCTTGATTCCTACACAGGTGGTTTACTAAATCCCCAGTCAGATTGTTCAGGTTTTCTGCCACTTCATGCCTTTACATCAGGGATACAGATGTCTATTATTAAGAAAGAAAAATGGGTTATCAACTGCTCATTCTCCTCCTTATCCATCACTAACCCCACAGCCTCTATCCCATCTTCTTTTTATCATGTCCCTATTCATTTTTTTTTCATATATATATAAAACCAAAATGAAAAAGTTCCCAACAAAAGGCTTCTGGGATGCTAAATGACATGTACTCCCTTCACTATACTGCAACACAAACAGGATTTCTGTGTCACAGTGGGTGGATTGCAGTACTAGAGCAAGATCAAGTGAAGACAGTTCAGAAACAAATGGGTAAGAGCTGAAGTACACGAAGGTAAAGATGTATGGTAGGAATGGGGACAAAGTGGTGGGTGTCAATTTCATAAATCCTGTAAACAAAGAAATGAGTCAGGAAGCTTGCATGATCTACTCCTAATGATAAGGAAAAAGATTGCATGTCTGCTTCATTGTTGGTAACTATTACTCCCCCCAATTTTCTCTTTTTTCCAAAAAGGGGACAGAGACAGACTGACTACCTCCATTTCAGAGGAACATTCTACATAAGAATGTTAGCCTGAGGCATAAGATTAAATCATACAGATTGTGCAGAATGTGAAAATTTAACTTCATGGCAAATCACTTTAACCAGTTAACACTGTCATTAGTCAGTTTGGAACTTTAATATCTAAAAGCCTTGCTTTTGCTATAGAAAAAAACAGTATTTCCATACACAAATTCAGAAAAACACATACCATAACACAGTCATTTCTAACCAGATTCTTTCATGCAAGATATTCTTTGGTGTGATTAAATTAATATGAAATCGAACATTTGACTTATTAATTCTGGTTTTGTTACTTTTGTTTATAACTTTTTTTATGATAATGCAATATTTATTACATTTACAAACTTATTTCATATCTGTGTTTTCTCAGTTCTTGAGCTTAAGTGGAGGTACAACCTTTTTTACCTAATTGTTCTTTTCATTTGGTTTCTCTTCACTATATTGTATATTCATCGTTTTGCCTCTAGACAGGAACAAATGGTTCTGCCAAAAGAAGCTGTAAACTTTAATGAAGTTTCTAGATGGTATCCATGATTGATTTTAAACTAATCCAATTTCTTGTAGAGACTGTGTATCTCTTTTTGACATCACTGATTTGACATCACAACCAGTCAAAATCATCTCACATATGAGGGATGAACAGCCTCAGAAGTACCACTGACAGCATGCAGAGACTCAGTGCTTTTCAGAGGGATGTCAAGAGAGAAAGGCATTGCCTCCTATACAGGAAATCTATTTGTGAGTAGTGTCCTCTCAAAAGTCAAAAATATCTCTAGATGGTCTTGCAGACAGATTTTTACAGTCGTCTACTTTATATTCAAAACAAATTAAAAAGTTAATGTGGACTCGCAGGGCTCATGATTTGAAGCTTTGCTTTTCATGTTCTGCATCTGTTTCTAGGCAAATGTCGATGGAGGGAGTTACAATGTGCTTCAGTTATGCCTATTGCATCCTTATTTTCAAAGGTAAATTCCAATAACCTTTATTACCTTTTTTCTCTATTCACTCTGAAAAAAAAATCTAGCAGGAATATTTCCATAAACTTCGACAGAAATTGACTCCAGCTGGAAAATTACTCACACAAAGGGATATGAGGGCAATAATAATTTAATACTGAGTTTTGAAATAAAATCATAAAATTTCATCAGTACTTTCATTTCTTCCCTCCTCGTTTATGCATCTTTCTCCTAAGCTTTAAAAAACCCAAATTATTATTGAGATATTTTAACAGTGACTGTATCAAGGCTACTACCCTAAAGTTCCAGTGTCATGGGCTTTGAATTAAAGATTTAAAATATTTTCAAAAGTGTAGTCCAGAGCTCAGTGACTTTTTATTACTCATCCTACACTCACAGTATACTTAGTTATAAAAATATGCATTTCATGTTTTAGCTCTAAATGAAAGAATGAATTAACACAGAGTGAACTGTTATAAGTATTAGCAATAAGGGAACAATCCATTAAATCAACTGTACCATCTACCCAAGCTATTTTCAGTAATTCTGCTCTTAATATTGATGCCTTCACAGCTGGTATCTCCTAAGGATTTACAGCACATGCCTGCAACATATGGGTTTAAAAGTCATACTACTAGATAACAGTGAACTGAAAAATAAAATCTTCCTGTTCTGATCCCTAGAATTAAAATTATAGAAAAATAGGACTGGAAAGGACCCAAGGAACAGCCTATTTTCACTCTTTAAAACATAGGATCAATTGTATAATTTTTTATGTTACAAAGACTCCTCAGCCTTTTAAGTAATTCATTGTATTGTTTTGTTACCTTTATGAATTGAAATAAAAATAAACTGAAAATTCCCTTGTGAATTTTTTGTGCTGCATTTTAAGCCAATATCTTCTTTTTGACCTTTGCAAAAACCTTGGCATACCTGATTTCTTCTTTTTCTCTCTCTACTCTTTCATTATCTACTTATTGTCCCTCTTCTGGACTTGTTCCAACAATTCCATGTCCTTCCTGTGCTGGGACCCCAGAGCTGATGCAGTGTTCCAGGTGGGATCTCACCAGAGTAAAGTCCAGAAGCAGAATCCCCTCCCCGCACTGCTGCCCACACTGCTATGGATGCAGCCCAGGATTCCACTGTTTTTCCAGATTGTGAGCACACACTGCCGGCTGACATTGAGGCTTGCATCAACCATCACCCTCAAGTCTTTCTCTCCAGGGCTACTCTCAATCATTTCTCCAACCAACCTGTAAATGTATCTGGGATTGCCCAGATCCAGGTGCAGGACCTTGCTTTGTTGAACTGTTTTAGGTTTCCACTGGTTCACCTCTCATGCCTTTCAAGGTCCCTCTGGATGGCATTCCTTCCCTCCAGTGTGTTGCCTGCAGTCTATTTTTACCACACAAATAAAGTTCTTTCTATTTATCTTAATAAATTTTATCCTGTTTCCCATATCATATCTCTGATTTTTCAAGGTGATTTTGAATTTTAAACCCTTTCTCCAATGCAATTCCTAATCTAATTTTGTTTTCTACAACATATTTATTACATAAACTTTTAATTCCTTCATCCAAGTACATTAAAGTATCAAGAAGTACCTCTGCACACCATCATATTATTCTAATTATTAGACCACCAATTCTCACTTCATGTGGGTCATGTGTACATACACAACAGTTAATTTTTTTTTTACTTCAAATTTTCTTCATTTTAGAATGAGTTTTGTGAAAGACGGATTTTGCCCTGTGGTTTACTCTATTTCTAATACACCACCATACGAATCTACATAGATTCCAAATGTATGATACTGATTGAGCTATTTTGCTGCCACTCATGATCTAAATTCTGAAAGGCCACTTCTGGGTCATCTATATATTGTGCAAACCTCGGGTCATTAGGAGGAGCAGGTTTCCATCACCCATGCCCTCAAAAAGCCCAAATGAACAAAATAACAAAGAATTGGAAAGTGCAAACTTCTTTCCCCTGAAAGAAATTAACCCACAAAGCTTTTTTTTTCCAATATGTGTCCTCATTCCTTCATCTTTTATTGTAAGAAACAAAGTAGTAACAGATTTTGTACTTTTACATTAGATGGGGATGCAAGAAATAAGTGGCTGTCAGCGCTTCGCTATACTATTCTAGACTGATTAACATGAAGTATCATCAATCAGTTTCTGTGAGACTGCTCTCAAAATAAGGTATTATTCAGTATAATGATGGCAGAATCTATTCCTGAGGTAATGCAACCTCATATGTGATCAAGGAAGGGAGATACACATGTACCAGGAGAATGAACAAAAAGACAGAGACACTAATGATCTTGAGAAATTTTTAATCTCTGTTTTGAACTAAACCAATTTCTTTATTGTCACAGGCAAAATTCAGTTTGGACAAGTGCAGACAAAAACTGGTTTGAACATTGAAATGAAAGACTGCTTTATTCTAAGCTGCTTCCTAAACCTCTGCAATAGATGGCTGAAAAGTTAAGTATACACCAGCCACTGACTTCTAATTAAGAGGTAATAAATGCAGATTTCCATGAAGATTCCACAAGTCAGTAATTACAGTTTTATTGAAATTGGAAATGATGAAATAAACTCAGTCTCCATTATCCCATACATGTAATTGATAAGTAAATTTCTCCTCAGTACTAACACAGTTTTAATATTTCACCATCAATGTCATGAATATTAATAGGATACAAAATATTTAAAATCATATTTCCTGCAAAACCACTGTTTGCTACCAGTGATGCATATTTATTTCATTTGCTCTTGGAGTGGGCCCATCATATTTTCTTTTTTCCTCTCTTTTTTTTTTCTTTTTCTTTTTCACTTTTTCTTTTTCTTTTCATTTTCCTTTTTCCTTTACTTTTTCTTTTTTCTCTTTTTCCTTCTTTTTCTTTCTTCAGTGACATTTTTGAGCCTCAGCATTTTGTGACATTTTCTGTTTCATATGGATAATACTCTGGCTGCAGTATTAAAAGTACACCCAAAGGAAAAGTTACAATCAGACACATCAACAGAAGCTTGCATGGGCTCTTTTTCTAACTAATATTTACAAGTAGACCATTTTTGTATGAAAACCCTAAGTCAACTTTTCATTTTGGTTTTGTCTCTGTTGTGGTTTCTGTCAAGATTCACCTCATTTTGCAAAACTTTTGACTTAATAACATTCCTCCAGGATTCAATCAAGCAATAATAAAAATAACTAATTAAATAATAATATAAGAATAAAAGAAACTAATGTTTTGAGGTAGGCTATGGTTACACCAGCAGAAAGGAGAGTCTCACTAAATCAGGAAGAAATAATCTTCATAGAGTAATTTCTCTCAATCTGTGTTCCACACACAGCTGGAGGAGTGACTAATCTTGTTGATTTTTGGCAAGGGTATGCCATCTGAATTTCTGCAAGGGGTTACTACAGTTCTACTACCTGCTGTGCAGACTATGGGGCTCATCCATAGCCAACCACAGCATTTTAGAGATTTTGGGTATGTTATTTAATTTAAATTGATATATAGTGTGAAATGCTTCCGCACTTGACCTTCAAAAAAGTGAGAAAATTAGGTTCTCTTTATGGGAAAGGATGAGTTAGGACTCTTTGCACCTGCCGCAGCTAATTTTATTCAAAGAAAATTTCCTCAATATTTTCTCTAACATCAGTGCTGAAAAGACAAGATATTCATCCATCTGACCTGCAGGGATATTTGCTTCAAAGTCTGAATGTTGGAATTCAGCTATATTTGCAGGTTAAGTTCAAATTTAAATGCCATAAATAAATTAGTTCTTCATGTAACATTTCCCTTTTTTTTTTCCTAACTGCTTATTGGCATGAAGTTATTCTTATGTCTATATAAGTTCTAGGTGGTATACTTCCTGCCACAAAAAGGCTTTTTTGCTGTTCACGGATGTTGGTGGTACCCTCCATTTCTTTCGATTTCCTACCAAAAAAAAAAAAAAAAGAATATTATTGAAGTAATTTGTTTTGTTGTTTGTTTCAGCTGTTAGAAGATAATAGAAAAATGTTTAAGAAAAACTTGAGAGCTTTAGTATAAAGGAAAAGGATCATATGAAAAGAAATTATTTGTCAACATGCACTGTGAGATAGCAAATGAACAAATACAGTTAGTTTTCCTGACAAATTTTGAGCGTGGGTTGTGATCACATGGGACGGGAAGGGCAGGTGGTGTGTGCTGGAGCAACTTGGTCGACAACAGGCATCCAGCCAAGGTCAACTCACCCCACATTTAAACTATTCAGAATACCTTACTGAATCTTAATTCAGAAAGACACCTGAAAAGAAGCTCAACAAGATACCATGTTTCTTGTTTTTCCTCCAGTGTGTTTCCCCTAAACAAATGAGCATACTGAGATGTAAATAGTAAAGCAGAGAAAGAAAGAGAAAAATGAAAGTCTAGAAACAGGCAGGGCTCACTGATAGAAGATAAATTTATATCTATCTTGCTTCCAATATGTTGATGCCTCCTTGCTGCTGCTTCTTTATTGAAGTCACTTAGTGAAGGCATGATCATGGCAGGTTTAAACATAAGTAACAGTGAGACTGTCACATTTCTTATACCTACATAGATTTTTCCAAAACATCCCATCTAGGCTCCAGGCAGTAGTATAAACTTTAAATACATGAATCAAATGGCTGAAATACTTGGGACAACCAACAGTGCAGTTTGAACCTGCCATATAGAGAAACATATGTGGCCATCGTGGTCCCCTCAGCCTATGCCAAGCCAGGTAAAATTACAAGACTTGAAGGTCAAAAGCTGGATGCTGTACTGATCTAACCAGTGAAAATTATAGTAGATTTATGACCACTGCATAGACAACAGAAAATCTCCTTCCTCCACATTTACCTGCAAAGCCTCTGTGCCTCTGCTTCTTACAGATGAAGACTCAGAACATGCCAGAATCGACAAGGTTAAACACAGCATTACTAATGCATCTATATGCATAATATCAGGCATAAATGGCATATCAGGCATGTCTGGTGTATCATATATATTCTTGTTTGCTTTTACAAAACTGTTGTTTTAATAATCATGCTGTGAATTTTGTGAAGAGAAAGTCTAAATATTCCCATTTTCTTGTGATTTTGGTGAGCATTCAAGAGGAAATATTTTCCCTAAAGCATCTGTCTCCTGTCCTCACCATATTTTTTCTCTAGCAATTGCAATATTTTGTCAATATACATACCTCCATCTATTTTCATTACCCTTTTATTTTTCGTCTAGATCTAATTACTTTATATATAACAAAGATCACACTTGTTACTGATAAGAAATTCTTAAGCATGGAACCAGCTTTAGGCTTGTCTCTTCAGTTACCCAGTATGCAAGTAGGTCTCAAATTCTGTAAAGACAGTAAAATTTGACACTAAAATCCACTGGTCCCCATCAGAAGCCCGCACAAAGTAAGAACTGACCTGTGGCCTATAAGATAATCTGTATGTCAAATCAAAAAAAGTACGTTTGCTTTATGATAGCTTTCCTCGGAGAGATTTGGACTATGGATAAATGGGGAGATAAAAACTTACACAAAGTTTTCAACATTTAATCATCTTAAGCTATTAAAAGTAGAAAAGGAGCAGCACCAAATATCAATAAATACTAAAATGGAAGAAAAAAAAATTAAAAAGCAGGAAAATGAAGATAGGCAAATCCTCCATCAACATACCAGTTACACAAAGAATTCAATTTAAGTGAGATAATTGATGTGTAATATTTTTTAAACTCACATTTTATTCTCAGTATTCCACAACAAGATAGGAATAGGGCCAAGGTAGACATAACTCCATCTTTTGAAAAATTAAAAAAGAACTCTACTTCTACTTGTCAGGAATGAGCCAAAGAGGATTTAGATTGATTTGTGATACAAAGCAAACAGTCACACAAATCAGAATTGTATTGTATTGTAGGGAAGCAATATCCCTTTTAAAAGGTAGTATTTGGTTCTCTCTACCACTGCCTGCTTGTATGCAAACTCTTAGAGGAATGGTACACTGCACCAAAATTCACATATAATTGGCAATTCAAATAAAAAACGAAAAATAAAACTGTAAAAAAAAAAAAACAGTGAAAAGAACACTGATAAATCAGTTACCTCAGTTTCTTAAGTAATGAAACATGCAGAGTTTTGCATTTTAACATTGTCAAAAAATATGAGAAAACAAATTTTAAAAAACCTTTTGTTAAAACAACCCTTAATAAATGATATATTTATTATGGATTTAATTTTTTTTCTCAATATTCTGTTTGCTTCAGGGTATGAAGAATCAAATCAGAGTCTACAAGAGCTTAGAAATAATACAGTCAGACTTAATGGGCATAATGGTATTTATATGTTCAACCAAAGCACAAAAAGAAATAAACCCCTCAGGTACCTATCAGACACAGGTATGATCTCTCCAGGTCAGATTCACAGTGTGTTTTGAGCTTTATCCCCTGTGTCCATTTGTCACTAGTGTCTCTTTCTGATACGGTGAAAGGTTGTTACACAGCAGCATGCAGCCCTTGCTATCACTGTCCTTTCTCTCAGGGTTATTCACATTCTTTCCTTCATGGGTTTTGATGAAAACCTTTTGATCATTTCTGATAATCTGATGAAATAGACTCCTTTTGTGCTTTTGTAGAACCAGCCTATTCCTTGGTCCTGATAGACAGTTCCTGCAAAGGGAAGATGACAGTGGTTTGACTTCTCTGGCAGAGACACCTCTGGTGCAGAAGCAGCCCTGCATGTCCAGCACTCATTGCAGCTCCTGGCTGTCAGCAGCATGCTCCAAACCATCCTAGCCAAACAGATGGCTAGGAAAATGGCCAAACCCCTCAATGCTGTTTATTTGGAACTGTGTCTCTCACACCCATGGCAATAGGTAATTTTCATCACGGAAAGTATGAAGGTGAAACAAAACTGAATCTTGGTCCCTGGTCCTTCAAGCAATTTTTTTTTTTGTACATAGCAGTCCTGTAGCTATTAGATGTGATAACAAAGCTCTTACCTAGAAGGAATTTACAGGTTGAGAAATTTATAACTTTGATCATGAAAGCTAGCCCAGGTGAGCACAGCAGAACAGGAGCACATCTTTGTTCATTAAAAAACTGTGAGGTAAAAGATAGGACTGACAGATTGTCTGGCAAAAGCTTTAGCATCAATTCATCTTATAGCAACAATTTAGAATACATTTTCTGCTCTAAGTTATTTCATTCAAGGGTATGTGAAATATACTCTGCTGGAAAAAGCTCTGTTTCTATAAGTTATATGCAAGTACCTTTTTAGTATGCTGAATTAACACTTGTAAAGCACTTGACGTGTAGTCTGCCCAAATCTCTCTTAACTAACCCTTTACAGTAAAGATCCTACTTGCACATATTTTGATCACATAGTTTTCTTTTTCTGCAATTCAGATTGTGTGTATTTCAGACCATGGGACACTGATTGGTTCTACAAAAAGAAAGCAGTTCAGTGTGCAGCTTTGACCTCCTATGAGATTAGGAATACACAATGTCATTGAACTCCTTGGTTTCAACAAAACACAGTTGGAAGACCTGCAGATGTAAAATAAGTTCCTCTAGAATTAAGCCTCAATTTAGCAAAATTAGAAACCCTTTTTTTTTGTTGTTGAAAATTTACTTAAACCTACTGCCAGAACAGCAAGTAGAGCTAAGAAACTAGTGTGAAAGAGTATTCTAAGATAGGTATTGGCTTGATCATTATACATATGTTAGGTTTAGGCTCTTCATTTTGGTTTATAAAAGGGGGTTTTTTGCCACTTCTTTGCTTTTTACACAAATGTCTGTTTTCATGTTTAAATCTGAACAAAACACAAGACATTTGCTACGTATTTTAGGCCTGCATTTAAATTTTAATAGACTAAATATTAGACAGATATTTTTAAGGGATGTACCATTGTTTCCTTTTTAAATGTCTGACTGGTGTCTGACTGGCATTTAGTGAACTAAGTAAGGTTATTGTAAATGTGTAAGTAGGAATTTACAGTTTTCTGTAAACATTAATTAAGGATTTACATTATGCTTTCAACACACTGAATTGTTCTCAAATTGTAGCCCCATAATGTTTCTTTTCCTAATCTCTATAAATAATTATAAGCATTTTCCTATAACTAAATGCTTGCTGTAGTAAATATCTGCAAAATGTATCAAACATTATGGACCAAATCAGAGACATATTATTGACAAAAAAAGGACAGGATTTCATTATTTCCCTTGCTTCCAAGTTTACAAAAGCTACCAGCAGACCTTACCAGCCTTTTCCAGCTGGGGATCTGATGGATAGCAGGGAGAGGATTTTGAGGTTTACACAAAACACCACCGAGCTACAGAAAACTTGATAGAAGTAACATTATTTACAATATAAGGTTATTGTATATTAATGATTACTGAATTCACCTGAATCTGCAAGTGAACATGGGCTCTCTGACCTACCCTTCTCTTCTGATTTATCAATCATTAATAATCAGCAAGAAAGATATTCTTCCTTCCAGAGCATTTTTGACTAACCCAAAATGCTCTCCTTATCCATAGCTAAAGTATTCTGTCCAACAAGTTTTGCCAGCCTCTAAGCTTCTTGAGTTCATTCCAGGTACTAACATTTTCTAGGAAGAGAAATGTGTTCACTGGTACTTGGCAAAGTACAGAAATCCAGGGATATCTGTTTGGCTCTTCTGCCAGAATCAATTAGTAACTAGAAAATTAATTTATTGGGATGCCAAATAAACTAATAGGATGAAATGATGTATTTTAAAACAAGAAAAACATACAGTCTATAATTAACCAGATATTTTATCTGTCAATACATACATAGCAGCAAGGACAGGAAAGGCCACAAACCTGGAAAAAGATGAAAAATAAAGACAGGTTCATTTGTAGGTCAAATTGTATCTGCAGTATGTTGATATAGAACTCCAAGAAGACAAACATTTTGAAGATTAAGCAGATAAAATTATCCTGCTGAAAACAGTATATTTTTAAGATATTCTAAAAATATTATAGGAAGGATATTATAAAAAGAAACAGAAAAAGAGAGCATTCTGTTACATACTGTTCTCTTTCTCAGATTAACCATGAAAGTTTGATGACATTATCGTGTTTTTTAAAAGCTTCCCTTTAGATTCCAGTCTATACCTTGTTGGTTTTTCTTATGGGTAAAGAGCTCTTTTCCCAATCATCTTAATCCTTGGGGTGTTATTCCCAGAACCCGTATAGGTAATTCATCAGGTATCAGATCATATTCTCATTTATAGACAGTAATTAAAAATCACCTTTATTTTTGTGATTAAGGCAGCAGCCAAGACAACTTTCTCAATGCTTATTTTCTTTCTTAATACTTGTTTTCTATCTCATAGTCTATTAAACTATGGCAAAGTGTGGCATTGACCATTTGCTTTTCTTTTAATATCTTAGTGGCTTTTGGAGTCCAGAAATATTATTCTGTTAAAGACAAAAGTAAATTTTTCAACATTTCCCTTCCTTTGTTACAAAACCTCTTCCTATAACAGCTTTCTTAAACATTCAAAAATTACTCTTTTACATGAGGGTAACTATAAAAGCTGGGTAGTTTCTTTTGTAGCTTCAGAATTAAAATCTGAACACCATACATAATTTATAATCTCCAGTTTAATCAAATTATTTTCAAAAAATTTAGTATTGTTAGAAAAAAATTACTTTTGTTATAAACTCAATAAAATTAATTAAAAGTTATTTAATTTGGCCCTTAAGAGAATTTTTTTTTTAAGAACATACCAAGAAATTGCAACTGTGATGAGAATCACAATATACCTCCTGGCACCAGTCACACTGGTGACCACCCATGGGTACAAATTTTAGGGTATGCACCTGATTCTCTGAATGCTTTGTCCCCTCCACCAGCTCACCATCTGCCTTATCTACCTGCTGTATGTTGCTTAAATCTTAGGCTGAAATCTCTAGTGTACGGACTGTTTTGTACCATTTGTGAAATGATTGGGTCAACTAAATTCTGACTCTTGTTGAGATACATATGGATCTCCATCATTCAGGCAATGAATAACTACAAGATCAGAAATATAAATTATTCTGTGTTGATTTTACATACTCTCAGACATAAACTTAGTGATTTTGGCCAAGCGTGTTTTCATCAGCTATGAAATAAGCTTAAAACTCTAGCACCTCTAATGTTAGAAAAAATTACTTCACATGGTCTGTGATGATGACCTAATCTTGAGAAAGGAATAGCTGCTTGAAATAAATATGATTCTAGATATGTCAGTCATGGAATCAAAAGCAAGTGTGCATAAATATTCTGTAAACTATATACCGTGTTCCCCAATTTAAGAGAATCATATCATCAAAAAATACTTCTTGGATTTAAAATTAAAATCTTGACTGATAGCTCGGTAGTATCATATACCATTCAAACCTGAATTGCAGTAACTCTAGTCCCGATTCAGTGTATTTTATGAATCGTCTATTCAACCCTAAAATAAAATGCTGGTGGAAAAACACAGTACTAATTTTATGTTTGACACTACACAAAAAACCCATGAAGCTGAGATAATATTTTTACAATTTAAAAATCAGAACTGAATTTACTTCTTGATAAATTATCTGAATTTTTATTTCTTAAACTATGTATTATGTAAAACTTAGGCTGAATGTTCACTGAGAAAACAATAAAATTACTTTTGTATTGTATATTTTGCCTGGGTGCATGGTGCATGTCAGGATTTAGTACAAGGGATTAGCTGAAGCCAATTTGGAAACAGGGTAGAAACAAATAAAGAATCATGAAACTGTTACATGAAAACATTCAAAATGTAGAAAAGGTGTACATAGGTCCTGACAGGCAGCAGGTAGTCAAGATGTACCTAATATTCATAAAGCAGCATTGTTCTGACTTGACATCCAAAAAAAATTGAGTTTTAAAAGACTTTGGTGAGCAGCAAGAGTTGGAAGAAACCTCATTTGGAGCTTTTCCCTCTGCCAATGGCAATGAGCATTTGGGTCCTCATCTGGTAAAAAATAATTTTTTGTGTAACTTTTATAATCTGTGTGTAGTGGCCATTGCCTACCTATAAAGAGTAAACACATCCCACTTCAGTAATGGGTCTGCTGAGGCAATTTCCATTGCTCTATGGGGTCCAAAATATCAGCTTTCCTGGTTGGTATCTCTTTGGGAAGGTGAATGCCTCCCTGTTCCTAGTGATAGCTTTTCAACTCCAAGTCTAACTTGGACAGGAATGCCTGCTCCTGGATTGTTTCTTCACACAGACAGTTTGTGTCCCTTGTATGCAACAAGGAGCCCCAAAACTTATGAGTTTGTGATCTTTTTCTTAAGATGCTAACTTCCAGAATTCAGAAATACTTAAGTATTGCATACTGTACCTTTCTTCTGCTGAACACAAGTTGAAAGTCTTTTCAGCTTCAAACTGAAAGATGGATACTTACAGACAGACACACAGAGATATGTATATGGGGTTTTATGTATTTTATGTAGAATATTTTGCCTTGAATATATGAAATGGGCAATAAAAGCCTGCTAGCATGAAGAAACAGCTAATTTATGCACAAAATAGACCTAAATTTCTCAGCTCATCGCACCAGTTTCTTAAATCATGGACTTGGGAAAATAACAAGGATTAGTCAGCCTACAAGCAAAGACAGTTTGGCAAAGATGTTTTATTTAGCAAGATACCTTGTTGCTGGGTGTTTTTGTGTGCTGGATACCTTGATGCTGTATGCTTGGGGAAAGAAGATGTTGTTGAACTTTGATATATGTGGTTCTCCACCCCTTAACAAGAAAGTGGTCTTGTTTTAGAACTAACTGCTGTTTCCAAAAACCATAATGTAATTCAGTAAAACAAGGCAGAGAGATGCCACCATGAAGATGCCACATGAAGATTTGGGATTTGCCTAATGTGTAAAAGAAATTCCACGCCTAACCAAAAAAATCAGCCAATCAACCCAGTAGTGGCCTTCACGCACAGATATAGCTTGCTGCTTATTTTGTCTAGTGGTACTGTTTCCTTAAAAAGAAAAGTATTTTCTTTGATATTGAGAAAGGAAAAATTAGCCAATAAACATATTTTTTGGTAATAATTTAGTATAGAGAACAATTTAATCAATAGTATTTTTCTTGCCTCTTTAAGAGATACATTTTTCTATTCCTTTTGTTATATACTAATTTTTGCTTTGTTGCGTCTACATCCTCCAAAACTGTGATTAAAAACTCGGTGAAAATTTCATTTTACTTTATTTTTCCTGGGTGATAGTGGCAGTTGATGCTTTAATAGATCCAAGCAGTTGTTTTCTAATTCTGCTATGCTATAAAGAATTAGACACAGCTGGCATGGTGAGCGCATCCATGGGTCTTAACATGCCCTACCAAAATCTTCCCCGGGATGCGTCACAGCCCTAACCATGTGACTGGGACCCATGCCATGTCCTGGTCTCCCCAGTCAGACTCAGAGACAGGCCTTGCTTTCAGACCTGCCACTGGCCCTGACTGACTCCGGACCTGACTTACACCCCAGCCACGCCTGCCATGTAGGTGCACCTCATCACACATTAATTATAAAAATTAACTCAAAATCTTGAACTATGTGCATGTAAATGTAACTTGCATATCCACTAGCAAGTACACAGCTCTCTCCTAAGCTATGTTACATCAGCGCGCAAGGTCCAGAGACTGCTCAGACCC
The DNA here is from genome assembly GCA_036785705.1 of Acanthornis magna. Classification (NCBI taxonomy): domain Eukaryota; kingdom Metazoa; phylum Chordata; class Aves; order Passeriformes; family Acanthizidae; genus Acanthornis; species Acanthornis magna. The sequence continues at coordinate 380,165 of JAWUZG010000654.1, forward strand.
TGCCCACAGAGCTGTTGAGCAGCAAGGTTCATCAGTAGCTATTTATGTTCCTAATCATTTACTCTTCAAACAAGCTGATAGATTCATGAGCAAACTCAAGTGCCATGCCTACCTTGTTTTTGATGACAAGCACAATTGTTAAAAGGTGTTTAACACCTCTTGTGCCACAGCTGATGCTAATTTACAAGGAGAGAGGGTCCTGAGCAGAACAACCTACTGAACAAGAGTAGAAATAGAAAAACTCACTCTTAGTCACAGTTTGATACAACAAGGTTATGAAATGAGAAATATTACAGGAGAAGGTCATCCAACCTGTTCTCCAAACTCATTTTTTCTTATACTAATTCTTTTTTTCCCTCTTCTGTGTACTACTTACTGCAATGCTTTTCACCTTAAAAAGATAAATTGCAGATGAGTTTTAATGCCCAAAATAGAAGGAATTCTAAAGCTGAGAAAAAACACTTTATCAGTAAAATGTGATAAATAAATACCCACACATAAAAAGAATTCCATATCCTCAGCAATTCCCTGAGCTGGAGCAGGAGCCAGTAATAATCCCCTGAGTTCCAAAAGTTATTCTACTGAGATATGTCAGAGCATCCATAGCTTTCCAGCAAATGAAATTGTTACCTAATGGAAAAGAAATTAACAAAAAGGAAACCCCATTGTGAGAATGAAAGCAAACACTGATAAATGTACTCTATTTTCTTAGAAGTTGCATGTTACACTTGAATCAATTAAAGTAAAATATAGGTTTTACTTCTAGGAATCTAAAATATTTGAACAGTTAAAATTTTCATTTAGTTCTTCTTTTATATCTGTATTTTTTAAAATGTGTTTAGTTCAAGATTATGTGTATATTTTATGATAAAATTGCAATTTTAATCCAGAAAGAGCCTATATAACAGCAGCCTTTCCATTACATTGTATGTACCATAAAAACTGTTCTGTCAATATTTTAATTTCAGTTAGGCTGAATGAGACTAAGAAAACCCCAAACATGTCATTCTAAGCAGATGGTTGTCATGGACTGTATACAACAATTAAGAGTTACCATACAAGTTTGTGCAACTTTGTACCCTATAAACAATTTCTGAAATAAGCCTTGGGTAACACTTCAGCAAAATCATTCATTTTTATTATTTCCTTGGTTCTCAATATGTTTTTAACATTTCTAGATACATGACAAATAGCCTGCCAAAACCTGTGCTCCCATCTTTTCACCAAGTGTGAGAAACGAGCAGCCCCCCTCCACATCAGGACGGCTGCAAGCATTCCTTCAGGCCTGACAATAGAAATTATAGGATTGAAAACAAAATTATAAGAAAATGCAAGAAGCACTAAATGGCTTTCTGAAATTTAACATAAGGCATTGTCATTTTTTTTGCCTTTCACTTTCTGAATGCTAGGGATAATTGCTGAAACAGCTCTATTAAGGTAACGGAGGTCACATAGGGGCCACACATGGATACAGCCTGTGTCTTCCAAATGGATACACTAACTGTCAGGGGATTTAAGTAATTGTTTCACTCATAAGGAGGTAAGTGAATTTAGGTGAAAAGTCATGTAGTAGTAACACACTGTTTAGAAGCCTTTGTCCAAATACTTAAACTATGTAAAACTGATTTGGCTGTAAAATATTCTGTCATTTTCTCAACTGCTACCATCACCATGTTTTACCTCTCAGCTCCTCAAATGAATCATTTGCTGTCACTGTCTTATTTTCTTTAAGCTGGTGGTGAAAAATCACAGTACCTTTTATAACTAGCATGTACCCCAGTGTAATAGGCACAGAACCTATATAATAAAAAGGCATGCATCACACACTGAATCGGGGAACTATTGCAACTGCCAACAGCTGCCCTTGGCTAAGCAAAAACTGAGTCATCCATTCATTGAAGAGTCCAATCAGTAGTAGTTGCTATGTGATATCCATGTAAGAATTGTGCATGTTATGATTTTAACCAAATTATCTACTCCTGATATAAAGAAATAAAACACTTTGTGTAAGTTTGCACTGACACACTAAATGGATTTTTTTTATTACTTAGAAGTAATGATATGATGAGTTTTTTTAAACTTTGTGCTTTGTAGAAATCACAGTAAAAATTATTTCACTTGGAAGGACCTCATGTAAAATTGCCCTACTTACATTTTTTATATTTTTGTCCAACATTTTTACTGGGAGCTGATTCACCTGATCATTCACACGTCTTGATTATCCTCAACATGGGTTGTTTTTTTTCTGGGGGAGGGGATTTTGAAGGGACTGGGTGTTTGGCAATTTCTTCTCCTAAAGAATAAAATCTACTAAAACACAACATAGGTATGGTTACATTGATATACAGGACTAGTTTTCCAGGAGTCATAAAACTTTCCAAGCCACACCTTTTTCATACAAGCCATGTCCTCTTCCCAGTGAGATTTTCCAATGCATAGGGCTAGACCTGCCCCAGCTGCCCACCAGCTTGTCCTGCCCTCCAGCTGGGGGTGGTGAAACAGTTTCCACAACCCCCAGGAGCCCACAGAAGCCACAGTGACTGAGAGTCTCAAGGCAGATCTTGTAAATGAACTCTGGGGCAAAGGCATGTGTTGAGAGCTTTGCCGTTTGGATACCTTGGTCGTGAGGTTGCCCGCTGAGTAGCCACCCCATGTTCTCCTTAGCCTTTCTTTTGAGTGGAAACCTCTCGTCTTTCTCAAAACTCTGTGTCTTCTAGTCTGGCTGACAGCTGGATTGATCCATGGTTCAACATTCAGGAACTGTCTCCATGTTCCTCACAGGCAGTTCACCTCCATTTCCCCTTCATTTCCATTGAATGCTTCTTATTATCCTCTGAGCTCAGGCAATTTCTCTGCGCTTGCTTGCTCTCTGTCTGAAGGGGAGGACTGCTCTTCATGTTGCCCTTGAAGTTTACCAGCTCTCCGATTTACCTTTACTCTCCAGCACAGTTTCCAGTGGGATCTTAACAAAAGAGTCCCAGAACAATCTGAAATCTACTGATGTCTACAGCTGTGATTCTGTGAATGTGGTGAAGGATCCAGAGCCCAAGCCCTGCGAGGGGTGGCTGGGAGAGCTGGGATTGTTTAGCCTGGAGAGAAGGGGGCTTAGAGGGGATCTTATCACACTCAACAACTGCCTGAAAGGATGTTGCAGCCAGGTGGGAGGCAGTTTCAGATTGCACTAGGGAGGTTTAGATTGGATATTAGGAAAAAATTATTCACTGAAAGGGTGGTCAAGCATTGGAACAGGCTGTCCAGAGAAGAGTTTGAGTCACTTGAAGGTATTTAAAAGACACGTGGATGTGGTGCTTGGAAACACAATAAGGTGGGACCCAGCTGTGTTGGCAGTGTTAGACTTGCAGTTGGACTCAAAGATCATAAAGGGGTTTTTCCAGCTAAATAACTCTATGATTCTCTTTTTTAGGCTTTTCTCAAAGTCTTAGCTCCACAGTTCCATGGTGACTGCCCTTCTCATACTACATTGTCCTTGACCATCACATACCCAACCAGTTCTTTATTGCCTGTGACAAAAAAGGCCAGCAGATTATTTCCCCTTGTCTCTGTTGTGAATGAAGTACAGCCCAGAAATTTCCCAGATCACACACACAGACACACACACACACACACACACAGACACACACACACAGACACACACACACACAGAGATGTGTTTCCTGCCAAGCAGATATCTGCAACATATAGTTTTTCTTTTTGAGACAGTCATGGCTCGACAGCCTTGGCTTCGGAGCATGACTTAAATGTTTAGTAAAGTATGGCATAGTTATACTTTGTATATTCTTAATGATTGTGATATGTATCCCATGTATTTTATCTTGTGTGCAATGAATGAATAGTAATAGTATTGATGAGATAATGGCTTTACCAGCACAGACAATTTTAGCTGTACAACACATAAAGAAAGAAGGTGGCATTGTTACCCATAGGTAAGGCTTTGTAAAGGAAAAGGCCTTGTAACATGGCACCAGCCTGTTACTTAGGCTAAGTAGAAGGGAACTATGGGAGAATGATTCAGCTGGAATAGAGGGACATGAGAACCTGAGAGATAGCTGCATGAGAACCTGAGAGACTGCTGCGTGACATTCGTGTGTTCACCTCGTGGTGTTTGGCGGTTGGTTGACTTGGGCTTGTTGTGCCTTAAAAGTATGTGAACTCATAACCAACTAACAGCTTACAAACACCGGGTTTTTTGCAATAAACAGCTCTCCTTTGCACCTGCCTGGGGTCCCTGTGTCACTCCTTAGCACCACAGCCTGCGAAGGAACGCAACAAGACAGGAAATCAGAATTTTGTCTTATTCAAAATTATGTTCCTGAAATTAAAAAAAAAAATTAGATCATATTAAATAAAATAATTAAAATTAATAAAATTAAGAGAGGGGTGCTTTAAATTGAAGCATAAGTATTATAAATATCCTGATTTGATAAAGGTATCATAGTTCAATGGGCTTGTTATTACTACGTCTCTCATTACTTGTGAGAACTAAGATAACATAGCCTACCATCTGTCCTGCCTCATGTACAGTTCTTAATTCTGGTGAGGATAACAAGGATATATGGCAGCTTGAGCTCTCTATGAGCTTTTTCTTCATTGCTCACACCTTTGGTTCAGTACATGTAGCTAACTGGAAGATGCTGAGACTCATTCATGGCAGCCTGCTAACCAAACGCTAGATTTACTTGACAGTTCAATGTTAACATTTCCCATGGAAATTAATATATCAATTTTTACTTGGCTCCAATTCAAACCTGCAAGTGCAAAGGGTGCTGTAATTTTCAGTGCCATTGCACCAGTCAGACCTTTCATCCTGAGTGCCTCTAAGCGTGGCCTGTGTTTAAAAGTAAAAACATACATTTGTACATGTGATACCAGCTTAAAGTGCACTTAGTGACTCCGATAGAGTGATTGCTCAAATGAAACATTTCTGTTGAATATGCCATGCTGTTTCTATCAAGTATGTGGGATTCAGTTACTCTCCTGCATTAAGAATACATTTATTGAATAAAAAATAAACAAATATAAGTAGTGATCAAGAGAAAAAAAAAAAGAACTGCTCTAAGATAGAAAAACTTTCTTTCATTCATCCACGTAATCCAAATAATTTCTACAAAGCCAAGCCCAAAATTCCGTGTCTTCATCTAGCAGCAGAAAGTGATGTGGTTTGGCAGTTAAACAAGTGTTGCCTGTATACTTAAAGTTGAGTTGTTTGTGGTTGTGCTTTTAAATGAAGAGTTTAGTTGAGTTTTTAATTCTAATACTAGACTGGCAATCACTGAGAGAGATCTAGATTGCATGACAATCAGATTCAAGCATGGCATTGTCAATTACATCTTGGTAATCTCAAAAGTCACATAACAGAAAGAATAAAATTGAATAGAATTGAATAAAATTGTTATCCAAGAGGAGGCAGTCAGGGAACTGCTGAGCCGCTTGGATATTCATAAATCTATGGGATCAGATGGGTATCATCCCAGGGTGATGAGGGAGCTGGCAGATGAGCTTGCAAAGCCACTCTCCATCGTTTACCAACAGTCCTGGCTCACTGGTGAGGTTCCAGATGACTGGAAGCTGGCCAATGTGACACCCATTTATAAAAAGGGTAAGAAGGAGGATCCTGGTAACTACAGGCCAGTTAGCCTGACCTCAGTACCAGGTAAGGTTATGGAATAGTTTATACTGAGTGTTATTACACAGCACCTGCAGGATGGACAGGGGATCAGACCCAGCCAGCATGGGTTTAGGAAGGGTAGGTCATGTTTGACCAACCTGGTCTCCTTTTATGACCAGGTAACCCACCTGGTGGATGCAGGAAAGGCTGTAGATGTTGTCTATTTAGACCTCAGCAAAGCCTTTGACACTGTTTCCCACAGCATACTCCTGGAAAAGCTGGCAGCTCACGGCCTGGACAGGAGCACTCTTTGCTGGGTTAAGAACTGGCTGGATGGACGGGCCCGGAGAGTGGTGGTGAATGGTGCTGCATCCAGCTGGCGCTCAGTCGCTAGTGGTGTCCCTCAGGGATCTGTGCTGGGACCAGTTCTGTTTAATATTTTTATTGATGACATGGATGAGGGTATTGAATCTATCAATAGTAAGTTTGTAGACGACACTAAGCTGGGAGCGTGTGTTGATCTGTTGGAAGGTAGGAGGGCTCTGCAGAGAGACCTGGAACGGTTGGATGGATTGGCAGAGTCCAATAAGTTGAAGTTCAGTAAGTCCAAGTGCCGAGTCCTGCATTTTGGCCACAATAACCCTCTGCAACGCTATAGGCTGGGGACAGAGTGGCTGGAGAGTGCCCAGGCAGAAAGGGACCTGGGAGTGCTGGTCGACAGTCGACTCAACATGAGCCAGCAGTGTGCCCAGGTGGCCAAAAAGGCCAATGGCATCCTGGCCTGTATCAGAAATAGTGTGGCCAGCAGGTCCAGGGAAGTCATTCTTCCCCTATACTTGGCACTGGTGAGGCCGCACCTTGAGTACTGTGTCCAGTTCTGGGCCCCTCAGTTTAGGAAGGATGTGGAGACACTTGAATGTGTCCAAAGGAGGGCGACAAGGCTGCTGAGGGGCTTGGAACACAAGCCCTATGAGGAACGTCTGAGGGAACTGGGGTTGTTTAGCCTGGAGAAAAGGAGACTCAGAGGTGACCTTATCACTCTCTACAACTTCTTGAAAGGTGGTTGTAGTGAGGTGGGGGGTGGTCTCTTTATCCAGGCAACAACTGACAGAACAAGAGGACACAGTCTTAAGTTGCGCCAAGGAAAATATAAGTTGGATATTAGAAAAAAGTTTTTTACAGAAGGAGTGATAAAATATTGGAATGGTCTACCCAGGGAGGTGGTGGAATCACCATCCCTGGACTTGTTTAAAAGGAGATTGGATGTGGCACTCGGTGCCATGGTTTAGTTTAGTTGAGGGTTGGGACATGGGTTGGACTCGATGATCTTGAAGGTCTCTTCCAACCTGGTGATTCTGTGAACAAATGCTCCATCTCAGCTTACTCTCTACTTGACTATGAACAAATGTTCCATCTCAGCTTACTCTCTACTTGACTACTTCAGCTTGCTTTAGATACTTCAGTTGGTTTCTGAAGCCACTCAAAATTTTCTCAAAAAAGAATCTGGTGCTTGTCATGAGATTCCTAGCCTAATTACATGTTTGTATTACATAAATGTTTCATTCAAGGTAATTTTTTCCATTGTACTAGGCTTTGAACAGAGAGAGCTTCCACTGCAGTTTCAGACACCATCATGCAATTCTCTTTAGAGAAAAGAATCATGCCTGTTTTAGGTCAGCAGACCCTTCGTCACATGTACATAGTAGGTACAAAATGTCTGATCTACTTGATAATCTAAAAAAGTTCTATTTCTACTTCAGCTATATTCTATAGCTGAAGTAGAAATAGATCTAAAACTACAGCTTACTGCTGAAGACCATATTTCAATATGAGCTTTCAGGGTAGTCTCCCTAGAAAAATGTAGGAAAAAGAGAAGCTAAAAAAGTCTGTAAAGAGTGACAGCATGTTTCTAAGTAGAAGAGGGAAAGAGAAAAAGAGAATTGCGCTTATGATATAGCCTGAAGCACTCGGTGTATGATACAGCAGGACAGAGTTTGCATTGACTGCTGCAATTTCCACCAGTGTTGTTCAGAGTGCATGATATGGTATAGCTCCTGACAAAAGTTCTAATTGAACTTATGCTGACTATGCAACAACAAAATGTTGCTGCCGCATTGAATGTACACAAAAGAAGTAGATAATGTGGCGCAGCACCTTGACACCTGTTGCAGAGCCTACTGAGGTGAAGAGGATTTTTTCCTGTGGTCTCTGTAGGGCTTGAAAGTGACATTGCATTTCTGGAAGGAAGCTTTCCCTCCTCTGAAATTATTGGACTATGACTTCACCTTTGAACGTATTAGGCGTAAAGCAGTAGACTACATAGCAAATATGATAACAGAATTGAAACCTGGTGGGATGAGTCCTGTGACTGGTGCGCCACGTTGGATGGCTACAGGCTCACTTGTCAGGAGGGATAGGCAGGGCAGGAGAGGTATGGCTGGTGGCCCTGTATGTAATGGAAGGCTGGAATGTGTGGAACTTACAGTTGGCAGTGGCATGGCTGAGATGCCCAGGACAAAAAAATAATGCAGATGTCATCATGGGAGTCTTCTATAGACCACCTAACCAGGACAACGGCTGACTGGCTGTTAACAAATAACACCACACAGCTGGTTAAGAAACAGGTTCAGAAGATTCCCAAAACACCTGGATGACAATTTCATGGTACAAATACTAAGGGAGCTGACTAGATAACATTTCCTCCCTGATTTGTAGCTTGTTAGCATAGAGTAACTTATGTGAGTTAATTAAGCATCTTTCTGCATGACCATGTCTTGTGTTTTCTGGTTTATTCCCTTTGTCTTCACATCCTTTTCCAAAACATAGAAACTGTTGCATTTGATACCCCATAATGAAAACTAGTTTTGAAATTTCAAAATTCATCACACACTATTGTTTGTTTGAGCAACTTTACATGCTTTAACAGCTGTAGCAAACATAATTTTGGGATAAGGCTAATAGAAAACTAAATGGGATATTGTGAAGGGTTAGTGTGTCTTACTCATCCTCATTAAATTACTGACAAAAAAAGTGTTGGAAGGAGTTAAAAGGAAATGGTGTGCTGTGCTGAAAGCTCCACATCCTTAGCCAAAGCAATAAGAACAAACCCTTGGGTTGTTTTGTTCCTTTTTCTTTAATTGAAGGGTGCGTCATACAGCTCAAAAGAGTAGAGGCCCATCTGTAACATTAAAGTGGTGCAAGACTTCAGTTAGTACCCATCTTCTAAAGAGAGTGTTCCAACAAATTTCTCCTTCAGTGGAATTGCTAATGAAGCAGTGTTAGATGGAGTAAAGTGGTTTGTAATTGAGATCCTCAATAAATAGATCTATCTTCTCGTGAAAGTGTTAAAGGAATTAGGCAAGAAAGATAATGCATGAGAAAAGGCCTGAGAATGAGAGGCTGTGATTCAGAATGTTAGTTAAAAATATGAACAGGTTTTTAGATGCCTTTGCACATAGACAGAAAAGCACATGGCTCATGCATGAATCATAGAATCATAGCAGGATTTTTGTTGGACCTTTAAGTGTCATTTTGTCTAATGCCCCTATCAAGGAGAGGGACAAGGGGAACATCTTCAACCACGTCAGGTTACTCAAAGCCCTGTACAACCTGACCTTGAATGCTTCCAGGAATGGGCATTTGTGACCTCTCTGGAAAATTTATTCCAGTGCCTCATGATCCTTGCAGTAAAAAGTTTCTTCCTTATTTCTAATCTAAAGCTAACTTCTTTTGTTTTGAAAACATTACCCCTTTTCCTATCTAACCAGCCCCCCCTTAAAAAGTCTGTTCTCATCTTTCTTATAAGCCCCTTTTACATACTGTAAAGTCACAATAAGGTCTCCCCAGAGCCACCTCTTCTTCAGGCTGCACAGCCCCAATTCTAGTGGCCTTTCCTCATAGGAGTGGTGCTTGATCCCTCTAATCGTTTTTGTGGCACTCCCCTGGACCTACTCTAACACATCCACATCTTTCCTGTGCTGGGACCCCAGAGCTGATGTAGTGTTCCAGGTGGGTCTCACCAGAGCAGAGCAGAGGGGCAGAATCCTCTCCCTCCCCTGCTGCCCACGCTGTTCTGGATGCAGCCCAGGACACGTTTGGCTTTCTGGGCTGGGAGTGCACATGGCTGGGTCATGTCCAGCCTCTCACCCACAAGCAACTGCAAGTTGTTCTCACAAGGCTGCTCTCAATTTGGCCATTCACAGCCTGTGTTGATAGAGAGGTTGCCCCTACCAAGGTGCAGCACCTTGTGCTTGGCTGTGTTGAACCTCGTGAGATTTTCATGGGCCCACTTCTCCAGCATATCCAAATCTCTTTGAATGGCGTCTCATCCTTCGTGTATGTCAACTGCACCCCAGACCTTGGTGTTGTCTGCAAATTTGCTGAGGATGCACTTAATCCCTTTTTCTGTGTCATTGATGAAGACATTAAAGAGCACTGGGCCCAGTAGGGGCCCCTGAAGGACACCACTCATCACCAAACTTTGCGTAGACATTGGCCACCCTCTGAACATGACCATCAAAAGAATTCCTTATATGCCAAGCGTCCACTGATCAATCATTCTCTCTCCAATTTAGAGATAAAGGTGTAGTGGGGCACCACATCAAAAGCTTTACATTAGTCCAGCTATATGATATCTGTAATCCTTCCCATGTTCACTGATGCAATCACACCGTCATAGAAGGCCACATGGTTTGCCAGACCAGATTTTCTTCTGGTGAAGTTATGCTGGCAATCTCAAATCACCTCCCTGTCCTCCCTGTGCCTTACAACAGCTTCTAGGAAGATCCATTCCATGATCTTCCCAGGTTTAGAGGGAAAGCTGACAGGTGGATAGTTCCCAGGGTCCTCCTTTCTACAATTTTTAAATATGGTTCTAATGGTTCCATTTTTCTAGTCACTGGGAACTTCAGCTGACTGACATAACTTTTCAAATATCATGCAGAGGAGCCTGACAACTACATCAGCCAATTCCCTCAGGATGAGGGGTGCATCTCATCAGGTCCCATAGAATTATGTATTTTCAGTTCCTCAGGTGGTGTCGAATCTAATCTTTCTTTGCAGTGGGGAAGATTTTGCTCCGTCTTGCCTCTCATTCACTTGAGAGGTCTGGGAAGTGAGATTGACAGAGAAGACAAAGGTAAAAAAGTTTTGAGTACCTCAGCCCTCTCCTTGTCTTCAGTTACCAGCTTTGCTTACTAGGTAGGCACAATTTCTTTGCCTTTCTTTTCTGGCTGACATATCTGACATGCCCCTTCTTGTTATTCCTTGAATCCCTTGCCAAGTTCAGATCCAGCTGCACCTTGGTATTGCTGACCTCATTCCTACACAGTTGGACAGCCCTCCTATACCTTTTGTCACATACTTGTCCCTTCTGCTGCTGCCTATTTCCTTCTTGCCCTTTAGTTTAATGAGCAGTTATTCACTCAGCTATGCCAGTTTCTTGCTTTCCTGGACCAATTTCTTACACCTGGGGATCACAGTCTTTTACGTTCTGTAGAAAGCATCCTTACAGATATCCCAGATCTGTTCTGCTCCCTTATCCCTGAGGGTAATTTCCCAAGTGCAGCCTATTGACTATCACCTTGGAGAGCTGAAAGTTTGCTTTCATGGTCCTGACTTGATGCTTCACCGCACCTGCATCATTCAGGACAGCAAACTCCATCAGCATGTGATTTTTGCAGCCCAAGCTGCCACCAATCTTGACATCAGCAATTAGCTCGCTTGTACAGATGACCATCAGGTCCAGTATGTCATCCCCTCAGGCAGGGCTATTACTTGGCTTGAGAAGTTGTCCTCAGTGCATTCCAGGAGCCTGCTGGATTGACTACAGCTTGCAGTGCTACTTTTCCAACATATGTGGGGGTGTTTTGTAGCTGGAGCAAGAAGGCCTTATCAATAGGCTCCCCTTGATCAGAGGCCTGTAGGGACATCTGGAGCGGGTCTGCCCCTTAAGCTGCCTCCGCCTCCCAGGCCGGCTCCGCCTGCCGTGGGAGGACCTTGGGGGTTTGAGTGCCTGAGACTGCCCCTGGAGGCGTACCCAGGGCTCAGGATCCACCCACCCTTCCTGATCCTTCTATTCCGTTGGTTACGTCATTGGTTGGTTTGAACTGTACCCCTCCCTCCTTTGTTGTAATTGGTTCATGTATGTGTACCCCTAACCCTAAATAAAGGAGAGCAAGGGGAGGACCCCCTATCACAAAACCTTTATCTCGTCAATCTCTGCGTCTAACCTTACCTATACAACAGACATCAGCCACAAGGCTTCCTTTGTTGCCCCTCATCTCTAATTCTTACCCATAAACTTCCAACCTGATCTGGGCTGTTCTTCAGAGACAATTTTTCACAATCTCTCCAACTCTTGATGTAGACAGTAACTCCTCCACACTTCCTTCCTCTGCCATTCCTTTGGAATAGCCAACAGCCATCTTCATCCACATTCCCGTTAAGGTATTCTTACCCCTAAGTTTTGGTAACAGCAACAAGGTCATAGTTCTTCAGCAGCATGGTGGCTTCCACTTCCCCCTCTTTTTTGCCTATGTTGCATGCAATGAATGAAAGAAGATAAATGTTCCTCTTAAGGCTTTCTTCATCCTCCTCTACCTTCCTGTTTGTTTCTTAGACGCATTCATGACGTGAGCAGGGATGGAATCTGTGCAATGTCAAATCATACACGGCATAACTTCTCATGCTCAGCAGTCCTCAGAGTGCTGGAATGATTGAATAAAGTATTTAAACATAGAATTAATGCAAGCTCTACAGTCAGCAGTATTTAGTCAAGTATTGTTCAGAAAAGCATCCTCTACATTCTGCTCTGCGCAGTTGTGTACTTTTCACCTAATGCAATCCTTCTGTTACAGTACCTGTGCTCATCTTGTGTAGACACACAATAAACTCAAGTAGCAAAGTTATACAGAAATAAATGGTGAAACATACACTGTAGAAGGACAAAAATGCTGGGAAATTCAGAGCAAATCCTCTATTTTTGTGCCTTTGTTGTGGTTTTAGATGTTTTATACCTGGTAAAAGCAATAATCTAAGCATGAAGGATTCCTCTCTTTGCCTTATGGAATATTTCCAAAATGTAATTGTTTTTGTCTGGTTGTTTTGTGTATGGCATAGTTTCCTTGACTGCCTTGAGCTGTTTTAGTAGATGGATAATCCTCTGAATGCCAGCCTCAATGAGTATTAACCTTTTTATTTGTATTGATTCTCTCCTGTTTTACTGAAGGCATCAAGTTTATAACAAGGATGATGAAAGTATTACTCAATCATAAGTTACTGTTACAAAACCCATCACTTCTCTTCATAGTATCTGAAATAAATGTGTTCTCCATAAATCCTGGATCTATTGAAAAAACTAGGGACACTGAGCACCTTGCAGAACAGGATTTCATTACATGTGGTAGTTCAGAAATGGCCTTTAAAATTCTGCTGTGGTCTTTGCCACAAGACATTTAACATAGAAGAAGAATGTCCCAATTCTGAATCTCAGGCAGACTTTACAGAGACAAATGCAAGTACAGTTTTCTGCCCTCTTTCCTCTCAAATTTTATCATAAATCATAAATAGCAATAAAATGATGCTCATCAGCCCCTGTTTCCTCTGAAGCTAAAAGTGTTCACCACAGCTGTGTAGAGCTTTGTGCAGAAGGTACAGAAAAGAGTGAGGAATGGAATAGGCGATACCAAAGAATTTGTGGATGACCTGGTTCTGGCAGTAGCCAGGAGGGGCATGGCCAGGACCCAGAGTTTATTCAATATCACCTCATGGCATTTCTGAGTTCAGGTAAAGCGAGTCCCTTCCACGTCAGGTAGCCTGGCAGGGTCAGGTGTTGTCAGGGGTTCTGCATGGTAGAGTGGTGTGTACTCACATGTGAATTGTTCATCTCTTGTACACTTTTACTATTAAAATTGTAATTTTTGCTGTTCATTTTCTTATCTTGCTGCTGTTTCAGGTAAATTGTTCTTATCACATATCATTTTCTCATGTGCACTGCACAGTATACTGATTTACCCAAACTGTCAATATGACTACAGCATTTATTGTGCAATCCTGTTCAAAAGCCTGCAATTTAAAAACCTATAAGTAGGCAAGCTGCTAGAAAATGAGACTATCAGAGTTGGAGCTAACCTTCTGAACTGAACAGAGTGCATGGAACATCTGACTTAAATAAAGTTTCCCATATGGATGCAGAAAATGAATGTTATATTTCCTTGGTTTTTTTTCAATAATTTAAAGTACCCATGTGGCTCAAGAAGAGCATAATTTATGTAGGCTTTTAAAAGGGTGTGTCATGAAGTTTTTTTTCTCCAGAGAGTGTCTGTATATAAGTACTGTGCAAAGCCTTTCTTTTTTTCTGAAATTTTCAAAGTCTTCAGAATGAAAGGCACTGCTATATGTGTCCATGTATTTGTTGAAAGAACTTGATAAGGAGCATTATAATGCCATAACTAGATAAAAATAACTTAGGTATAGTTAAAGAGGTTAATGCTTTGGTTCCTCTTAGATCGGAAGCTCTAAATTGCACTCCTAATAACTTGAAGGTGAGGTGAATAATGACCTGAATTTGGTGACTCACAGCAGATTCAGATAAATAGAAATGATCTAAAGTTCTAATATTTTTTTAGACCTTTTTCAAGCTCTTGCAATTTTTTACTCATTTATAGCTGAGATGAAAATCTAAAGAAGATAAAATCTTCCCAGTGACATTCATTATTTTCACTAACCTTCTCAATCAATACATCATTTGTATACAAAGTAAAGAAGACTTAAAGAGTTTGCATCTAAACAAAAAGACATTTATGAGGAATAAGTTTTACTGAGTAAAATACCAAGTCTAAGCAGTCTCTGGACCTGAAAAAAGGAAGGAAAAACAATTGCAGTACTTCATATTCCCTCATTTTCCTATTTCTGTCACATTTAGTCGTGAAGATTTGTCAACTCATTTATCTTCAAAGATGGACAAATGATGCAGATTACTCCTGCATCATTCATGCTCATGATGTCCTTTCTCTTGCATATTTCTGCTTGCTTTCAAGGTATCAGTCATGGTGTTTCATATTTGTCTCTTGTGACCTGTGTTATCCTAGTTGCAGCATCCTCCAAAATGCTTGCAAAGTTAAAAAATAGAGATGCTCTAGCAAAAATTTTGGTATTTGTTACCTTTCCCCCTTGAACTATTTGTCCTATTGCCCTCAGTATCCCTTGTACTTCCACCTTATCTAATGCAAAGGTAAATGACATTTGGAAGCATCAGCAATGTAGGAGTTAATATCAATCTGTGTGTATGAAAATGGCACATGCATTATAAATGTATGAATATTTACTAAGTTCATTAGTAACATGTTTTCATCTTTGACACTTTTGCAGCCTATAGTCTTTCCAGATAACTTACTTACACATTCTTTAAGGCCACAAAGCAAGAATAGTTTTGCATTTAGATACCATTCAGAACACAATGCTGTTTCTGACATTGGTATTTCAGTGTATTGGCATGATCATCATGTGTGCAAACATCAAATAATCCTCTGAATACAAGCATTTCACAGCCATTCTGAATTATATACACATGAAGCCCTATATAAAGAGCCACAGGTCTGAGCAGAGTTGAATGCTAAAACTTAATTTTCATTAAGTCCTGCAAAATCAGCAGAAATATTTCAATTTTGTGGGTTTTTTTTATTGTTCAACTTAGTGCTATCAATGTTAAACTTTCAGTTTATTAGAATATGCACTAGGTCTCCAGGATCCTGTCTATACTATGCTATCTCCCCGCATCTTAGAGGCTACGATCTGTTTTAGATATAATACCTGCAAATGAGGTTCTGCAAAGAACCAAAAGTCATAACGCAAAGATGCTTTAGAAAACTTTTTTCCAATGATCTCATCTAATGGCAGCTCAGGCAGATTGAAAGACACTGCTCAGGTGATAGTTTTATAACAGCCTGATAGATTAGGAGATTTTTCAGGCCCATACCACTGGAGGCTGTGAGAAGTCTCTTGAGTCCTCAGATCCTCCCACACTGAAGGCTGTTGAGTCGCTTTCCTTCATGGTTCTTCCATACCACAGCACAACCAGTGAAACACCCCTGACAAAGGTAGCACACATTTCTTTATAGCATTTACTTTTTCTAAAGGCATATTACCTTCATTTTTTTGAAAAACACTCTTCTCTTAGCTGACAAGTCATTTTTTTTCGAACAAGACTACTTTCTACATTAATGTTTCTCAGAAAACACATGAAAGCATTTTATTTTGTCTTTAACAGAGAGAACTCTGATTAGGCTTCAAGAGTCTGGTTGGTAAAAGTAACACAGTCATAATGTTGTCATAGACTTATTGCATTATTACATTTTTAGATAATTTCTACGTGCCATAATACTTATGGTTGGCTAGGAAAGACTCTGATATCCTTGGAGGATGGCACTAAATATGTGTGAAGAAAAATTTTAGAAACTGAGAACATAGAGAGGCACTTAGTGCCAACCAGTGAAAACTAGCATAGGTGAATAGATGCTAATTTTTATCATTCATTTAAATTAAGAGGAACTTAACTAATAGTTATTTCATACCCTTAATTACTGAAGATTAGTTTTATGAACAGTGAAAACAATGGAGTAGAGTCATACAGTTTCCTTTTGCACCAAAAATGGCATGCTGTCCTGACTCTGATGAATATGAAAAAGACACAAAATGCAAAATATTGGCAATGTTGATAATTTTTTATGCAATTTCATTTTTGGAAGGATGAATAATGCTAATGACCTGAGCATACTGGTTCTGAAAGACTGCATATTGATGATACTACTGTAGACCTGGAGATCAATGCCTTGCAATCACTGATCAGTTAAAGCTTCTTGGTTCTGTAGTGAACGGGATGCAAAGGAGGATAAGGTCTGCTGTTCTGAACATAAAATTCTATATTAACAATCTGCCATACAGATTATCTGCAATATAGAATACATATATCAACAACTGCCTAACAGAATATTGAAGTTTTTTTCCTTGTTCCATAAAGTCTAAACTGGATAGTGAAGGATTGGAACATGCAGCTTGCTTATTCTCTCATTTGCAGAATAATTTTTTAGCTTTTCATTTATCAAAGAGGTTTCAAGTCAATACATACATCAAAGAAAACACAACCAAGTAATTTCGAATATATATTTTCATTGATCCTACTTGTTAGGTAAGAAGATTTTTTTAGAAGCACTGATTTAGCTCTTACTCTTAGATGCCAGTGTTTAAGTATAGTTACTTCACTGATTAAATTAAGTCTTAGACCATGGCATGATCTACAATCTGTGTAACATTATGGCATGAACTAGTGCTGCATGCGACAGACAAATACTATGATTAGTTCTGGTAAGTTTTTCATGTACTGTTCAGCTAGAAGGTAGTGCTAAAAACAATTCTGTTATTACACCTTATTTTAAAAAGGTTGAGAATAAAACATTATTAAATATGAGGCAGTACAACTCCTATAAGAAGGATTTACTCTGCTCATATTTTAAAGTCACAATGGACAAAGCTCACTCCTGATTTTTAACCTGCTCCACTTTCCTTGTGTACCCATACTAACTCAATCACTGATCAGGGTGAGTAAACAGTGAATAATGGGGCCCTTTAAATCTAATCTCCCCAGCTGAAAACTGATAACAGAAGGGGAAACAGGAGGATAATACTGCAGATAGATCCAGCTTTCTTTAACAAATTTACACCAGGGATAAATAACTTATGTGTTGTAATTAAAAAAAACATAAATATCAAAATGTGCAAATGACAGTGAAAAATTTTGTGTACACATAGGATATGGAAAATTATTATTTATGTGATTAATAAATTAATCCCTGTCACTACATGGCCTGTATAAGTTCATCTCTGCTGTTTATCAAAGAACTAGGAATGCAAAGATCTACAAATAAGAGAATCTATATAGAAAAAAAAGATGGGTTGAAAAATCAGCCCTCTGGAATATATATTTGAAATGATCCTACATGCTGAAGAATCTTTAAAATTTTCTTCCTTCACTGTAAAATGTGCTGTCAAACTTTGGAATTGACTGCCCAGAGAAGTGGTGGGGTCACCATCCCCAGAGGTGTACAAGGGCTATATGTGTTATGTGTATGTGTTATGTTAGTTTTGTTGGCAAGGTGGTGATCTGTCAGGGTTTGGAATCAATGGCCTTGGAGGACTATCCCAACTTAAATGATTCTGTGATTTTCTGCTTATAGTTAGCAGGAAACAGGGAGATCATAATTTATAATTGTAATAGAATTTGCAAGTTCTTTGCTTGAAACAATTCTTCACTACATAAAGTAGTAAAATTTTTACTGACCAAGAGAGAAAAAGTCTTTCCCCTTAATAAAATAATAAACCAGAGACTGATTCCATCTTTTGAAATTAATCAGAAGACCATAAAATTGATTCCAGGACATTTCAGGTCGTTAAGAAATGCAGCAGGTCTCCAGTCCAACGCACTGCTTGTTGACTAGCTTGCTGTGTGTTTTATCCCATGGGAACTGGAAACCCTCCAAGCAGGGACTGGACTCACTGACCTATCATTATCACCAGGGAAAATCTTCCCCTTGTTTTCACCCCCTCTGTTCCTGCCCAGCTTTGTGCTAAACAGAATGCTGGACCTTTTCCCCAGAGCCTTCCCCAGCCCCACAAGCACCTCTCTCAGGGCTCTGCCTGCCTCGGGCATGGCTGTGCAGTGCTCCTACCCCAAGAGCATCGGGGTTCCCTCAACTCCTGTCACTTGCCGGTCCTGGTCCCAGTGAAAGGTAAATCCTATTCTCACACCTGTTGGCCAAGTGCAAGGATTCAATATTTTTTCTGACTGGTTGAATGACTTGTGAATGCTGCCCCAAATATTCAGCCATTTTTCCCGGTCTGTAATACATGAAATAAACTGAGATTAATCATTTGCATATAAATTTTAAAAAAATTTAGTTCTCATAAATAAAGAGTGTTTGGCTGTCTGCCCTGTCAGCTAGCAAGCATTACTGCCTTTCTCAGAAGAATAACTTCTGATAAGTGTGGTGCAACACAGATGAGGCCTGGCAGTGTGATATTATTCCAAGGAGAGGCACACCTGGAAGATGGCATTGTGGTGACAAGGGTGTACATGAAGTTTTAAGTATGGTTATTCAGTAGCTGACTCCTTTGGAGGGGGCTGCAAGAATTCAGATAAATTTCCAGGTCCTCTCCGTGAACACTTCTACCTGCTGAAAATGCCCCCAGCATGGATAGCATCACTCTCTCTGGTTCTCAGGAGTTGTGTGAAAATACAGAGAGAAAATGAAAGTACAGGTGGAAAGACAGGGAAACAGGGAGCTGTGGGAGAGCAAGCTGTTCTTCTTTTTATTTTCTTTTTGGTTTTTTTAATTTTTCTTTTTTTTTTTTTCTTTCTTTTTATTTTTTTATTTTTATTATTTTTATTATTACTAATAAATGAATAGAACAGAAATATTTACAAATGCAAATGGCAGTTATTTTCCATGAGTATTAGAGTTAATATTTGCAGCAGTAGGTCTCAGCCATAGCCACTGCTTTTGTGTAACTCCAAACAGAGAGTAAGCCTTGAAATCTGATTGTCTCATTAAACTGGCCCTATTAAGGAACTGTAAAACAATTTGCATTACTTAATCTTTGGATGCAGATGAGGTTGTAATCAATAATAGCCATTCACTGTGGGTGCATAATATAGCAAGAAGGCTGATGCATTCAATTAAGAGTCAGGTAGGTCACAATACCTTTTCTATCACAAACAAAAAGTTATAAAAATAGGTAAACAACTTATGTAGCAAGGAGGCAAACAGTTTATTGTTCTGGAAAAAATATTTTTTCATTAGGTACTAGCCTGAGACATAAAAGTACCTCAGGAAATCCCTTCTCAGGATTAAGGCATGGAGAATTTGGCTATAGCTTAGGCAGCAAGGTTACAAGGAAACTTGAGGGAAATTCAGTGCAAATTCTTCACGCTATGGGCAAGTATAGAAGTAACATGTGGCATGTTTGCACTGATAAACTGTACAACACTTTTCTTCTTACCACTTTTTCAATCAGGGGTGCATCTTATCAGCTTCATTTCCAGTGAAAATAAGATATTGAGAGGTTTGAGAAGAACAAATTCACAACAAAATATAAGTACATACAGTATCATACTCATTTCTGAGTGGGGGGGGCATTAAACTACAAGTATTGAAATAATAAGTCCCTAACACCTTTTGAAAGGTGTGTCCATTGAATAATTTCTCCATCTGGAAACACAAAACCTTGTGTTTAATTTAGCAAATCATTGTCCTTAATTTAGCAAATCATGTAAACGGAGAAACACAAAAAGAAGCAAATACAAATTTTGAAATAAATATTTCTGAAATTAGTCATGCTTGAGGAATAAAATGAAGAAATAAGTTAAATTTAAGGAGGGTGAAGTATAAAAATATTTTACACTCAAAATACAAAAGACAATACTTTTCCAAAGAATTCCAGTTTGTGATTCCTGAAAGCTAGCAGCTGAAGCCTGCAAATGACAACCAACACAAGTATAAAAAACTTTTCTTTTTTTGTTCTTTACCGCTTGCTTTTAAAGAAAACAAGGGAAACTAAAGCACAATGTGGCATTATATGTAGAAAAATGAGTTTTCTTCATTAGGGGAAAATTGATATTAAGTTTGAAACAGAGAAAATAATATCATGACAGTTGAATGATAAATAGAAAGGTAATCAGGTGATAAACCACTAAATTGTGATTTTATGAACTGTGAATTTGATTCACAGACAATCTTTGAAATCAAAATCATGTTCAAAAACACATAGAAACATTCTTACTTGTTTTATTTGTTTTATTCTACACACAATCAGAACATGCGTCATATTTAGGAAGTTCTTCACAGAAAGGATGACAAGATCTCGGAATGGGCTGCCCAGGGAGGCAGTGCAGTCACTGTCCCTGGAGGTGTTTGAGGAAGTACTGGACCTGGCACTGAGTGCCACAGTCTTACTGACATGACGGTGGTCAGTCATAAGATGGCCTTGAAGTCTTTTACAACCTCATTGATTCTGTGATTCTGTGAGATATTATTCAATTGTCAGCTACAATACATCCCAAGTTAGAACAAACAACAAAACTTTAAGAATTGTAGACTAAAGAACAGAAAAATATAATTTTGCAGAGAACAAGGTGAAACATAGCTGAAGGAGTACTGGTTCCTACTTCACAGACTTCATTTCGTTTCATAACTCTTATATTAATAAGGGTGCACATTCAAGTTAAAGCAATTGAAATGTTTAGAAATTATGGTGAAAGCTAAGAGACAAAAAGAGAAGTTTCAGTAAACCTGGCAGTTCATCACTTTAGATTTCAGATGGGGCAGAGCATTGCGAAGTTCTGTTGCACCAGTTCTGTGTTCCAACTTGTGGAAGTTTATTATGCTACTAAATGTCATGAATTTGTCAAAGTAACTTTAATTAATATTTGAGTAGTGCCGCTATTTTCAAGAAAAAAACAATGTTTTTGAGACTAACAGCCACTGTGCACTGCAGATCAATGTTTGATAGTGACCAGCAAGTCTAAAGAGAAACATGTGAGAGGTTGGTTAACTTTAAATGCAATTTCTGACATTGTCTAGGTAGGAAGCCACTGCTGTGGCAATGGGCTTCCCTCACTTCTCCATATACTTTGTATCCACCTGTCTATTCCTTTCTACACTACAATTTCTTAGCCATATTTTCTCAGTCCTCCTTTCATGCATTTGTAGCTATTTGCTTTTTACATGTTCATCTGTGAAGAATACTAGTAATAAAAAAAAGTGATTAAGGTGAAAAATTCATTACCACTGAGTTATAACAGACACCAGCTCTGAATACTCTCTGATTTACTTGAGTCTTGAACTGATCTCCTTTGTGAATACTGTAAGCAATTTTTTTCTTACTGTAAAAATTGACAAAGTGCACCTAAAACTCCTGTTCATAAATACAATTGATCATCCACTTCAAAATATTAAGCAAGTGAAGTATAGTAAATTGAGAAATTATTATAAAAAACCAAAACCAATATCAATCTTCTGGATGCATTGTAGAGGCCGGAAGATACCCTACCTGTGATTACAAAACCAACCTGTAGCCATCATACTGCAACCCGCCCTGTTTGACTCCTGTTAGAAATGCTGATAACTTGATAGCAAGCCTGGAAAAAGATGAAGCTGATACTTGTCATATCAGAATTTATTTTCACATCACTGCACAGAATGTCACACACTGAGGCATTTATCTGGGCTATGGGAAAGTCATTACCCGCTTCTGCTATCCAGAGTACATATAGCTCCAAATTTTCCCAATCCTTTGCAGTTTCACAACCACACATGCAGAAAGTTATTGTTGTTTTTCTGTTCTCTGGCTCACCAAATGGTTAATTTTATTTTCCAGTTCAACAGGTGATATTAAGCAAAGATGATCCAAAGACCATTCCAAAATAAAATGGACTCCTGAATTTGAATCCTAAACTCTTATACTTCATTAGACCCCAAAGTATGATCAAGGGAGGAGGGCTTTTTCCCTCATTTTTAAATTTCTTATAATGCAGAAAATTCTCTTCATGCTACATATTTCAATTTTATCTTAATGTCTATAAAACTATGGTCTCCATTACCAAGGTGTTTTCTTTTTTTACCTTTATGCTTATTATACAACATTTTTGGGGGAGGAGGTTGCTGCTTTTTTTCTTTTTCCTTCACAATTTTTTTTTTTTTGGCTCTGAATGACAAGACAACATCAGCATGAATTTTAAAAATGTTAGAAATAATCAAATTTTCGTTCTAACTTATTTACTGCAAAATCTCACTTTGCATCATAGACTAGCCATGCTAATTTCTGCTTTCCCTAGCAGTCCGATGAAAAAGTAATTCATACAAATAATTTACTGTTTAACACTTTTGAATAAAACATGGTAACCTTGTCATACTAAGTGACAGATAGAAATGTCACCATTGTTTGCCTTGGACAAATAATCCATGTACTTTATGTATAATTAATCTGAACTTTAAGAATATCTAATAATATTAAATTTAGATAAATTTCAATATTACAGTACCCCCTTTATCAATTTCCATGTGCACCTCATCAATTTAAGTCTGTATCTATATCCCTCTATCTCTGTGATAACCCTCATAGATTTGGAGATTGTTTTTATTTTATAGCAGGGAGTCATTGACGTTACCCAAGTTGTATCATTCTTTATGCTCCTTGTGGCCTTCTTTCTACAATTCTGAATTTGAGAACCAACAAGAAACCAAGGCTGTACATCCATCACAGTGGCATTAGCTGCAGGGACACCTATCTAGTAGTACTTTGTCTCAGAGCTGTCAGATTCTTAAAACAGATTGAAACACCAGTCTAGATAAGATTTAAATCCCCCCACCAAAATAAGATTCCAGTCCCTTCCTAAAACTCCCTGTACATCAAACTTGAAAAACAGCAAACCTGAAAAAAAATCTCTTGAGTTGCAGGGAGATGGAAAGATGTTCCACTGTAAAATGCACTCATGCACACGGATCTATACACACTCTGATGCATGCAGAGCCCTACTGGCACTCTCAGCCTTAGAAAGGAAAACATGTGGTCCTGGTACGTTTTAAGATACCAGTTTTGTGAAAAGTATGAGCCCTGTACTCTCCATTTTGCATCAGCCTAGAGCCAGCGCTGAGAGGGCTCTAATGGGCAGGAATAGAACATCAGAGTTGTGAATGGACATTTCTAAAAGAGAGTGAACGGTTTTTTCACTAAGACACCCAATTGCTCTTAAGCAAAAAGGCTGAAGGTTTTATGTAACAAAAGCAGGTAATCACAAATAGGTTCTCTTTTTTCCAGTGCTTAGCAAGTTTGCATGATTAATATAGCGATACACAGGCATGCACAGGAGTAGAGAGAGGCTGGCAAGTGAGATGGAATCTCTGTTGTGGTAAACAATCCTTTTCCTAAAGTGATTTTTCTCCAAACAGCTTCTGAATTTGACAAAAGCTCGCAACCTCATTATGTTTCTATTTCCCTGAAGACAAAACCCAAGAAACAAAAGAATGTAAATATGCAAAGAAGCACTGCCCTATGTCTTCAGAGATTTTTATTGCAGTCTCCTGGATGGAGAAAATATGGTCCAAATGAACATATTGAAAGAGTTGTAGCTCCGGGTACAAGTGTTTTAGACAGCAGGGACCTGGCATATGAATTAAGTTCCTAACTCCTACTACCAAACTTTTCAAGTAGCATGAATTATGTTGTATTTTACTAAAGTGCATTCTGCTTCTATGTAAAAGAAACAAACAAAAACCAATAAAGCTTTAATGTTTTGCAGAAATCTGCACGCCTGTTAGATGGCCTCTGCGGTGTGCGGATCCGGTTTGGACGGAGACAGAGATCTCTAGATTCTGGTCTTAGAGCATGAGGTTTATTGTAATAAAGAGTGTGGGGGTAAGAGACCTGCTATGAACCACCAGGCGTGGCCCAGAGCAGGTCTGAGAGGTGAGAGAGGTACAGGAATCGGGGAAGCGGAATACCATGGTTCTCGCTTACAATACAATAAATCATGTTCTATGCTGAATATTCTAATTTTCCCTAACCAATCTAGGACAAGATACAAATTCTATAGCATTTACATACAGCCTATGAGCATCCTTGTATTACCATATGGCGTTTTATTTTAAACCCTAAAAACTTCTTTTTTTACCTTATGCTAAATTAGTAAAGTCTACTCTGCCCCTTGGACCTGCAGACAGGCAAGGGCTATTGTCTAATCAAGGAAGGCCATTGTTCAATCAGAGAGGGAGATTACCTGCGGTGGCTATACCATTGTTTTTCAGTTTATTCAGTAACTGAGGTTTGGTATCTCAAAACTTGTCTTCATTTCAATCTCACTTGTAATTTCTATATTTTCAGCATCTTTCGCCAGGTAATAATTTCTATAAGACTTTCCAATTTCTTCCTCCCCAACAATGTTTTGGCATTTTATTCGCCCCCCCCCCCCCCCCCCCCCCCACCTAGCAAAAAGATTACCGGCTTCTTTATGAAAAGATTGACTTAGGTTTGACCCTAATTGCATCTAGAAGTAGCCCTGCATTGGAAATATCAGTAGTTCTTCAAATTTCCCAGAGTCAATAGCCCACTTTCTGAAACATTTTCTTCAGTATTATTATTATATATATACCAGTATCAGCAGATGAGCAGGAATGGAATGTTACAAGTATGAATGCAAATGAAGAAATAGTATCAATATTTGCTACCATTGCCAAAGGAAAACAAAGAAACAAATAAAGATATTAAAAACAAACTAACTAACAAAACCAAAGCAAAATAAAAACCACCTTTTTTTTTAATGAGACCTTATCCAACTAGTTAACCATGTGATGTAACTTGACTAACAGAGTGACAAGGAGGGAGAAAGAATAACAAGGATTGTTCTCATAAGTCTCTTCCCTGCACATTTCTTTCAATCTTCCATCCAGGAATAAACTCACCTGAATTTGAAACAAAGATATAAGCTGTTGAAAGATTTTGTACACTTTTATTTTGACATATCTAAGAATAACAAACAGTAAGAAGGGCAGTATTAATTAGAAATCTGTATCAAGGAGCTCGGAATTATGTGTATTCCTTAATAGAATGGGACAGCAAAACAATCCAACTTGGTTCTGAAAGCCTTAAATATATAAAGATCAGCAAGATTTCACTTCTCTCTTCCTCTTTGAAAAACTTGTTTTGATTTGAATCCAGGATATATGGAGGCTGCCAGCAATCCTAATACCTCTGAATTATGGGATCAGAATTTGCTGATCTGGTCAAACTCAAAACCAGAAGGTGAAGGAGAATGTTTCTGCATATATGTTTAGTTGTGACTGCAAGTGTATTTGGGTCATCTGCAGGTATATAAACAGAGATGGGAAATGACTCCTACACTTCTCACAAAATCTGATGTTGAGTGATTTTGGATTTCCCCCTCCCCTAGTGTAACAAGGCCAGCTTAGCGCACAGAGTAAAAAAACATTTGTATATTACAAAACCTCTTCTGCTATATAAATGGTTATGGAGGTAAATTAACATATGTAAAGGGATTTAAAAATTTTTAATTAAAGACTTTAAAAATTAAGTCCAGACCAGAAATGAATTATTCCAGTTGAGATCATCATACCTGTCTGAACATAAGCATACTAAACAATGTAATTCCGAGCTGAGTAAACCTTTATGCTTCCTCATTTAGCCATCGCATTCAAGTTAGTAGATAAATAAATAATAAAAAATGCAAATTCTGAGACATCAAAAAGTTTCTAAGAGAGATGTTCTTCTATAATAAAGAACTAAGATTCAAAAACTACATCAGATAGCTTTATTACTTTTATTTTTTTACATTAATTTCTATGTTTTTCCTATCATAAACCACCTCTTGTGCTGGACTACTCTGTTTTTGTCAGTGGTAAGACACTTTTCCACAGCAGATCAATGGGAGATAAAGAAGGTCAGTTCATTATAAATTGTTAAAACTATTATCAACATTTCTATTCAGAAGAGATGTCTTCAATGGGATAACTTTCCTTTATAAAGAAATCATATTATGGTTCTCTGTCAGGAGAAATCTCAGACATTCAACATCTTTCCTTTAAAAATTTAGTAGGGAAAACAAGCCATATGAGTAACAATGTGTTAAGAAATTTTGATTGGATGTAATTATTGTTCCTTGAAATTAGAGTGACAGTCTTACATTAGTAACAATTATGCTACCTTCAAAAATAAAAGATCAAAACAGATGGATTTTTTAAAAATTAATTTTAATTGTTTTAGTATTAAGTACTTCCTGGTAATATACTGTATTCGTTGCATCCTTGAAAATTAGCTCTGCTTCTACAGAAACATCATGTAAAACTTCTACTTATAGAAACTTAGCCTCTATGGTATTAACAACAAAAGTACTAATGGGTGTTTGAATCAAATTTAAGAACTGGAAAATACTAGCTCAAATACTATCAAGTTTTCACTATGAGTTTTAGGAAGGGCTGTAAAGTAGAACTTAGTATTTCAGTTTCCTCCTTGAAATTTTTATCAAAACTTCTGCTGGTGCTAACAAAAACAAAGTTGAAAGTGGAAGACTTTTTTTCTAATAAGTCTTCCACTTATTTTCTAGTTGTATGTGTGTATGTAGTTAGCAATATATACACCTATGGTGCAAGGAATAATTAAGGCCTTTTTGTTCTCAGAAAATAATGCTGTGTTGAATTAAAGAAAATAATCTTCCTCTAGGAATTATTGCTCATACCTCTTCTTTACCATCTGCACCAGTACAGAACACAGAGCTATGTATATCCAGTTAAGAATGTACTCTCTGCATTACAGGAGAAAGTAAAATTATTATGGTTTATAACGGTTTTCGTCTTTTGTTTTCCCCCTTCTTTGTCTCATTCATATTACTCAGCAGTTTGGTTGGATAAAAGCACATTAGTAAGAATTCCCTTCATGAAATTAATGAGAAAGGCCTAAAGCCAAACCAGGAGAGAATAATTATATCTCTGCGTTCACCTTTTCAGACAGAACAACTCAGTGACCCTAAAATTCTCTAGTCTGTGAGGATGAATATGAGCTATTAGTCTGAGGAAAATCATCTTGTTTTCTCTTACTGCTGCAGTTGGAAAATTGTATGGAAAATCACTGCCCTACACATCAGTGAAAAGGAAAAAAGGAGCCGCAATATTTAAAACATGTAGCAAAGAGCAATTTCAGAAATGAGTGCTAAGTCTTGAGTCTTATCCCAAGATAGTGAGCCTTCAGCTATGGCCATGCTTTTTGCGGCAAGCATCCTGGAAAACTGAAAAAATGTTACCGTACAAACCACGGCTGACTGTTCACATGTACAGCTTCTTTAAAAAGTATAGAAATTTTTACTGAGAGGCAAATCCATTTTTGTTACTCATGTAAATATTAATGTTTTTTTCTCCAAGGGTTGCCCAGGTTTTGAGCCTATTTCCCAAAAATCTATGTTTGGACATTCTTGGCAAGATTTAGCTTTTCATCTCAAAGCATTATCAAAATATTAAATCTAGTTTCTCAGTATGGGGGGGGAGCAGGTCAGGGAGAACTATCGCCCTTTACTAGGTGAAATGATAACTCAAAATTCCTCACTGCGGTTGTGTGATTCTCAGTCAGATTAATTTTTAATTCTTTAATTTTGTAGAGGACAGAACTAAAAGTATTTTTTCCATGTTCTACAACGTATAAAATTTGGAAAATGCCATGATCATGAATCAAACGACCATAATGATACAGGGGTATGACTTCTGCTCTTCGTTCAAATTCAAATAGCTGAGTGCTGAGGAAGAAATGCTTGTATAAAGAGTAGCTGATACGTACTCTTTTATTAGCTTATTAAAATAGCAATAGTCATTATATATTTCTTTTAAAGAAAACCACATAATTAACATTTTAAAAGCATACATTTATGCCATATATACTTTACACACCCCCAAATGCAAGAAGGAAACAAATGTACCAACATTTTTTACATGTTTTTAGCATATGTGTAGTGGTCCTGCCTTCCAGATACCACAGGTCCTGCTTAGTTGTCCATTTTTGCAGTTAGGTTGTGGCCCTTCACTTGCACTGATTAGAAGCTTTCTTCAGATGTGTGCCAGTTTTGCCTGGTGTAGAATTAATTTCCTTCACAGTGGCTGGTATGGGGCTGTATTTCAGATTTGTGCTGAACACATGGTTAATAATATAGAGAGATTTTTGTTATTGCTGACCAGGGTTTACACAGAAACAAAGCCTTTTCTGCTCCTTGTACTGCCACTCTGGTGGGGGAGTTGGGAGTACCTGGGAGGTTGGCAGATAAGGATATGTTGTCCTTAGAACTCTGATGTTATTTTTGACCACCACAGTAAAAGTTTAAAAAATTAATCTTCACTATAATTCAGTAAGAGGCCAATAAATTACTATGAAACAGTAACATATTAATTTTGATAAGCAGTTCAGATAATTAACTACTTTACATGTGGTTGTCTCAGGAAAACTGAAATCTCACAGAGCTTATCTCTCAAAAATTTTGGTTAACAGATAGAATATATCAGGAGTTATAGTCAACTATTGTTAGAAAGCATTATGCACACAGAACCTAATCATGTAGTGAATGGCGTTTTGAAAGGGCAAAATTAAAAAATGTTCAATTTTTCTTAATGTTGTCTTGCAATATCTCTTACATGTAGCATGACACTATCTCTTACATGTAACAGTGAGGACAAATTTTGGATTTTTCCAAAATAGTGTGTAAACAAGTTCCATCTATGGATTGCTCTGCTGCTTTTAGTGTTACTGTTACCATGTCTTTTCTGGTATCATCACCCATCTGAAATTACCCTGACAGTGAATCCAGGCCCTTCTTTAAAAGAACTCTGCCAATGATTTTCATGAGGATCATGACCATCATCTTTTTCCAGTTTTATGCACTGAAGCCCACCCAGACTGACCCAGGTACATGCTACCATGCAGATTCATGCGCCACAAGTCAAAACCACCACTACAGGGCAGTATAAGAAACCGTCATGGTCCTGGAACTCCTTCCCCATTTTTGGGACAAGCCAGGGGAAGGCTGAGGCTGGTTTAGCTTGCATCAATATGTGAATGACTGTTATTGCCTCTACTCTGGTCCAAACAAAGGAGAAAGACACAGCATGTAGGCAAAGCCAAAGGACAGGGGAAGAATCTTGTGTCCCAAATTGCCTTAATGGCATTGAAATTTCCACAAAATACAATAAAAAAGAGACCCAGAAGTCAACTTACTCTTCAGGCACAGTCAGACATTTAACTCTACAATTTTATTTCAAGTCAAACTTTTTAAATCAAAGGCAGACCCTGCTACTAAGAAACATGTCAATACTACTGCCAGTGTATCTGGGACAAGTGTGCTCTTTTAAAATACATTTTCCTCCACCAATTCCCCAAATCTTCATGTGCCCCCATTAACAAAGTTATTAACAAGAGTCAATGAAGTGACTTCAACACAAATATAACTACAGATGGAGTTTGGGCATGGGGTTTCAAAACGGGGAATTGTTCCTGATTCATTTCCTCATATTGCCTCTAAAAAGATATGCAGCACAAACAGAAGAGTGAGGGGCATTCTATTTTCAGCACAGCTGTAGCTACCTCTATGGGGAACAAATACTTTATCCTGGTTTTGCATGGGACCTCCTCAGAGCTATGAATTATGCTGTCCGAGAACATAGTTTTGGCCCTCCATGGAATTTCTTTTTGTTTGTCTCTCAAGTGTTGCAGTCCTTCTCAAATTTTCGTGTTTCAGACTCTTGTTCCCTGTCATGCTGCCAACCACCCCGTCACAGATTTTTCCAGTTACAGTATCTAATATAAAAATATATGCAGGGAAAGAAATGTCATTTATAGAGCATACTCCTTTATCTCCTTCATAAAGAAGCACTATTAACTATGTACACATACATACACACACTTCTACAGCTGGTCATCCTCCAACTGTTCTATAGTGACTTTACCATCTGTAAATATACAAACATAATTAAAATCTGTGTTCTTTCAGTCATAAGGAAAAATTAGAAGTTCTCTTGTCAGTCCATTGAGGACTTACTGGAGAATTTTTAAATCCTCTGTGCCCTGTTAATGGTGCATTTCAAAGTTCAAAGAACTCAAGAAAATTAGCAACCTGACATACAAGAGTCATCAAGAATGAAGAACTTTGAAAACTCAAAAATACCAAATCAGAAAGTTATTTAATAGAATTCTAAATAAGCTTAAAATTTCTTACACCTCTCCACTCTGTGATTACAGAGTTGGCCCTTCATGTCACTTTTGCAAGCTGGCAAACACATTCTAAGCAGCAAAGATTGTCTATTAAATTTATTAAAGATTAACTTGATCATTATTTTCAAAACTGATATGTTAAAGATCTATGTTTTCATCCTTGGAATAATTTACTATTTGATTGCCTTTATAATTTACGACACTCTTTTCATAACTCTTCATCATCATCATATGTGTAGAAAAATGTACTAGATTAGCCTTTTATAAGTATTTTAGCTGACATGGGGCCCAGATTTTTTAAACAAAGCTGCATCAGAACTTCTAAGCTGTTGGCAGAAATTCCTAGGGGGAGTCTAACTCTTCAGACGGTTTCAGAAAATAAAAATTAAATATGGAGATATTTGTTAACAAAGACATTTTTTCTAAATCAATTTACATATTTTATTTTTCAAAGAACAGGATTTCCTTTTTCTTTATTTTAAAAAGACCCTGGTCTACTGGTCAACACACATGCAAATAAACAGTCTCCCTAAAATCAATTTTAGTGAACTGGAAAGGGTCTACGTTGGACATTTATGAAATAAAATTAATTTGGTTTAGAGCAAAAATAAATGTATTCTCACTGGCTTTATGTATCTAATCAGTGCTTAATTCAGAGATCAAAACTGCATCTACTTAGTAGAAAAAGCAAATATTTTATCTCTAGGTGTTCTGATGAGCAGCCTTCAGAGAACTCTGTTGAATTAGTGTGTTCCTCAAACTGGTTTAAAATGCTTTCATTTGCAAGACAAAAGACTTTCTACAGTCAACATGAGATGCTAAAGAATTTTGAATCCTTGGAACAAATGATAAAAATTGACTGAACATGGAGAATAAACTCTCTGTTTGGTTAATGGTTGTATTCTATACTGAAAGGATTTGCATTCCTACATCTTACCTGTAAGCCTTTCTGTGAGAGGCATCTTAATCATGCTTTTAGCTTGATGATAAAAAACTATTGATCCTCACATACAGGTTACACTGATGCATGAGTTCAGTATTGGAAATCAAGGATCTTAATGTATGGGGGTTTTTAAATAGTGTGTGTTTTATAAAATATATTACTGAGGGGGCAATATCCTGAAATAAATAGAAAAACCACAAAAACTTAACGTATTTAAGAGTATGGTGTAAAGATGTAAAGGAAATTTAGAGTCAGTAGCTGCAGTTCTAATAGAAATTATCCTTTTTGCATTATGTGAGTTGTAACAAGAAAGCAGAAGCTCACAGATCCAATTGAATGGCCCTGTTTTATTATAAAGCTAAAGTTTTACTATAAAGCTTGAGAACTTGAGCTTCAGGAAATTTCTTCAGTGCATTCTGAATTAGTCATCTTGCCTTATCTCTAACTTGTGGAAACAGGGCACTGGGGGAAGTCTCATAGACAGAAAAATTGTGCGCTTAAAAATAAAAATGTCACTCATTTTTTCAAGTACAGAGACTTCTCTAAACAAAAAACAGTGAGGGGCATACAGCCTAGATTAAACCTAAACAAACTGAACACTAAATAAGGCTTGTTTTTTGTCAAACTCCTTGGAAATAGCATAGCTAAATGTTTCTGCCACTCATCCCTACATTCTTGGTGAGCATATTTTCCAAAGGAAATACTCGTATCCTACTACCTCCCTTTTGTGACCAATAGCTGAATTGGACACAAAATAAAGACAAATCCTTAGCTTCCTTTGTCCTCTGTAGTTTTTGAGATTGAAACTAGAACTGTTGTTTCCTACAAACACTTTAAATAATCCATTCTATTCCTTACTCTTTCCCCCTAAGTCAATGTTTACAAAAGACAAATAAATTGTCTTTATTTTTATTAAATAGCTATATAAAACTATTAATATATTCAGTTCTCCACAATTATTCACAACGTTGATATTTGCTTGGGTGACATATTTTAAATTTCTATTTATAAAACATATCTGCATGTTCTTTTATATTAAAAAGCCATCAAAGCACATAAAAATCACTACAGTACCAGCATTTTGTTTTGTGTGTAAAAAATACTTACATGCCAAATTATTCCTTATCTGCAGAAATATGTTTATCATATAATGCATACAGAAGAAAAACAGGCATTCCTACTCATTAAAGCTGTATAAACAGGAAAAAAAGACCTTGAAATTAAGTGGTAAATTAACCAGAGATTTTTCACTTCTTGCCTCAAATCCATCAGTGGTGAAAAGGAAAATTATGTTATCTTCACAGAGGAGAAAAAGCTGAGATCTTGCCTTGTTTGAAAACTCTATTTAATTTACCATATTTTGAATATTGTGCAGTTTGGTACTGAATTTTAACCCAAAAGCTGCAGCATTCCCCAAATTCTCTTAGGGAGTCTATAGTATTCTCTACTACTAGGTACCCTTCAAAAGTTTTATTTATTACTGACAGACTACTTGAAGCCTGCACAGGAGCACTAATATGCAAAAAACATATAATAAAAAACCACAGTCCTGAGTCCTTGCTTTGATGTTTGACTGCTTGTACAGTACCAATAACCTTATTCCCTGAAATCAGAAGCTGGTCCTGTAAAAGATATTCTTATTCTCCTCAAACTACAGCATGGTAAATCAGTGCAATCTTTCCAGAAATATTCTCTCTGTTTCTGCTAGTTTCTGCTATACTTTAAAATGGCCACTGACAAGGATTAATATATGAGTGAAAAACAAATATGTATATGTAGAGAGAGAGAGAGACAGATATAGATAATACAGATATATAGATATATAAATACACACAGAAATACGGCTTTCAAGTCATAGTGGTCAAAGGTCAGGAAATGGTTCAATGTGCAAACTTTCTTCTCAAAGGAGAAAGCCCCCAAGACAAAACAAACAGCAATGATCTAAAAATACACTGAAGTTTGTAAAGATTTGAAATCTGCAGTAAATCTCAGCTTTTTCAAATTCTAAGTTTCTATACTTTCCAGGAATAATGAGAAAATCATATGGAAGTGGTAAAAACAAGAGCACAATATTCCAAGGCTCTTTTTCTATACTGTGTGTATCAAGATATAAACCCAACATCTATTTAGAAATATGTACTTATACTGAACTCCAAAACTTTATTCCTCAAAACTTTTCATCCTAATTAAAAACCTTCACCAGTAATTATATACATAAACAAAATATTCTTGTTTAACAGAGTCAACATCCACTGTAAGGTTTTCCCAGGAAGAAAAGCTTCATTTATTTGTGGGGAAAAAAAACAGAAGCATGAGAAACAGACAGACTCTGCAGATAAACAAGTTTTTCAGGGGCTTCTTATAGTCCCAGGTACTTTCTAAAAAAGATTAATGAGAGAAAAAGCAGTTGATTTAGTTTAGACCATGTAATATATATGTGCGATTGTCTGAGGAATATAGGGATTCAAGTGGCATTTTAAAAGTTCTCATGTATTATGAAGAAGATTTGGGAGTATAATGCACTTATTTGGGTTTTATTTTCACCTAAGGCTGTCAAGGAGCTCTTTGTTTCGAACTTGTGTCTATATATATATACTTCTCATCTTCCCAGCTCATTATCAGTGCCCTACAAAAGAAACTTACCAATTCATTTTAAATACACAAATAATCATAAACTGTAAAGAAAAAAACCAACACTCTCTTGAATCTCCTGTTTAGTAACATGCAGAATTACAGTGGATAACATGATCAAGCACCACAGCAAGCACAAAAACTGACCCATTTATTGCTGACTCCTCTATGAGATTACCACTTTGTACATAATTTTTGACTCTGTCTTGTCCTGATGTCCTTACATATATATTTACCACTACTTAACAATTTTCTTTTTCATCTTTTTCATCCTCTGGCTTGGCTTTGTTGAGTGACTCTGATTTAGCTCAAAACATTTCATTTTGGTCCAATGAGTGCTCTGCCCAGTCAGGAGAAAGGACAGAAAGGTGACCCACAAAATAATAAAAACAAGAATGGTTCTGAGCAATTGAGATCTATGACTTCTGACTCCAGAGCCTACACAGTAAAAGCTTGCTTAGAAACAGAATAATATGTATGTGTCACATTTGCTTAATGCCCTCAACACACCTTTCAAAAGTAGGCTCTTTTTGTTTCCATAAAAATAAGTAAATGAGATAACTCTTTCTTGTCACAAAGACTCCATACTGTGAAAAAAAAGTTTAGAATTTAATTGATATTACTGCCTTTCAGGGATTGTACAATTACAATTTTAGCCACAGTGAAGTTAACCTTTTCATAAAATTCTGATTTAAGACTGCAGTGAAATCTTCATGATTAACAAGACCATAAACCTTCAACGGCTAAGAATTTTTCTGCAGCCTATGGATTCTACCCACTCTACATCAAGATTTACGTGACTGAGAGATGATTCATAAGATAGTGCAAATGCACAAAGCCTACTCTTTTTTTTTAATATATTTTTTATCTGCATATAGCTGATTGAAAACAAACAAGCAAACCAAAAAAGCCAACCATAACAGGATTTTAGAATCTGAAGTGTAGATCAGAATTTTGTGAAGTTCTCGGTGCAAAAAAACTACTATTATGCACAAATAATAAAATGCGTGCTTCTAATAAAAAATTAATTTTCATTACAGGGTTTTTTGGATAAACTTCCTTCTAAAGACTACATGAAAATATTATACATAGCATTCCAGGCATGTATAGGTAGCTTTCTACATACTAATACATATTTTGTGTGTATGAATATTATGTCTAGGTTAGTAATTGAAAACTGTTTAGAAAAATCCTAGAGGGATTCAAACGTAATTTGTTGCGCAAGCTCCTTAGCATTGGACAGAAGACAGAAAAATTTGGTATATAAACAATAATGGGTTTACTAGTGCTAACTCTAGAATTTTCTTTTCAATTCTTATATGCTGTAAAGCTAAACTGACTCATTTTCTGTTTAGAGAAATAAGAAAATGTTCAAAATCAAAATAACCAGGGTCAATTTTGTTAGAATAATTTTTAGTTGCTATACATCTCAATCTCATTAATGCTAATCTGGTGCGTGGAAGTGAAAGAGTTCACAACAATTTAAAATGTCTCTGTGACGTTATATCTATCCCACTTCTTGGTGTTGTGTTGCTTTGAGCATAATTTGAATCTGGAAAACATCGTTATAAAAAGAGTTTCCCTACAATATACCCATCTTGATACCTCACATGCAAGGTACCAAAAACCACAAAAGTTATAATAGTGTGTTGGAAATTCACATTTAACTGATAGACCTTTTGCAAATAATATTTCCATGAAGGCCAACTGAATCACCAAAGCACAATCACTGTAATTCTGAGATGTCTGCTTGGCTCAGCAGTTTTATTACACAGATCAATTTTGCATTATGTCCTTCTGGCTCTGAGTGCCTGAGTGCTCATACAGGGAGGTCATAAAACATTTATAGGCCTTAGAACATAAATGGCAGCAAAGAGTGAAGCCTCAATCTGTGGATAGACGTACAAAAGAGGTTTTTCTGAGAAGTCTGTGGTAAGCATTTGCCCCATTCCACACCCTATAAAATTTTCATTTTAATTTCCTTTACAGAGTTTATCTTTGATTAGTATTTGGGATTCTAAAACATAACTCTAAATGATACACACACTGAAAATAATATGCAATAATATTATTTGCTTGTTATTAATGTCCCAAGTACAAAAAAAGGTGGAAAAATAAACAATGTTTCAGTTCTTCTCTTAGTGATAAAGCCAACAGACATTTAAAGAAGAAAATATAGAAAGATTAGATTGACAAAAGGGTGTATAGTAGAACTCTGCAAGACAAGCGCTGGTGTACTTCAGATAAAACAGGAACAGAAAAATGGTTTATTTAGTTTTATTTCACATTAAAAAGTTCATTTTGAGTGCTAAAACTCTTCGGTTTCTTCCTCATTTTGTTATCAAAATAAGAAAATCTTTTCAGTTAAACATGCTGTGGTCAAGGAGCTTCAATTAAGAAGTCCATTTGAGGCCTTTGAACTCATATCATGGACACTCAATCCTTTCTGAAAGTCTACAGTATGAAAACAGACAAAGATTTCAATTTCTGAAACATAAAACAATTCAATAATGATAAACCCACAGAATTATCAGACTCTGGGTGTATGGACATCTTATGTGAATTTTGGAATGGTTTACTAATATAACAAAAGGGATAAATTTGGCTGGATAGAGAGAAACATTCCTCCTGGCACTCATTAAAAACGGTTGTGACCTCTGTCACAAATCAATGCTGAAACTATTCTATGAAAAAATGAGAACCAAGGAGAAAATAAAGTATGAAAGAATTATACAAATCCAGTGTTTAACCATAGTGACAGAGCAGGCTGCAGGTACTGTCCACTACACAAAATTCTGTGGGGAAGAAAGTATGAAATTGGGAAGCTAAAAAAGTCAATAGCCCTGACAAATTAAATCAGCAGAACATCAAATGCAGTATACATCTTTATTCATGGCAGAGGACTGATATACATATACATGAGAAATCTGAGTAGTCTGTCCTACTGCACCCATGCTTTGACCTCTTCCTCCACAAATGTTAGAAAGCTAAGTTATTAATTCAAAAAACTAGAGAAGTGTTAGTTTTGAATCTGATTATAATCAAATGAATAAGCAGCAGGCAGGCATTCTATGCACTTATACATGTTATCAGGCATATATACATATTTTTATACATATATACAAGGAGATGTTTTTTAGAAGGCTTTGGTTTTATAGAATCATGCAGTAGCTGAACTCAGAAGGGACCTTTTGAGATGGTTTTGTACAACTCATATACTTTTTTTCACATACCCCGTTGCAACTGAATTTCCTTCATCAATATCTAAGCTCTTCCTTTCAATCCACCTCACGCAAAGGAAACAGGGCATTCTTATAATCAAGTGCACAGAATCCAAGAGAAAAAGAATAAGTAATTTGCAGTTCAGTTAGAATGACATCTATTAATCTCTAAAGGTCTCATCTGAGTGTCACTGAATGTCATATGCTGATTTTATAATATTTACTTCTTATATACTTCACAAGTTGAAATAGCATTTATATGTCTTTCTATGATACTGAAAATTGAAATCTAATATCCAAAATACCTATTTTTCCACAACAAATCAATAAAATTCAGAACCTTTAACCGCAGCTTGAGCTTGACCTTAGAAATTACAAATGAAGCCTTGAATATCTCTGCAGCGCAGGCACTGGAAATATATGCAAATGCATAAATGTAGGAGACAGAATATATAATTTCTCCCCTTACCAATACCAGGGATTTTTGTTTTCTTTCAAATTTGAAACTCATTAAGTCTTACCTGTGAAATGGGGATAAAAGCTACTTGTCAAGGGAGTCAATAACAGATTCCATTCTTTGATCCCTGGAGATGTAAATAACAATTGCACATCTTTGTTCTTCCATCACCTCCTTCTGCATGAGTTACCATTTCCAGCTCAGCTCCTTACCTCTCTCATCCCAATCCTGTTCTCACTTTTGCTTAATGTGACCCTGTACTTCCAGTCTTTCCTTGCCACCAACCTTTACATCTCAGTACCTGCTCTTGCTAAGCTCTTTCCAAGGACTCATCAGTTATTTGCCTTTCTGGATTCTGTTATCTCATATGGCAGCAAAACAAACATGACACCAAAAGCAAAAGTTTTCATCAGACTTTTTAAGCCTCCAGATGAAACACTTACGGAACAAACCATCTTTCACATCACAAACTTAAATGCTACATTCTAAAATTAAAATCTTCATGAATCCATGAAAACTGTAGGCTTAGTTTGGGGTTTTTGTTTGTTTGTTGGTTGGTTTTGTTTGGTTGTTTTGTTTGGGTTTTTTTAATTTCCTAAAACATGGATTTAAAGGATTTTTCATATGGAAGACAAATACAAAAATAGCAAAAACACCTTTCTACCCTTAAGGCCAGTGCAACATCCTTGACAATTTTCAAGACCCTTTCAAGATAGGGAAAGTAATTTCTCACTAAAATGACCTTTTTGTTTGTTTTAATAGATAAATGACAGCATTTTCCCTGATGTCTCTTGACATATAGGCTGATGTTTCCAAATTACCTGCTGGTCTAAGAGAAACATATCATATAAAATAAATACCTGCAAAATTACGCTTAGAAAAAGGTAGTTCAAACTATTTCTGCTATTAGAAGTAATGTGGTTATCTGGACCTCCTTAACAATATTGGCTTATATATGACAGATCATAATGTCCTGAGGAAGAGACATGAACCCTAGAAAGGTCTGTGAGCTGAGTTTTAGCACTTTTCAAAGTTAAAATATTAATGCTTTCTGATTGTGTAATGAGATGAGAAAGGTAAGGGTGCAGAAATAATATAGTGGTGTTGCAGAAAAATCTGGAACAAATAACTGAGTGAAGTTTTCACACTTCTACATTCTGATCCTGAACACCAGCATTTATATTAAAAAAAAAATTATTCCTTTAGTATTGGTATTGGTACTCTCTGCAATTGCTGATTTTTGTCCATCACAGCACATCATTCAGTTTCTGTACTCATGTTTGTCTCTTAAAAGTGCAGTTCATGTAAAGCATTTAAGATTATAATTAATTTCTACAACCAACACGAAGAGATTGTTCCACATCTAAATGCATCCCCACTTGCTTTTCCTTGAGAAGTGTAGGCAGCTCCTTTTTGATCCCACCAGATTATTTCCACACT
This sequence comes from Acanthornis magna, assembly GCA_036785705.1. Lineage (NCBI taxonomy): Eukaryota > Metazoa > Chordata > Aves > Passeriformes > Acanthizidae > Acanthornis > Acanthornis magna. The sequence continues at coordinate 419,287 of JAWUZG010000654.1, forward strand.
TTGTCAAAAATTAGACAGTGGAAGAAGGAAAAATGTATGCTTATAACTAACTGAACAAGAACATCATATTTCAGTGTTTTGAGATGAATCATGAAATGCCTGTAACTGTGAGAATCAGGGCAGAATATCTCAGAAAAGCTGCACGAAGTCTGGAGGTGTGGCAATTTTACTTCCAGAAAGTTTTGCTCCAAGAAAATCACGAATGATAACTTATAACATCTATTAAGGTTGCTTTGGTCAAGGCAAGTCTTCTGCTTGTGTTTCTTCATTCTTGGTGCCAGATACGATATTCTAGCAAAGGTGGAGTTGGAGTACTATATATTTGTAGCCTCTGTATCAGGGAGCATTTTATCCGGGATTAAGGTAGAAAATGCGTGCACAGGTCTAGGAATAGGAGTTAATTTTTTAAAATTTTGATTTCTGAACTGAATTTTCCAAGAATTTTAGGAGTTTTACAGTTATTTTCTGTTTCTTGATCTTACTCTGATACAAGCATATTAGCATTAACTATTTCTTCAGTTGCAACAGTAAAATCATAGCACCACTGAAATTCACACATGGAAGATGTGTCATGTTACCAGGCAATTTAATGAGATAACAAAGAAATAACATTTGGCTCTGAATTGCAAGTGGATGCCAACAGTCTTAGTTAATTCAGTAGACAAAGAAAAGTAGAAAGGATGAATGATGACTCATGAAGCTACTGTTTCAGTAATTGGAACAAGTTGATAGGAAGCATATTTTGATATTGGAGGAGGCATGGAGACATGGTTGAGAAAGAAGTATCTTCCCACAGAATTTAACCTCTTCTCTTTGCTAAACAAAGCTGAATTAACCCAGTCTTGTTCCCTTTAGAAATTACCAAAGAATGTTAAGTCAAATGTGATGTTTTCTGGGGAGAGGAAAAAGAAAAGACATTTAAGAAATATTTTATAAACAGCAGCAAGGATTGGTAAATAAATTGAAACCTGAATGAGGTTTCATTGTCATTGCTTACATTGCATTTTAACTTCCTCATAGTTACTGCAACATGAAAATAAAATTATTCCACAGTATTTTTATGAACACTATATTACGTTTTTTCTCTTCCTTTGGTTCACTTGTGTGTTACTTTCAAAAACTCTTACCTGATATGAATTTATCTCCAATCTGCCTTGTAGGTTCACGTTGATTATATAGAAGGATTTCCGTTAATTCTCTTTCTTTCAGATTTTTTTCAACCAAAATACATGATAATAAGGCAATACCAAACACATATTTTGGGGAAATCTACAAGTAACACTAAATGGAAGAGCAGTTTTTGCATTTTCTTTAACTAACCACAAGTAAGTGGGTTCTGTCTTCCATTTAGTCTGATTTTTTTTAGTTTGTATTGTGCTCTCTTTTTTGTGTGTCAATTTTTCCTTATGACTCATGCATGCATTTTTTGGATCCTGTGGCTAAGCCTTCATCTTATTCAGTATTTTATGACATAAAATGTTACCATATAGAAGTAAATACCACAAGATACCATAGAGACAACAACAACAGCAACAAAAAAAGTTATGTTTTAAACAGATAATAAGAAAACTCCAAACTCTAATTTGTGTTTCTTTTAAATGTATTCCCTGGAGGGTAAACAAGATCATCATAAAGTCTCTTCTTGAAGGCTCTTTGACATCCTTCTATCTCCAAACTTTTTTGTTTACTTTCTGAACCAGGAGATACGTGAAGTGAACAGGAAAATCATAATATTCTGTGGACTTCTTTAACATGGTCTGCCTACTCCTAGATAAAAAAAAAAAGCATCCTTAGCATTTTACAACCAGGTTATTTATACACACATATTATCTTAATTTTCTTTCCGAGGCAGTGGCACTGACAAAAGCGGTATTCTAGTAGCCAAGTAATGGCTTTTTGGGTGAAAGTATGGCCATATGTCTTCCAAGGAATTCTGACTCTGTAGCTTGTATCTACTATTTTCCTGAGCTTCAAGACGAATGTTAGGAATTAGCTTCCCTGGTCATTCACTGTATTATCATCCAGAAACATTATTGAATTGACAATGTTTATACAATTCTTGCGTTATCTACTCCGTGGATGATACACACTGCGGTACAGCCAACAAGCATAAACATATCAGTGTAAACAATAAAAGAAAATTCTCTCAAGTTCAAGTTGTGCAGGCATGGAAACTTTAAATATAAAAAGCAAGGGGAGCGGGAATCTAATTCTTAATGATTACAACTAGTGACTGCAATAATGCTTTACTGAAAACGTCAAAAGACTACTTAGCATATAACGAGATAAAACCCACTCAAAGTATAGCAATTATTTTCTGACTTAGACTTGTATATATTGTTCGGTATCCCTCAAAGCATGTCACTTTTTTGTACATAATGGGTTTCATTCTGCCTTCCTCACATTCCATGGCAGATCTTGTCAGTAGTCCAAGCAAAGAGAAATCTTATGCAAGCCTGACATTGCATACCTGGGGTGATGTTACATGGGATTCATTAAATACCATGCCGGAACAGATATTTTTACCCTTTAAAAAAGTTATATACATCTGATGACAGCTTCTGCATCTTGTTCTGTAATGCACCAGAAAAGAAAATAATCTGATTTCTTTCTTCTTTCCAGCTTCATTTCTAGGAACCTGAGCTACAAGTGATAATATCTCCTATCATTTATATGGTTTAGCATAATTGTACATGAAAAGTTTATGCCTCGTAAGACAATACCATATCAATTATCAAATAGCTTTACATTATGATATACTAAAATATATTAAAAAGTTATTAATAAACTCATGAAAGTCAGATAAATGTTAGCAATGTAAGTGAACAATCTTACGTTTCTAATATATGAAAAATCTCATGTCATCTATTTAAGTAAACAAAGCATTTTACTAGATAAGCTGGAGAATAATTCCTGGACCGGTTAAGTTTGTGTGACTAGTCTGTACATATTTCTCTTTTTGAAATTTAGAGTGTTAATTTAGTCATCTTTTGGCTCGCATGCTAGTGATGCCAAAGCATTGTGTCCTGTGTATCTGTGCAAGGTATCATTACTATTCAACCTCCCTCCCCAGCTAATACAATTCAGCCTTACCCATAGTCAGTCTGTGTGAGAAAATGTTGTTTCCTATTAAAAAGGTATGACAATATTTTCAGTAAGAGTGCTAACTTTTGAGCAGGAACTAGTAGTTTGCAACTCTGCTTTGGAAGATTATTTCTTTTTTAGAAAGTGAAAATTGACATTTCTGTATAAATTTGCAAATGCAAAGATACAAAGCTTTCTTGCTCTTTTCATACATGTGGCAGCTTCAGACACGGATTTAGAATAAGCAGAGCTGTCACTTTTACTCTTTTATTAGACATAGGCAGATTGAAAGAAAGAGAATAGTTCAATTTGAATAAAAGCAAAGGAAGAAGGCTGCTCTGGAAAGACTACCAGAATTACTAGGAACCTAGGAACCCCAGAGAGAAAGGCTATCAGGAGGAATGGATAACACCTCACAACAGTGGAAAAACATGCCTGAGGAAGAGTTGATGAGGTTAGAAGGGAAAGACGAAGGGAGGAAGAGATAACACCAAGCTGTCTACGCAAGTATTGGTACAAGACTGACCCTGGCTGGTACCCTTTTCCCAGCATAATTCCTTACAGAAGTTGTAAAAATGCAGGGGAAGCAGACTGAAATAAGTTATATCAGTTCTTGCATCTATTTCCACTAAAAAAAAAAAAAAAAAGATTTCAGCTAATCCTAATCCTAATTTAGGATAATCCTAAAAATAGGCTTCTTCAATCTTGTGATTCCACACAAATTACTATATCTGTGCTGTTTACATGGATTTGAGACTAACTGGGAATAAAGGAGAAACAACTGCAAAATCTAATTAAAAATACCTCTCTTTCATCCTCTCTATGCTACAAACGACATGTCAAACTTTATTTTATTTGTGGCATCTCCTAACTTGTGCCACCTAGCATCTAAGAGCCCTGTTAAGAGCTGATTCAAAGAAACAGCAAACAATAACTGCATATCTGTACATTTGTTGATAAAGGAATCAGCAAAGGGGAAAGTATTTAAAAGATTAAGGAAGAGTCAGACACTCTGTGCAGGAATAAGAAAATGTTCTGTGATTACAGGCTGCCAGTATGTATTCCAGTGAGAGACTGGGCTTTCTCCATGTCACTGACTTTGTCCTCAATTTGTCACTGAATTCAAATGTGAAAATGTTGTTGGCGGATTTAGTGTAGATTCACCTGGGCAGCAACAGTGGAAAGGGAGGAAGAAATACTAAACAAACTCAATCTATCACGTCTCAGTTTTTTGTTAAATCTCTCAATTACAAAACCAACGTTTACTTTCTCGAGATTTATAGAATCACAGAATCATAAAAACATTAAGGTAGGAAAAGATCTTCGAGTCCAATCATTTAACCCAGCACCTCCATGAGCATCACTACACTATGCCCCCAAGTGCCACACTCAAGCTCCTTTTGAATACTTCAGGGATACGATTTCACCACTTCCCTAAGCAACCTATTTCAATGCCACACCACTCTTTCAGTGCAGAAATAATTTCCAGTATCCAATCTAGATATTTCCTGGTCATTTTCCTGAGGCCATTTTCCTGAGGCCATTTTCCCTTGCTTCCGTCTCCTTTCAGGTAGTTGTAGAGAGTGATGAGGTCTCCCCTGAGACTTCTTTTCTTCAGGCTAAAAGCCCCTAGTTTCCCTAACCACTCCTCATCAGACTTGTGCTCTAGACCCTTCAGCAGCTCTGTTGCTTTTCTCTGGCCACACTCCAGCACCTCAATATTTCCTTGTAATTAGGGGCTCAAAACTGAACAGAGAGTTCCAGATGCAATCCCACCAATACTGACCACACAATTTCTGATACAGGCCAGGATACCCTTGGCCTTCTTGGCCACCTGATGGGCTTTTTTCATCTTCTAATGTGTTTAAGGAAACACAGAAAATTTATGTAAGTCAGAAATACAGGTAGGAATCAGAAATGGTTACAGAGGCTTTTTGATATGTGGGACTGATGTTTCTTCAGAAGCTTGAGTCCTTTAGCTTATTTTTTGCAAACACAAATGGATGCACCCATGACATTCATCCTGTGGTTTATCAGCATAAAATTTTCTGGTGGAACTTTTAGTCTTTAAATATATATTGATGGCCTTTGACACTTGCCTGCCCTTCTTTTGATGCACTCCTCAGGACTTGTTGGCTGCTCACCCCAGCTCCACTCCCAGCTCATTAATTCAGATCCTGGCTGAGTTGCAACAAAAGCAGAGGGTTAAAGCTTGCAAATCAGTGATTCATTCCCATTCTCATCTATATATTTCTTTTTCCTTCTGCCTTTAAAAAAGAAAAAAATAAAATGCACTATAAATTACTTTTGAAGCATTTATGAGCTTTTTCAACACTGCAATTGCTCTTTGTGGCCAAGTTTGTTGTTTTCACAAAAGAAACATTTATTCAAATTATAAGACACATGCAAGTTGGTTTCAGTGATTCAGGTCAGTATGAAACCTCCAAATGCACAGTTAATTTCAGCTGTTCCTACTGAGCTGTCAGTACATTTTATCCCAAATGGAAGACATTTATACCACTGTGCTCCTGGCAGGACACATGCATTCCTCAGATGCTTCATTCCTTAATTCTTTAAAAGGCAAATGTCATCATAAATAGTGAGCAACCCCATCTCTTCTGGGAGATGAGTGTGCTTGACCAGGAAAGTGAAGTAAAAATAAAATTAGCATCTGTTTTCTTTTCTCAGATAGTGTATAAAAAAAAGGAAAATTCCCCGTCCCGTCCCCCCCCCCCTCTAATAAACCATGTGGATTGTCACAGTGCTGTCAGTGTGAAATTGGTTGGATTTCTCTGGGAGCAGGGTAAAACAACACTTCAATCTTTTGGTAACTTCTGCATAGTTCTATTTTTGCAATATAATACTATTCCTTTAAAATGACAGATAAAAAAATAATTTAAAAAACAAACCAAACCAAAACAAAAAACACATAATGCAAAACAAAGCAAAACCCCAAACCAACCAATCAACCACCTAAACTTTCCAAGCATTTGATGTAACAATAGTTAGAGTGCCCATACTTAATAATACTAGCTTCTTTGTACAGCTACTATTAAAAATATTATATTGTTTAAGCAGTAAGTGTAAGGGTTTTAGGAGTAACATTTTAAATGTTGAAAATGTGAATTTTTATACTCCTAACCTTTCTATGTGTGTAACTAGTAGAAAAATCAGCACTAGTATTTTCAGAGGCTTGAAAATAATAAACCAAGCATCTATTTCTAAGATAGGTTTGCTTGGATTTAGTGCACATGAATGATAAGAAAATGACCACAGTCAGATCAAAACTAAAGATCCCACTGTTTCCACCACAAGCATCATAAACTGAATCTTTAGACAAAACAAACTGGAAGCACAGCCTTGAAAAATTCAGTCAAAAAATTAAATTCACCTAAGCTTCAACAGCAGGTAATGGGAGTCAGAACTGAAAAATGAGTTAGCTAAAACTACCAGATAAAGCCTTCAAGACTAATTATCAGGCAGTACCTGAAGATGTAGAGAATCTCATATATATAATGTCTGTAGGTAAACATGAAAATTGTCAGTAACTTTTCATTTATGGATACAGTTAATATGTTATGGCAATGGCAAGAAAGGTGTTTTCTTTTGAGTGTTATATGTGACATTTCAGATAAATAGAGCTTTGAGTTATGAGAGGCTGTTAATTGTGCATCATCTTCTTTTATACAATTCACATTTTATACATTGTATGTCAAAACCAGATAATTTCAGATAATTCTTTTTTCTCATCAAAATAATGATGTTCTTTCATTTTCCCCTTACATTTTCCCTTACAAATTCTGCATAAGATTCCATAAGAATTTCTCTCCCATCACACTTTTTTACACTAAGACATGGACATCACACATCTATCTATCTCCTCTTCTTTTGTCTGTCTTGAAGAACTAGCCTCCAATATCTCTAATATTTCCTCACCTATCCTCCACTCCCACCAACAGCTGAAGTGCTGTTGAAGGCAGTGTTCACTTCTATCCCATTCGGATCTTCCTGGAGGGTGAAAGAGAAGTGTGTAAGGACAGACATTTCTTTTTCCTTTTTTTCTTGTCCCCTGGGAAGAACTACTATCAATCTTTCCTTTGCTTTCATGAAATAAATGCTAATTAATTTTAATATCCCTGCAGCACAGAGAGGGGATTGTTCCAAACTACTCAGTGACATCTTCCACTTTTTGCCTGTCAGCCTCTTGCTCTTAACTTTCATCATTTCAATTCCTGAAATTGGACCTAATACAGCAAATGATACAAACACAGTGGCAGAAAGACAAAAGTAAAGTCTTTTTGTTATCTGTTCTTAAACCAATTCCAGGGCAAAAATTTTCAGTCAACAAACAGAACCCCTTTACTACCCAGATGCAGGAATAATCCCTTGAATAAAATCAAACACAGCTCTGTAAAATGGAGAATCCTCCTAAGATGTCTTATACCACACGAGCAACCTTTCCCCTGGCAGTACTGGGAGACACTGGAAAATAACTACTGTCCATATTAGTATGTTCAAGCAAATGAGCAGATGACAGTTAGAAGTCAGTCCTGCTGAATAACAAAATGCTCCATAAATACGGAGCACAACCTTGGGTACAGGTAAAAATAAAGGAACACAAGAAGAGCTTTTGCCAGAGAATTAATAATAAGGCAGATGGTCCTTTGGCTTACAGGGTCACTCGACAGATAATAGTCTAAACTAGGCATTACTGCAAATATCAGAGTGACTGACATACTTGTAGAAGAGCAGCAAGGAAAGTTTTACTTCCTTCCATGGAATTCTACTTACTAAAATCTAGGGGTTCCTTTTTTCCATACTTTGTAGCACAGAATGTTATTTGAATATCAATTCTGATTTCATTAGTAAATCATATACACAAGGCATCTCTGTAACATGGACTGCATCTAAAGCTATCTTCCCTTGAACCTTTCAGGGATAAATTGTTGAAATAGAAAGACAAGTGAATTTACAGGATTTTGATTATATTCTTTTCTTGTGTTAGAGTTTTAGAGAATTTTCTGTAAGAAAAAAACTGTCTTCTCCACTGTACTCTGCTGCTTCCATATGAGGGCTGGACCTTTGCTACCTTTCACTTCATTGCCACCATAATAACACCTTGGATAAGCATAAGAAGTTTGCATTCTGATTTAAGACCATTTGACTGTGGTTTCTGTCTTACTCTAATCTTGCTAAAACACATATTTAAAATAAACAAGCACTTTCTGTAACTAGTCAGTAGATATTGCACTCTCTCAAACATTCGCTGAATAATTTGTTTTTTTTCAAATTGAATCTTTTCCACTTATAGTAGTATTTAATTTGACAATAAAAAAAGCAGAGTTCTTTCACTTGAACTTGTATTCCTCAGCCTCATTGCAATTTTCTCCCATGCATCTAAGTTGCTCTTACTTCTCTCAGTTGCCAACATGAAAATCCTACACAATCTAATTATCATTTAAATTTCCAATTGTTTTGTCTCTTGAAGTAAGGTCAGAGAAGAAATTCCCATAAGTTCAACTATCTGACACTCCTCACACCTGATTATTTTCCTCTCACTTATACTCCTGAGTCCACAAGAAGTTTCAGAGATTGCACTATGCTTTCACTAGAATAGAGCAGCAGGATAAAAGGGAAGTTAACTGAAACTAGAATCAAAGCCACAAAAGGTAAAAGAAATTTTACATTAAGGTTATCTAGTCAAATATAAAAAATATTATATTGTTTTAGCAGTAAGTGTAAGGGTTTTAGGAGTAACATTTTAAATTAATTAACTTCTAATTTCTACTAACAATATATTTTAGAGAATTCAGCTTCAAAAAGTCTGTCCCTTGGAAAAACTGTACCAATATGGAGGGTGAACAATTTTTCAGAACAGAAAAACTGGACAATGGAAAAAAAATATTCAGAAGAAAGATACGTTAAAATTAGCAGAGAGTAACAAAAATTCATAATCATATACACCCAAAAAAGCTCATATTCTACCCTCATAACCTACCTTCAAAGTTGATCAGTATGTGTTAGTTCACAGGGAGGTGGGTTAAAAATAATGGGCATATTTTTAATTTGAAAATTTTACCGTAATATACAAAAATGAATGCTTTATTATCTTACAAAGATCAAGACAACCCTAAAGTCACTCTTCTTTCCTTAAGCCAAGAATTTTTAACAGAGCGTGGCACAAAGTCCCCTGATTTGAGTACAAGACCCATTTTTTTCTTATTGTAGGTAGTAGATCTCTGTTTGTAACGAACATCTCTTGAAAGATTATTTTGATTTTCTTGTTTTCCCCTTAAATTTTATTTTCTTTAACTATTGGTGTAACACATAACATAATTTTAAGACCACATTTATCACTCAAACCTGTACTCTGGGCAGAACCACAACCTGTCGCCTTGCGTTACCTCTCATTTTATTGTCTATTTTCCTTATATTTTGCAGTACTTTTTGCTGGAAACTTCTGAAAATACAAATATTTCTTATTGCCTTTCTGAGGCCAAAAACATATAAAGCAAAACATTTGGTAAAAAGAAGCTAATCAGATGTTTATGTTTATAACCACTTCAGTTACAATTTTTTTTAAAAAAAGGAAAACAAAAAATTAGTGTAAAGGGAAAGTACATTTTGAACATAACAATGCAGTAGCTGTTTTATTCTCTCAAAATATTATTCAGACTAAAGGCTTAGGAGAGTTAAACATAAATAATTGCACCTGCACATACTATGAAAACAAAATACTGGGGAAAACCTTTAAAAGTGCAGAAAAGTTATTTTGTAACAGAAAGTATAATCCCCATGTTTCAAAAGATATGGCAGGAAAAGGTTTTTCTTACACAATCCTCTGGTATTTCTGGCGCTGTCAAGGAGATAATACCAGTGCAGGTAAATTAATGACCTAACGCGCTAGAGTAATTTTTGCATCTGTAGTAGATTTTTGCATGGCTAAGCCAAAAGGTAGCAAAAGGACAGTACCTAAAACACAAAAAAGTACATAAAAATCATCAGGCATACCAGGAAAAAAATCACCACAGAATTGAAAAAACCCAGTGTTCCGCTACAGTCATATTACAATGTAGTGTATATCAGGGAGAGCTGAAGTAAGGAGAGGGTGGGTGAATGGAGCGAAAAAATCAGACAGCTCATTATTAAGTCAAAATATTAATAAAAGCAGGCTATATTTTATCAAAGCTTCTGAGTTTATCAATCAATTTAAATGAGACTCTTTCCATTACAATGAGAACAGTCAGCCTAAAATTATGACCACTGATTGATGGATTGAAAGTGGATTAATTTTAGGGTAGTAAGAAAAGAATAAAATTACTACTCCTCTTTGTTAACCCTCTGAAGAACTGACAGAACTACTGCAGTAAAATGAAAAAAGAGAAAGAAGATTGGGGATTATTTCTTTTTTTGAAGGGCCAAAATATGTATTCTTGAGGAAAATACAGTTTAAAGCTTATTTCTTCCAGATTAAGTCACTCATCAGTATTTATCACAAATATCTATGAACCACAATTTCACAGGATTGTACCCTTCACTCCATACATGTCATTGACATACACACCATTTTGTTGTCATGCTCTGACAAATAGGTAGATCTAAGGTAATTTAGATCATTATTTCCATTTCCTGATAATGATTTGCCTTAAGAAAAATGAAGAAAAAAATAATTTTATTAGATTTTTCACATCTAGATACATGCATATACACATTTTGGACTGCCAGCATAATGTCAGAACATGAAACTGGGCCTCACTCTGGGCATTTCAAGTTGGAACTTTGGTCTTCGCCAATAATGCTTGATGCCCATTGACCACGTAGCGGTCTTTCGGCAGCTTCCACTCATGCCACAGTCTTCCACTGGCATTATGCTTGCTCACACATTCTTCTCGCTCTCCAGCTGGTGCTCAGGTCCCAGAGGATGTGTAGTTTAGATGGAGAGCTTGCCAAATGCTTCAAGTATCAGATTATGCTCAGAATTCAACTGTTCATGTATTTTATTAGACAGCAGGAAATCTTTGGAAAACTCATGGGTAAAAACCAGAGAGGCAGCTCTGATATTTTCAGACATAATTTTCAGTTTTAACTGTTCTTATTGACAGGATGATTATGGCTGTTCACAGGGCACCAGCAAAGCGACTGCATGTATACACTTTGCCACCAGGACAACAACCCATCAAATCATCTGGCCTCCCAAAAAATATATCCGTTAGTTAACTTCTGCTATGTTTTCATAAGGTACAAAGTCTTTTGCACTCTAGAGTAGTCTTCAAATTCAGCCTTATTAGAGTTTCTTGAATATATACAAACAGGTAGCTTAAAAATATAACCTATAATTTGTTTATAGTTTTATTAAAGCATCTTTTCTCTGTTTATTATTTTTTCAAATGCAATAGCAGAAATAAAAAACAAATACAACAGATGAAGCATAATAGATGCACTCTGTGATACTATGGTTGAATATGTTTTAATTTTAATGATAAGAAATGTTTCAAAAGATTGAATTTTAGTTCTTAAAAATTATTTTTACACTAAATAAAAGCAAACAAATTTAGCTGTATTCAGGTGGCTTTTATTTTCACTTTCAGAAAATACTCTACTGGGTAATTTGGCTTCTGAGACTGAATAATACTAAAGTAAAATAACCACATATATTTTACAGTTTAAAGATCGAAATACTTCTTGTACATCTTGTGTTTCATCAGGCACATATTTAAAATTGAAGTGTTGATCCAAGCCAATCACAAATAACCTTCAAAATAAACTCCTTTAATCAAGGAAGTCCCTGCAGCTTGGGAAAATGTTGTGAGCAAGGTCAAGAACTTGTTGCTTGTACATCCCTAAGGATCTGACAAAATTAGGATCTGACTAGGTAAACAAGTGCCTTTAGAAAACTAAAGATGTGACTCTTAACACCTAACCTGTACTGTCAGCTCTCTCAATTTTATTTTAAGGACTATAAAATTCTCCTCAAGTTCCAACTGCAGAAATACCTGTATGCCAAATGTACTTCGTTTAATGATATTACTCAAGAACGAAAGATAAAAATAATACTGCCTACATTTTTATTCACCTTCTGGTTGTTTAAATTTGAAGTACGTATTTTCAAAGGCTCCTAACTTCTGAGGCACAACACACTGAATTCATGAGACGATACTTCTGATCCTAAAGAGACTAACATTTAAAACTACACTAGCTGGTTACCTTGTAAATCTAAACCACGCATAGTCAGATACTGTGATTGCAAATATTAGTTCCTATATAATAATGAGCATTAAGGCTTCTGTCATATCATCTTGCTAACTGCATTTTAAAATTACCCTTTACCCATCAGACAAAGAACAAGAAGGAAGTGCAGTAGCACACACTCATAGAAAGATATGAGTTACATTTGATGACAATATTGGTTTCATATGTTTAAGGGTGCTGAAGAAGCAGCCAGTCACATTCACACATTAACATAGGGCAAGAGTTCAGTGTTACAAAGTCTGTCAGAGTTGTAGGATCACCATCTACAGTTGCATATTTTAAAAATAGAAGAGCTTATCCAATTAGCTTTCCTATCAAGAGGATAAGGTGGTCCTGGCTCTTGAGAGAAAAAAAAGCACTTGTAGGTACATGGTGACTTCTTACATTACCACTGATAAAGTATGTATATAATATGCTTATTTAGGAGTCAGAGGCAAATCTCAATTGATAATCAGTTCTAATTGTTAGCCTATTCTGGCAGGATTAAATTAGCTCATTTTAAGACCTGATTCATTAAGTTTCTAGTTTTCCTCTGAGTATTTTGTCTGATAGTATTCATTTGGGAACCACAGATACACTAAGAAAAAATGACAAAACAATGAAACATAGTTAAGACACTGGATTGTATAAAACCTCATTGAGAGTACAAGATGTTTTAAAACTCAGAAGTCTAAAAACCAGCCTGCTACTGAGTGTTTGGGAATATTTCCCTATGGACATGGAAAAAATAGTCCGAAGAGAGTAGTAGCCCATAAATACAGCACTAATAAAACACACAGTCCATGTCGTTATCATGTTTTTCACCTACGCAATCCACTCATGCTGGCGCTGTTTAAGCCCAGTAATGCCTACCCATGACATAAATAATTAGAAGTAAGATGTTTCCTGCTGACGTTCTTTATTCTTACTCTTTTATCTAGTAGGTGTCTTGCAACATTACACTAGAAGAAGATGTTGATTTCCTTTTTCTTGATAGTAATCCGTACATGTTTGACATTCAGTTACCCATCTTGTCAGATCTCTTGTAAGTAAATACTTTTTAACTGAGAGTGGAAGGATGGTGTTTAATTTTTGCAACATTACTTTTAAGCTGCGTGTTTCAAAACACCCTGTAAAAAATTTGCAAATACGCCTACCGAGATTATATTCTATTATAATCGAGGAGAAGCTGAGCACTAATGAAAAACCATACTGACTTCCCACAAGCAATACTGCTCCATGGCTCATCATTTAACTGACAAAAGATCAGAGCAAGATGAACAACAGAATCCAAAGGTCATAGTCAGTGGCACAGGGTCTAGTTGGAGGCCTGTCCCTAGTGGTGTCTCCCAAGGTTCAATAGGGCCCATGTTGCGGAGGAACTCATGGGTCATCACACGCAGACCAATGTGATCAGGTGAAGCCGTTTATTACAGATCAGAAGGCTACTTATATACATTTTCTACTTCTCTAGACGCAAGCAATACATTGGTTACTAGCTACTTGTTTATACATCTAAATGAATCACTTAGAGCGATGGTGAGCTGTCATACAAACACTGTTGCTGTTGCTCTGTTCCATTAAGGTTCTACAACCTGCTGTTCACACATTCCGTTGTTTGGCAGCTAATTCCCTCACAGCTGCATTTCAAGGACACATTTACCTTCTCGCTTATTTTGCTCAGCTAAGTTAAGGCTGGGTTGTGCACGTCTCAGTGCCCTGACTATTAAGAATCCCTCAACAGGCCCAGTCTTGTTAAACTTCTCTGTCCGTGACTTGGATGAAGGGGCAGAGGCCTCCTCAGCAATTTCACTGACAACACAAAGCTGGGAGGAGCGGCTGATACCCCAGAGGGCTGTGCAGCCCTTCAGGAGGACCTGGACAGGCTGGATAGATGGACAGAGAGGAACCTCCTGAAATTCAGCAAAGGCAAACACAGGTACTGCACCTGGGAATGAACAATGCCAGGCACCAGCACAGGCTGGGGGTGACCTGCTGGAGGGCAGCTCTGTAGAGGGATGGACCTGGGAGTCCTGGTGGACAACAAGCTCTCCATGAGCTAGCAATGTGCTCTGGTGGCCAATAAGGCCAGTGACATCCTGGTGTGATGCTGCCCCTCTGCTCAGCCCAGATGAGGCCTCATCTGGAATGCTATGTCCAGCTCTGGGCTCCTCAGAAGAGAGACAAGGAGCTCCTGGGAGCAGGTCCAGTGGAGCACACTGGAGCCAAAAAGATCAGAGAGAAATAAAAGTTAAATATTTATATTGATCAAAAATACATCCTGAAAATAAGATAAAAAGTAAGATAGAAGACAGAAAGACATAATAAGGAACTGACAGAGCATTCCAAGTTTAAGGAGAGGAGAAAAGAGTCACTGCTATACAATAAATCTAATTCTTGTCATTTAGTGCTTCACATGTCTGAATGGTACTCTTGGTCTCTTTGCTGGTAATTATGTAATAAACAACTAGGACATGGTGTTTATTTTATTGTTTGGGTTTTTATTATTATTTTTGCTCTTTTTAAAATCCAAGGCCGCCCAAACAATTCAAAATTCCAACTAAATTAAGAGGTAAAATAGTAAGACAAGGATTGATATTCTGAAAAGTATCTATATGCCTTCTGCTATGAAACCACTCTGAAAAGAAATTCATTCTAACTAAGACCAATGCCAATGAATGAGGCAAGTCTTACTTCAAACCATTATGTTCTGGTAATATAAATATGGTGACTAGCAGTTTCTGGGACAAGTGAAAGGAGGAGAACCTGAAAAAGAAAAGGAATCTGGCAGTTGATAGAAATAGGACAAATACTGTGACAGATCTGTCAAGTGCAGATATTGTCACAATGAGCTAAAATACAATTAAATTAGAAATGGAAATGAGACACTATTTAAACAAAATTGCAAGTGGAGGGGGAAAAGAGAATACCTGGTACCATGACAAATGTAGCTTTCAGTTAAAACTGAGGAACATTTACCAGACTCATTAAAGACAGGGTCAAATATATACAGCAGTTTCCACAACAACTAAAAAAATTTAATATACTAGTAATTGTAATCATCAGCTTCAACTATATCATTAGCTATCTGGATACATGTATATTATAGTCTTTTGACAAGAGATCAAAACTACATTTAAGGCTGCACAGGAGTTTTCATTTTACCAGGTTAATGTGTAATTACAGATTGAAATTATTTTAATATGTGCGTATGTACAAACATAAATTACAGTTCATTCTTATATTCATACTGACATTTTTTAAGCACCTCTGTAAAATGCTTTTGATTTGCATGTTCCATTGCACAAAATGACATGAATTAATGCATCTACAGATAAAGTGGGGGGGGGGGGGGGGGGAAGAAGGGAAGATCAGAGAAAGCTGCAATGAAAAAGCTAAGAAAATACATCTGAATAAATGGAAGTAAGAACAGGGCTACTACATGGTAATAAGACTGGTAACACTGCAAAGCAGCAACAGTCTAGGCAAATTGCAAAATTAAAACCACAAATGGTGTATTGTTATGGAGCAGAGGAAGTCACCAGAACGTAAAAGCTGCTCAAGTTAAGCAGAAGAATGGCAGGAGAGCTGGGGAGAAGACATAACAGTGGTACTAAGACTGGGTGAAAAAGAACATGTCCTCAATGAACTGTATGAGGAGTATTAAATTTCCCTGATTAAGAAGGCTTTGTTACTTCTCTGCTTACTCATCTGTCCCAGACAGGATGAAGTACTCATCACGAAATAAATCTTGAACTTTTGGGTTGGCCAAAGCAGAAAAATATCTCCAGATACATTGTGATGATGTTTTCTTGGAGCAAATTTTACATCTTTTAAACCAGCTAAAACATAATGCACATTCCAGACAGCAGTCTCTTGAATCACAACATCACCTGTAAACAGCTGGGCTGGGAATTCTTCCAGTTTTCTATGCTCTTATTTGTAAGACTATTTGTGAGGTACACACATCAGGGTCCTGTAAGCACAACAGACACTTCTTTGCCCTCTTTCCCAAAGAAACCCAACCCCATACAATAAAAAAACCACAAACAAAAACAAAATAAAACAAAAAACCAAAAGAATGAGAAAAAAAGAAACAAAACAAAAAAAAACACCAAAAAAACTCACACTCACACACACACCCCAAAAAAACCCTGGTAAACTTACTCATAGAGAAAATACTTCAGCAAGCTGATGAATTTTCCTCCATTCCAACACCTAATGTTTCCCATCAAGGGTTGCCTGCACACATTACTTTTTTTCCTTTGAAGGTAACAAATACAGGCAGAATGCTTCTAGTGTTTTAATTTCAACCTGAACTAACACTTAATATCAGACTTGAAGAATGGAAACAGTGCATACTTGTTCCTAGCAAATAAAAGGACATGATTTGTAATTACTTGATCAGAAACCAGATTACAGAGAGAAATAAGAAACAACATATCCTCAGATTATTCCTAAAATTTGTAAGCAATTTCTTGTGAGATGCTTGAAAAAGGGAACAGATATTAATTTTACAGAAGCCAATTAAATGGGATGTTCATGTTTTCCTTACAGGCAAATGTGAAACTCAGTCATGTTGGTAGGAATTAGACAACCCAGTTCATACCCTCTTCCCAGTCAGCAATTCAAGGCAAAATCTTTCTCTTCTTTTCACCTCTTTTAATTCCAGACTTGATTTCTGCTCCTTTCACTAGTGGACTGGTATTTCATTAGAGGAAATGTGTCTGAACATCTCTGCAACTCCCTCTCTTCACTGTAAACAAAATGTAAGAAAACCACAGCCCTTCCCAGAGCTTTTCAAGATGGCCATCTTACTTTTTATTTTCTTTAGTCGGATTGTCTCTTTTAAGTAGCTTTCTTCCCTGTCAAAATGTTTTCAATTCTGTCATAATATTTTTATAAGTGCTATGTCACAAAGAATATTTACTGTATGTACAGCTTTATCAAAACTGGAGTCTTTGATTTTGACAGATGCCCTGAATATTCAATCTATAGTTTATGCTTTCAAACTTGGATGCCATTTCAGTTGAGAGCATCCCTCACATAGCCCCCCAGCCCAGATGTGCAAACGCAAACACACACACTTAGAGAATTTTATGGCCCTGAAAGGGTCATGTTGTGAAATAAAAGCACTGTTTTGCAGATGCCCAAGTAACAACTTTGTGCCAAAAAACTAAACAGCCTCTTTCTCAAATACTGCAGAACAGTGAAGGAAAAAAAAAAAAAAGAGTGCAAGAGAGAAAGGAATTTGTGTTAGGAAGTTGAGAAGCTTCTGTAGTACAAAAACATCAGAAAAATAAAGAGGCATGGCTGTTTTCCTTCCCATATGTAGGGAGCTACATGGCTTAGGATGATCACATGAGTCAATGGGAATCTCCATATCTGTGTATAATTACCATACCTAAGTTAGAAAACAGGAAGTTAAACAGACAAAATATGAAGTCGTTTTCTGTAGTTTAGGGTTCTGCCAATTTTTATTCCTCACAGTAAATTTCAAGAATTCATGGAGGCAAAACATGCTTTACAATCTGGTAGAAACTACTAGTTGTTACCTATACTAGAAAAGACAGGATCTCTTAGAGTGTAAGAGCACATCATTATCTTAACTACCTGAATGCTGGGGAAAATGTACTGACAGCACAGACATCTTGACAATATATGAACAACAATGAAGAATTTGTGAGCTGCTTTTTTGCTTGAGTGGTGAAATGTCAAGGGCATTTTTTGGTATAAAACAACTTCATGCTACTTTTTCTGATCAATTCTCTATTGCATGAAGAAATTGAACTGGGTAGCATACATACCCTTCATGAATGTAACATGGAAAAAAATTGTATGTATTAAACCTGCATGCAGCATGGGAAAATAAATTTTAAAATATATGCAGGGCCAAAAACAGAAGTATAATCTAAGAAGACAATTGGCAAAAAGGAGAACATTCTAAAATAAATTATTTTTATCCACTTGAAAGGAAGTTGATTTTCACATTAAAGGAAGTTCATTTTTGTTATTGATGTAGTGCCAGCCATTGTGTCCAAACACTTAGCCATCACCACAGTCATTCATTTTCCAAAAAAACATCAATTTTCTCCGTGTGATGACATTTCCCAGTAATTGTTCTTTCTGCTTGTTGAAAAGAAAAAGGTACAGAACCATTGATGGGTACTCTTCTGTGTACTGTAAAAACAAACAAACAAAACGCATTTTATCAATTCTTCTCTAGATTGATACTCATTTTAGAAAGTTGATTCATATGTAAAAACAAGCAAACAAACAAACAAAACACATTTCATCAATTCTTCTCTAGACTGATACACATTTTAGAAAGTTGATTCATATGCCATGCTGACAAATCCTATTATCCTGTTGCATGATAAAACAGTTTCTCCATAGATCTCCAGGTTCTTCACAGAGCACCGTGAAATGGAGACTCACCAAAGAGAACTATGTAAGGTCATGAGCTCACAGCGAAAAATTCTGAAAGAAAAGCTGGGTCTCGTGAACTCCAGATGCAAGATCACACGACATGTTCACCTCCAGTCCTCTCCACAAGTAACTCTAAACCAGTTCTGTTCCCACCATTCAGCCGGAGTGTAAGAGATGAAAAAGCTTCCCGTGTAACCAGAGATGTCCATCTCTTCAATACAGCAGCATTGTAACCTAACATAAATATAGGGAGTAACAATTTTTGCATGAATTTTGTCTTTGTAGTTGATCCAGTACACATGTTCTTCAGAAGCAACATAGTGCTATCAACAGAGCAACAAGGAAAGAATGAAATTGGCAACAGACACACAAAATATGTCATCAGCCATAAACCATATTTGGGAAAATAATCGTCATTATGACAGATACTTTCTCCTCAACAGCTAACGTGAGGACTGAAAGTCGAGGTTTTTGGAGTCTGTACCTTACCCCAATACATCCAAGAAGGAATCAACAGAACAGAAAAACTTAAAGCATAGGTAAAATCATTATCAGCCCATCCAACTTCTTATTCCCAGGAAACATTTCTACAAAAAAACCCAACCAACCTCGTAGCAATTACCTATTGAATATTCAGGAGCAAATTTACTGTCTTGTAGAAGTCTCCCAAAAGCAACTGCCAGGAGGGAGAGCCAGAGTTAGGAATGTCTCAGCAGTGATCCCATTTGGGCAAAATTGCTAAGTCAAAGATGTTTTCTAGAATTTAACTTTATTTAATATTCTCAATATTCAATCAAAGTTTGTTCAGACTGGAGAAGATATCATATTTTAAGTTAGTAAACATTCTCTATTTGATGCGCACATTCGAAAAGATTCTGCAGTTTAGTTCAGTGGACAAACAGATTGTATTCTGTTGCCTTTTTGATGACAACGATATGAGCAAAATTACATTCTATTGACAAAAGTCTTATGAAACTTAGTTGTAGAATACTTTGCAAAATGAATATATAAACAAAGCATTCATAGAAGAGGAGTGGCAGTTATTGAAAGCTTCTTTTGAAAGCAAGGTACTTTAACTCATGGATGATTTTCACTAATCTCATAAAACTCCCCCAATTCAGAACATATATTTGGTAAGAAAATTTAGTAGCAGTCTTCTTAGTGGTTAAGGAGAAAGTGTATTTATGGCTGGCCATGACAATGTAATTTAGGCTTTAGCTATTAAATTTCAAAGTATAGTCAGGCTTCCATTTCTAAGTTGAAATATGTGTGGGGAGGGGGTGGAAATAGGAAATATCAGTTATTTCCAACTTAAAATGAAAGAAGAGTCTTTTGCTCTAGCTCCTTGCCAATGCCCTTGTAGCGCACACCAGGTAGATAACTAGCTGCACCCAGGGATCTGAAACTTCTCTGTCTTTTATTTTTAGGGTTATTCAGTGAAACTGAGAATGCACATATCGGCACCCTATTTTAAATCTCACCAGTTTCCTGCATTGTGTTAGAATTAACTCTCTATTAAGACAAACACATTTTCACTACTTCATTCAAAGCTGGAACAAGGCTGTTCTACTTGGCTCATTTGGCAATTTTTACACGCTGAACTCCAGGTGCGGAAGAAAATGAAAAATTTGAAATATTTCTTTAAAATGGAGCCTAAATCCTGTAGCATCAACTCTGACTTCAGAAATAATAGATCTTTTGCCTGTTTGAAAAGTGCCAAGTAAAGGACCTGCAAAATTAACAAATTGAATAACCTCTCTAGTTTGTCCTGCATGTGTTTGTGGTAGACACAGGTATGGGTGATGTTCTAATTAAAGAGGCTACAAGAAAACTAGGGGAAGGAAGAAAACTGAAGTATATCTTTAAAAGCCTTAGTATAAACAGAAAATGTTTGCTGCGTCTGATAATAAATCTACAGCTGGGTAACCTTTTCAGTCTTAAGCTGTTATATTCATTGTGACCACTTGGGACACTGTAACACACCTATTGACAAAAGAATTCGGGTATGACTCCAGGGATCCACTCCTACAAATGTATCAGACTAACTCTGTTTTCCCTAAGCAGTCACAGCAGCTTGATAGCCACACATTATACCCAACAGAACAGAAAGTATGTCCCGTGCTTTATTATACGTGATAGAACTTAAAAATAGCAAAATAGAGACCCCTTTTAAAAACATGAAAAAGATGAAATCTAGCCTTTTCCTCTGGTAAAACCAACACAATATTCTATCTTGGTTACATTTTCAGACACTTGTTACTGGAATATTTCATAATATTACTCAGAAATTATAATATATGCATTTGCTTGGGCAATGGCTAAGTGTCAATGAATTTTGTAACATCCATAATGGAAAAGGCCCTGGAAACTGTTTAAATTAGTGATGTTAATTAGATATAGTATTTACAAGAACAAACATGCATTCCACATTTTCAGCAGCTACATGGCCAAAAAAAGAAATGTGTATATGTATGTGTATACATGCAGTTTTATATTCATTATAGTGTTAAAATTCAAAAGAATAAAAAATGAAAGTATTCATGTGTACTAAGTAATGTTGCATCTGAGATTTTTCAACATCTTCTTCTCCCACTGTAAAAATATATATATACAGTGCAGCTAGTTCAGATTGTCATAGAGATGATGAATTACTCAACCTTTATGAGTTAACTGAAAGCAAACAGTCCTTCTCTTTGCACCTCCTCTTTCTGGAGACATATGGTACGTTTTCTCTAAATTATTTCCTCATCTCATCTGACTGTTATGAGGCATTATTTTCTGTCTTCAGTGAAGATCTCCAGGGAAGCCTGAAAGGGTGCACACTCTTCAGGAGGGATAGACCAGGAAGGCACAGTGGTGGAATTGCCCTCTACATCAGGCCACACTAGATATGTATTGAGTGACGTCGTGGAGTGAATGATGAGCAAGTCAAGAACTTAAGGGGTAGGATGCAATGGCAGACTAGATAAGGGTGACATTGTTATGAGTTGTGCTACAGACTCCAGGAGGGGGAAGTGGATGAAACTATCTATAAGCCACTTGAAGCAGTCTCAAAGTCACAGGCACTAGTCCTTTTAGGGGACTTTAACTACACTGACTTCTAGAGAAGCAACAAAGCACAAACAGTCCAGGCAGTTCCTGGAAATCCTTGATGACAACTTTCTGCTGCAGGCAGTGGAGGATCCCACAAAGAATGATGTGCTGCTCGACCTCATACGGACCAATAGGGAAGGCCTTGTTGAAGATGAGAAGGTTGGGAGCAGCCTTGGCTGTGGTGACCTTGATGTTGTAGAGTTCAGTAAGGGGTGACAACAAAGCAGGACAGAAAGTAAGATTGTAACAGATATCTTGGAATCCCACGGAAACAGGCCCTGCAAAGAAGGGTGGTCCAAGAGAGCTGCTGATACAGGGATCACTTCCTCCTCCAAGCTCAAGAACAGTGCATCCTGATGAGTAAGATATCAGGAAAAGCAGGCAAGAGACCTGCATGGATGAATAAGAAACTGTCAAACACAAGAAGGAAAGAGATGGGAGACGGAAGCAGGGTCAGGCCAATTTGAATGATTCTAGAGATATTGTCTGATTAAGTAGAAACAATTCCAGGCCATCTGGAATTAAATCTGGCTACAGACATCCAGAACAGAAGAAGATGCACTTCTTAAATACATCATTTTTAAAAGGAAAACCAAGGATAATGTGGGCCTTTAACCAAATGGAGAGGGGTTTCTAGTAACACAAGATGCAGAAAAAGCAGAGTTACTGAACACCACCTTTGCATCAGCCTTAACTGACAAGCCTTTCCTTCAACAATTTGTCCAACAACACAGAGACATTAAACAGTTCTGATAAAGTAACACTATTTTTTTGATAGCATCAAATACCCTCAAGCTGACTGTATGATCTTTCAAAGAAGTTTTACTTCATAGTATCCCTAATGTGTTTTGGTGACAAAAAGGTGATGTTAAGCCTTACATTGTTTTGGGGCTTTTTTGTGAGAAATAAATGCAAGGCATGTGTAAATTACAAATGCATATGCAGTTTCTAAAAGCAGTGGGGATTTGGTATGCCATAGCAAGCACAGATTAGAAACAACTTGACAAACATCAATAAATAAGTACCCACTGTTGGTAACTGGATAAACCGAGAGGAAAAAAAAAATGAAAGAGCAACAAGAAGAATTGATGCTTCAAAGAGGCTACATAAAAGCTTAGAATGAGGGAATAAATGAAAAGATTGAGAATGCTGTGATGAAAATGAATGAAAAATAAAGCATAGGGTGAAGTGATAAATAAATGATTTTACGAACATATAAAAACTAAGACGTTGGCAAAGGAGACTGCAGATTCCGTGTGGGAAGGTGAAGGAACAAAATATTAGAAAATGTAAATATTTCAGAGAAAAATAATACTAGAATGACAAAAAGGTTTCAAAGCTGAAAAGTAAAAAAAAACTAATAATTGAACTAAAGAGTGCACCAGAAAAAAAAAAAACGTGGAAGCAAGAAAGGCAATGTATTATATTATTTAATATATATAATGTAAATATAGAAAGGGGAAGGAAGGTTTGGGAAGGTTTGGGAAGGTATGGGAAGGGAACGGAAGGTTTGGGAAGGTTTGGGAAAGTTTGGGAAGGGAAGGTTTGGGAAGGATTAGGAAGGTTTGGGAAGGATTCGGAAGGTTAGGGAAGGCATGGGAAGGAAGGAAGGAAGGGAAGGGAAGGGAAGGGAAGGGAAGGGAAGGGAAGGGAAGGGAAGGGAAGGGAAGGGAAGGGAAGGGAAGGGAAGGGAAGGGAGGAAGGGAAGGGAAGGGAAGGGAAGGTTTGGGAAGGAAGGGAAGGTTTGGGAAGGGAAGGGAAGGGAAGGTTTGGGAAGGGAAGGGAAGGTTTGGGAAGGGAAGGTTTGGGAAGGGAAGGTTTGGGAAGGTTTGGAAGGTTTGGGAAGGTTTGGGAAGGTTTGGGAAGGTTTGGGAAGGTTTGGGAAGGGAAGGGAAGGGAAGGAAGGGAAGGGAAGGGAAGGGAAGGGAAGGGAAGGAGGTTAGGGAAGGGAAGGGAAGGGAAGGGAAGGGAAGGGAAGGGAAGGGAAGGGAAGGGAAGGGAAGGGAAGGGAAGGGAAGGGAAGGAAGGGAAGGGAAGGGAAGGGAGGGAAGGTTTGGGAAGGGAAGGGAAGGGAAGGGAAGGGAAGGGAAGGGAAGGAAGGGAAGGGAAGGGAAGGGAAGGAAGGGAAGGGGAAGGGAAGGGAAGGGAAGGGAAGGGAAGGGAAGGGAAGGTTTGGGAAGGTTTGGGAAGGTTTGGGAAGGGAAGGTTTGGGAAGGGAAGGTTTGGGAAGGGAAGGTTTGGGAAGGGAAGGGAAGGGAAGGTTTGGAAGGGAAGGGAAGGTTTGGGAAGGGAAGGGAAGGGAAGGTTTGGGAAGGGAAGGGAAGGGAAGGTTTGGGAAAGTTTGGGAAGGGAAGGTTTGGGAAGGATTAGGAAGGTTTGGGAAGGATTCGGAAGGTTAGGGAAGGCATGGGAAGGAGGAAGGGAAGGGAAGGGAAGGGAAGGGAAGGGAAGGGAAGGGAAGGGAAGGGAAGGGAAGGGAAGGGAAGGGAAGGGAAGGGAAGGGAAGGGAAGGGAAGGAAGGGAAGGGAAGGAAGGGAAGGTTTGGGAAGGGAAGGTTTGGGAAGGGAAGGGAAGTTTGGGAAGGGAAGGGAAGGGAAGGTTGGGAAGGGAAGGGAAGGTTTGGGAAGGGAAGGTTTGGGAAGGGAAGGTTTGGGAAGGTTTGGGAAGGTTTGGGAAGGTTTGGGAAGGGAAGGGAAGGGAAGGGAAGGGAAGGGAAGGGAAGGGAAGGGAAGGGAAGGGAAGGGAAGGAAGGGAAGGGAAGGGAAGGGAAGGGAAGGGAAGGGAAGGAAGGGAAGGGAAGGGAAGGGAAGGTTTGGGAAGGGAAGGTTTGGGAAGGGAAGGGAAGGGAAGGGAAGGGAAGGGAAGGGAAGGGAAGGGAAGGGAAGGGAAGGGAAGGAAGGGAAGGGAAGGGAAGGGAAGGGAAGGGAAGGGAAGGGAAGGGAAGGTTTGGGAAGGGAAGGTTTGGGAAGGGAAGGTTTGGGAAGGGAAGGTTTGGGAAGGGAAGGGAAGGGAAGGTTTGGGAAGGGAAGGGAAGGTTTGGGAAGGGAAGGGAAGGGAAGGTTTGGGAAGGGAAGGGAAGGGAAGGTTTGGGAAGGGAAGGTTTGGGAAGGGAAGGGAAGGTTAGGAAGGGAAGGAAGGGAAGGGAAGGGAAGGGAAGGGAAGGGAAGGGAAGGGAAGGGAAGGGAAGGGAAGGAAGGGAAGGGAAGGGAAGGGAAGGGAAGGGAAGGGAAGGGAAGGGAAGGGAAGGGAAGGGAAGGTTTCGGAGGGAAGGTTTGGGAAGGGAAGGTTTGGGAAGGGAAGGGAAGGGAAGGGAAGTTGGAAGGGAAGGGAAGGTTTGGGAAGGTTTGGGAAGGTTTGGGAAGGTTTGGGAAGGTTTGGGAAGGGAAGGGAAGGTTTGGGAAGGGAAGAGAAGGTTTGGGAAGGGAAGGTTTGGGAAGGGAAGGTATGGGAAGGGAAGGTTTGGGAAGGTTTGGGAAGGGAAGGCTTGGGAAGGTTTGGGAAGGTTTGGGAAGGGAAGGTTTGGGAAGGTTTGGGAAGGTTAGGGAAGGGAAGGTAAGGGAAGGAAGGGAAGGAAGGGAAGGGAAGGGAAGGGAAGGGAAGGGAAGGGAAGGAAGGGAAGGGAAGGGAAGGGAAGGGAAGGGAAGGGAAGGGAAGGGAAGGGAAGGGAAGGGAAGGGAAGGGAAGGGAAGGGAAGGGAAGGGAAGGGAAGGTTTTGGGAAGGGAAGGGAAGTTTTGAGAAAGGAAGTTTTGGGAAGGGAAGTTTTGGGAAGTTTAGGGAAGGGAAGTTTTGGGAAGGGAAGTTTTGGGAAGGGAAGGGAAGTTTTGGGAAGGGAAGTTTGGGAAGGGAAGGTCAGGGAAAGCTTGGGAAGGTGAAGGTTTGGGAAGGTTTGGGAAGGTTTGGGAAGGTTTGGGAAGGTTTGGGAAGGTTTGGGAAGGTTTGGAAGGTTGGGAAGGGTAGGGAAGGAGGAAGGGAAGGGAAGGGAAGGGAAGGGAAGGGAAGGGAAGGGAAGGGAAGGGAAGGGAAGGGAAGGGAAGGAAGGGAAGGGAAGGGAAGGTTGGGAAGGGAAGGGAAGGGAAGGTTTGGGAAGGGAAGGTGTTTGGGAAGGGAAGGTTTGGGAAGGGAAGGGAAGGGAAGGTTGGGAAGGGAAGGGAAGGAAGGGAAGGGAAGGGAAGGGAAGGGAAGGGAAGGGAAGGGAAGGGAAGGGAAGGGAAGGGAAGGAAGGAGGAAGGGAAGGGAAGGGAAGGGAAGGAAGGGAAGGGAAGGGAAGGGAAGGGAAGGGAAGGTTGGGAAGGGAAGGGAAGGGAAGGGAAGGGAAGAGGGAAGGGAAGGGAAGGAAGGGAAGGGAAGGGAAGGGAAGGGAAGGGAAGGGAAGGTTCGGGAAGGTTAGGGAAGGTTTGGAAGGGAAGGTTTGGGAAGGGAAGGGAAGGGAAGGGAAGGAAGGGAAGGGAAGGGAAGGGAAGGGAAGGGAAGGGAAGGGAAGGGAAGGGAAGGGAAGGGAAGGGAAGGGAAGGGAAGGGAAAGGAAGGGAAGGTTTGGGAAGGGAAGGTTTGGGAATGTTTGGGAAGGAAGGGAAGGTTTGGAGGGTTTGGGAAGGGAAGGGAAGGGAAGGGAAGGGAAGGGAAGGGAAGGGAAGGGAAGGGAAGGGAAGGGAAGGGAAGGGAAGGGACGGTTTGGGAAGGGAAGGGAAGGTTTGGGAAGGTTTGGGAAGGTTTGGGAAGGTTTGGGAAGGTTTGGAAGGGAAGGTTTGGGAAGGGAAGGTTGGGAAGGGAAGGGAAGGTTTGGGAAGGTGTGGGGAAGGGAAGGGAAGGGAAGGATTGGGAAGGGAAGGGAAGGTTTGGGAAGGGAAGGTTTGGGAAGGGAAGGTTTGGGAAGGGAAGGGAAGGGAAGGGAAGGGAAGGGAAGGAAGGGAAGGAAGGGAAGGGAAGGGAAGGGAAGGGAAGGGAAGGGAAGGAAGGGAAGGGAAGGGAAGGGAAGGTTTGGGAAGGGAAGGAAGGTTAGGGAAGGGAAGGGAAGGGAAGGGAAGGGAAGGAAGGGAAGGGAAGGGAAGGGAAGGAAGGAAGGGAAGGGAAGGGAAGGGAAGGGAAGGGAAGGGAAGGGAAGGGAAGGGAAGGGAAGGGAAGGGAAGGGAAGGGAAGGGAAGGTTTGGGAAGGGAAGGGAAGGGAAGGGAAGGGAAGGGAAGGGAAGGGAAGGGAAGGGAAGGGAAGGGAAGGGAAGGGAAGGGAAGGGAAGGGAAGGGAAGGGAAGGAAGGGAAGGTTTGGGAAGGGAAGGGAAGGGAAGTTGGAAGGGAAGGGAAGGTTTGGGAAGGTTTGGGAAGGTTTGGGAAGGTTTGGGAAGGTTTGGGAAGGTTTGGGAAGGGAAGGGAAGGTTTGGGAAGGGAAGAGAAGGTTTGGGAAGGGAAGGTTTGGGAAGGGAAGGTATGGGAAGGGAAGGTTTGGGAAGTTTGGGAAGGGAAGGTTTGGGAAGGTTTGGGAAGGTTTGGGAAGGGAAGGTTTGGGAAGGTTTGGGAAGGTTTGGGAAGGTTTGGGAAGGTATGGGAAGGTTTGGGAAGGTTTGGGAAGGTTTGGAAGTTTGGAAAGGGAAGGGAAGGGAAGGGAAGGGAAGGTTTGGGAAGGGAAGGGAAGGGAAGGGATGGGAAGGGAATGGAAGGGAAGGGAAGGGAAGGGAAGGGAAGGGAAGGGAAGGGAAGGGAAGGTTTGGGAAGGTTTGGGAAGGTTTGGGAAGGAAGGGAAGGGAAGGGAAGGGAAGGGAAGGGAAGGAAGGGAAGGGAAGGGAAGGGAAGGGAAGGAAGGGAAGGGAAGGGTTTGGAAGGTTTGGAAGGTTTGGGAAGGGAAGGGAAGGTTTGGGAAGGTTTGGGAAGGGAAGGGAAGGGAAGGGAAGGGAAGGGAAGGGAAGGGAAGGGAAGGGAAGGGAAGGTTAGGAAAGGGAAGGGAAGGGAAGGGAAGGGAAGGGAAGGGAAGGGAAGGGAAGGGAAGGGAAGGGAAGGGAAGGGAAGGGAAGGGAAGGGAAGGGAAGGGAAGGGAAGGTTTGGGAAGGGAAGGGAAGGGAAGGAAGGGAAGGGAAGGGAAGGGAAGGGAAGGGAAGGGAAGGAAGGGAAGGGAAGGGAAGGGAAGGGAAGGTTTGGGAAGGGAAGGGAAGGGAAGGTTTGGGAAGGGAAGGGAAGGTTTGGGAAGGGAAGGGAAGGGAAGGAAGGGAAGGGAAGGGAAGGGAAGGGAAGGGAAGGGAAGGGAAGGGAAGGGAAGGGAAGGGAAGGGAAGGGAAGGGGAGGAAGGGAAGGGAAGGGAAGGAAGGAAGGGAAGGGAAGGGAAGGAAGGGAAGGTTTTGGGAAGGGAAGGGAAGTTTTGAGAAAGGAAGTTTTGGGAAGGGAAGTTTTGGGAAGTTTAGGGAAGGGAAGTTTTGGGAAGGGAAGTTTTGGGAAGGGAAGGGAAGTTTTGGGAAGGGAAGGTCAGGGAAAGCTTGGGAAGGTTTGGGAAGGTTTGGGAAGGTTTGGGAAGGGAAGGTTTGGAAGGTTTGGGAAGGTTTGGGAAGGTTTTGGAAGGTTTGGGAAGGAAGGTTTGGGAAGGGAAGGTTTGGGAAGGGAAGGTTTGGGAAGGGAAGGTTTGGGAAGGTTTGGGAAGGGAAGGGAAGGGAAGGGAAGGGAAGGGAAGGGAAGGGAAGGAAGGGAAGGATTGGGAAGGGAAGGTTTGGGAAGGGAAGGTTTGGGAAGGTTTGGAAGGTTTGGGAAG
Source organism: Acanthornis magna (assembly GCA_036785705.1). NCBI lineage: Eukaryota > Metazoa > Chordata > Aves > Passeriformes > Acanthizidae > Acanthornis > Acanthornis magna. The sequence goes on from JAWUZG010000654.1 coordinate 447,846, forward strand.
GTTTGGGAAGGTTTGGGAAGGGAAGGGAAGGGAAGGGAAGGGAAGGGAAGGGAAGGAAGGGAAGGGAGGGAAGGGAAGGGAAGGGAAGGGAAGGGAAGGGAAGGGAAGGAAGGTAGGGAAGGTTTGGGAAGGAAGGTTTGGGAAGGTTTGGGAAGGTTTGGGAAGGTTTGGAAGGTTTGGGAAGGTTTGGGAAGGTTTGGGAAGGGAAGGGAGGGAAGGGAAGGAAGGGAAGGGAAGGGAAGGAAGGGAAGGGAAGGGAAGGGAAGGGAAGGGAAGGGAAGGGAAGGTTTGGGAAGGTTTGGGAAGGTTTGGGAAGGTTTGGGAAGGGAAGGGAAGGGAAGGGAAGGGAAGGGAAGGGAAGGAAGGGAAGGGAAGGAAGGGAAGGAAGGGAAGGGAAGGGAAGGAAGGAAGGGAAGGGAAGGTTTGGGAAGGGAAGGTTTGGGAAGGGAAGGGAAGGGAAGGTTTGGGAAGGGAAGGGAAGGGAAGGGAAGGGAAGGGAAGGGAAGGGAAGGGAAGGGAAGGAAGGGACGGTTAGGAAAGGAAGGAAGGGAAGGAAGGGAAGGGAAGGGAAGGGAAGGTTTGGGAAGGGAAGGGAAGGGAAGGAAGGGAAGGGAAGGGAAGGGAAGGGAAGGGAAGGGAAGGGAAGGGAAGGGAAGGGAAGGGAAGGAAGGGAAGGGAAGGAAGGGAAGGTTTGGGAAGGGAAGGGAAGGTTTGAGAAGGAAGGGAAGGAAGGGAAGGAAGGGAAGGGAAGGGAAGGAAGGGAAGGGAAGGGAAGGGAAGGAAGGGAAGGGAAGGGAAGGGAAGGGAAGGGAAGGGAAGGAAGGAAGGGAAGGGAAAGGAAGGGAAGGGAAGGGAAGGAAGGGAAGGTTTTGGGAAGGGAAGGGAAGTTTTGAGAAAGGAAGTTTTGGGAAGGAAGTTTTGGGAAGTTTAGGGAAGGGAAGTTTTGGGAAGGGAAGTTTTGGGAAGGAAGGGAAGTTTTGGGAAGGGAAGGGAAGTTTTGGGAAGGGAAGGTCAGGGAAAGCTTGGGAAGGTTTGGAAGGTTTGGGAAGGTTTGGAAGGGAAGGTTTGGGAAGTTTGGAAGGTTTGGGAAGGTTTGGGAAGGTTTGGGAAGGGAAGGTTTGGGAAGGGAAGGTTTGGGAAGGGAAGGTTTGGGAAGGAAGTTTGGGAAGGGAAGGGAAGGGAAGGGAAGGGAAGGGAAGGGAAGGGAAGGGAAGGGAAGGGAAGGATTGGGAAGGGAAGGTTTGGGAAGGGAAGGTTTGGGAAGGTTTGGGAAGGTTGGGAAGGTTTGGGAAGGTTTGGGAAGGTTTGGGAAGGGAAGGGAAGGGAAGGGAAGGGAAGGGAAGGGAAGGGAAGGGAAGGAAGGGAAGGGAAGGGAAGGGAAGGGAAGGGAAGGTTAGGGAAGGGAAGGGAAGGGAAGGAAGGGAAGGGAAGGGAAGGGAAGGGAAGGAAGGGAAGGGAAGGGAAGGGAAGGGAAGGGAAGGGAAGGGAAGGGAAGGGAAGGGAAGGGAAGGAAGGTTTGGGAAGGGAAGGTTTGGGAAGGTTTGGGAAGGTTTGGGAAGGGAAGGTTTGGGAAGGTTTGGGAAGGTTTGGGAAGGTTTGGGAAGGGAAGGTTTGGGAAGGTTTGGGAAGGTTTGGAAGGTTTGGGAAGGTTTGGGAAGGAAGGAAGGGAAGGTTTGGGAAGGGAAGGGAAGGGAAGGGAAGGGAAGGGAAGGGAAGGGAAGGAAGGGAAGGGAAGGGAAGGGAAGGGAAGGGAAGGGAAGGAAGGGAAGGGAAAGGAAGGGAAGGGAAGGTATGGGAAGGGAAGGGAAGGGAAGGGAAGGGAAGGGAAGGGAAGGAAGGGAAGGGAAGGGAAGGGAAGGGAAGGGAAGGGAAGGGAAGGGAAGGAAGGGAAGGGAAGGGGATGGTTTGGGAAGGGAAGGGAAAGTTTGGGAAGGGAAGGTTTGGGAATGTTTGGAAAGGAAGGGAAGGTTTGGGAGGTTTGGGAAGGGAAGGGAAGGGAAGGGAAGGGAAGGGAAGGAAGGGAAGGGAAGGGAAGGGAAGGGAAGGGAAGGGAAGGTTTGAGAAGGGAGGTTTGGAAGGTTTGGGAAGGTTTGGGAAGGTTTGGGAAGGTTTGGGAAGGGAAGGAAGGGAAGGAAGGGAAGGGAAGGGAAGGGAAGGGAAGGGAAGGGAAGGGAAGGGAAGGGAAGGGAAGGTTAGGAAAGGGAAAGGGAAGGGAAGGGAAGGGAAGGGAAGGGAAGGAAGGGAAGGGAAGGAAGGAAGGGAAGGGAAAGGAAGGTTTGGGAAGGGAAGGTTTGGGAAGGTTTGGGAAGGTTTGGGAAGGTTTGGGAAGGTTTGGGAAGGTTTGGGAAGGGAAGGGAAGGGAAGGGAAGGGAAGGGAAGGAAGGGAAGGGAAGGGAAGGGGAGGGAAGGAAGGGAAGGGAAGGGAAGGGAAGGGAAGGAAGGAAAGGAAGGGAAGGGAAGGGAAGGGAAGGGAAGGGAAGGGAAGGTTTTGGGAAGGGAAGGGAAGTTTTGAGAAAGGAAGTTTTGGGAAGGGAAGTTTTGGGAAGTTTAGGGAAGGGAAGTTTTGGGAAGGGAAGTTTTGGGAAGGGAAGGGAAGTTTTGGGAAGGGAAGGAAGTTTTGGGAAGGAAGGTCAGGGAAAGCTTGGGAAGGTTTGGGAAGGTTTGGGAAGGTTTGGGAAGGGAAGGTTTGGAAGGTTTGGGAAGGTTTGGGAAGGTTTGGAAGGTTTGGGAAGGGAAGGTTTGGGAAGGGAAGGTTTGGGAAGGTTTGGGAAGGGAAGGGAAGGGAAGGGAAGGAAGGAAGGGAAGGGAAGGGAAGGAAGGGAAGGGAAGGGAAGGTTTGGGAAGGGAAGGAAGGGAAGGGAAGGAAGGGAAGGGAAGGGAAGGGAAGATTGGGAAGGGAAGGTTTGGAAGGTTTGGGAAGGTTTGGAAGGTTTGGGAAGGTTTGGGAAGGTTTGGGAAGGGAAGGGAAGGGAAGGAAGGTTAGGAAGGAAGGGAAGGGAAGGGAAGGGAAGGGAAGGGAAGGGAGGAAGGGAAGGGAAGGAAGGAAGGGAAGGGAAGGGAAGGTTTGGGAAGGGAGGTTTGGAAGGTTTGGGAAGGTTTGGGAAGGTTTGGGAAGGTTTGGGAAGGGAAGGTTTGGAAGGAAGGTTGGGGAAGGGAAGGGAAGGAAGGGAAGGAAGGGAAGGGAAGGAAGGGAAGGGAAGGAAGGGAAGGGAAGGAAGGGAAGGGAAGGGAAGGGAAGGGAAGGGAAGGGAAGGGAAGGAAGGGAAGGGAAGGGAAGGGAAGGTATGGGAAGGGAAGGGAAGGGAAGGGAAGGGAAGGGAAGGGAAGGGAAGGGAAGGGAAGGAAGGGAAGGAAGGATGGTTTGGGAAGGGAAGGGAAGGGAAGGTTTGGGAAGGGAAGGTTTGGGAATGTTGGGAAAGGAAGGGAAGGTTTGGGAGGGTTTGGGAAGGGAAGGGAAGGGAAGGGAAGGGAAGGGAAGGGAAGGGAAGGGAAGGGAAGGAAGGGAAGGGAAGGAAGGGAAGGAAGGGAAGGGAAGGGAAGGGAAGGAAGGGAAGGGAAGGAAGGTTTGGGAAGGGAAGGTTTGGAAGGGAAGGAAGGAAGGGATGGGAAGGGAAGGGAAGGGAGGGAAGGAAGGGAAGGGAAGGAAGGGAAGGAAGGGAAGGGAAGGGAAGGGAAGGGAAGGGAAGGAAGGGAAGGGAAGGGAAGGGAAGGTTAGGGAAGGGAAGGGAAGGGAAGGTTTGGAAGGGAAGGGAAGGGAAGGGAAGGGAAGGGAAGGGAAGGGAAGGGAAGGGAAGGGAAGGTTTGGGAAGGGAAGGGAAGGTTTGGGAAGGAAGGGAAGGGAAGGTTTGGGAAGGAAGGTTTGGGAAGGTTTGGAAGGTTTGGGAAGGGAAGGTTTGGGAAGGTTTGGGAAGGGAAGGGAAGGAAGGTTTGGGAAGGGAAGGTTTGGGAAGGGAAGGGAAGGAAGGTTTGGGAAGGTTTGGGAAGGGAAGGGAAGGTTGGGAAGGTTTGGGAAGGTTTGGGAAGGGAAGGGAAGGTTTGGAAGGGAAGGGAAGGAAGGAAGGGAAGGGAAGGGAAGGGAAGGAAGGGAAGGGAAGGGAAGGGAAGGGAAGGGAAGGGAAGGGAAGGGAAGGGAAGGTTTGGGAAGGGAAGGGAAGGAAGGTTTGGGAAGGTTTGGAAGGGAAGGGAAGGGAAGGGAAGGGAAAGGGAAGGGAAGGAAGGGAAGGGAAGGGAAGGGAAGGGAAGGGAAGGGAAGGTTTGGGAAGGGAAGGGAAGGAAGGAAGGGAAGGGAAGGGAAGGGAAGGAAGGGAAGGTTTGGGAAGGTTTGGGAAGGGAAGGGAAGGTTTGGGAAGGTTTGGGAAGGTTTGGGAAGGTTGGGAAGGGAAGGGAAGGAAGGAAGGAAGGGAAGGGAAGGAAGGGAAGGGAAGGAAGGGAAGGAAGGTTAGGGAAGGGAAGGCAAGGTGAGGGAAGGTTAGGGAAGGGAAGGGAAGGGAAGGGAAGGGAAGGAAGGGAAGGGAAGGGAAGGGAAGGGAAGGGAAGGGAAGGGAAGGGAAGGAAGGGAAGGGAAGGGAAGGAAGGGAAGGTTTGGGAAGGGAAGGTTTGGGAAGGGAAGGTTTGGAAGGGAAGGAAGGTTTGGGAAGGAAGGGAAGGGAAGGTTTGGGAAGGAAGGTTTGGGAAGGGAAGGGAAGGGAAGGGAAGGGAAGGGAAGGGAAGGGAAGGGAAGGAAGGGAAGGGAAGGAAGGGAAGGGAAGGGAAGGGAAGGGAAGGGAAGGGAAGGTTTGGGAAGGTTGGGAAGGGAAGGTTAGGGAAGGGAAGGGAAGGGAAGGAAGGAAGGGAAGGAAGGGAAGGGAAGGGAAGGGAAGGGAAGGGAAGGGAAGGGAAGGGAAGGGAAGGGAAGGGAAGGGAAGGGAAGGGAAGGTTTGCGAAAGGAAAGTTTGGGAAAGTTTGGGAAGGAAGGAAGGTTTGGAAGGTTTGGGAAGGTTTGGGAAGGTTTGGAAGGTTTGGGAAGGTTTGGGAAGGGAAGGGAAGGGAAGAGAAGGGAAGGGAAGGGAAGGTTTGGGAAGGGAAGGGAAGGGAAGGGAAGGGAAGGGAAGGGAAGGAAGGGAAGGGAAGGGAAGGGAAGGGAAGGAAGGTTTGGGAAGGGAAGGGAAGGGAAGGGACTGGAAGGTTAGGGAAGGTTTGGGAAGGGAAGAGAAGGTTTGGGAAGGGAAGGTTTGGAAGGAAGTTTTGGAAGGAAGGTTTGGAAGGTTTGGGAAGGTTTGGGAAGGGAAGGTTTGGGAAGGGAAGGTTTGGGAAGGAAGGGAAGGGAAGGGAAGGGAAGGGAAGGGAAGGGAAGGGAAGGGAAGGGAAGGGAAGGGAAGGAAGGGAAGGGAAGGAAGGGAAGGTTTGGGAAGGGAAAGTTTGGGAAGGGAAGGGAAGGGAAGGGAAGGAAGGGAAGGGAAGGGAAGGAAGGGAAGGGAAGGGAAGGGAAGGGAAGGGAAGGGAAGGAAGGGAAGGGAAGGGAGGGAAGGAAGGGAAGGGAAGTTTGGGAAGGAAGGTAAGGGAAGGGAAGGTTTGGGAAGGTTTGGGAAGGTTTGGGAAGGTTGGGAAGGGATGGGAGGGGAAGGGAAGGAAGGTTTGGGAAGGGAAGGTTTGGGAAGGGAAGGGAAGGGAAGGGAAGGGAAGGGAAGGGAAGGGAAGGGAAGGTTTGCGAAGGGAAAGTTTGGGAATGTTTGGAAGGGAAGGGAAGGTTTGGGAGGGTTTGGGAAGGTTTGGGAAGGTTTGGAAGCTAAGGGAAGGGAATCGAAGGGAAGGCAAGGGAATGCAAGGGAAGGGAAGGGAAGGGAAGGGAAGGGAAGGGAAGGGAAGGGAAGGGAAGGGAAGGGAAGGGAAGGGAAGGGAAGGGAAGGGAAGGGAAGGGAAGGGAAGGGAAGGGAAGGGAAGGAAGGGAAGGTTTGGAAGGGAAGGTTTGGGAATGTTTGGGAAGGTTTGGGAAGGAAGGTTTGGGAAGGGAAGGTTTGGAAGGGAAGGTTTGGGAAGGAAGGGAAGGTTTGGGAAGGGAAGGGAATGTTTGCGAGAGTTTGGGAAGGTTTGGGAAGGGAAGGTTTGGGAAGGTTTGGGAAGGTTTGGGAAGGTTTGGAAGGGAAGGGAAGGGAAGGGAAGGAAGGGAAGGGAAGGGAAGGGAAGGGAAGGGAAAGGAAGGAAGGGAAGGTATGGAAGGAAGGGAAGGGAAGGGAAAGGAAGGGAAGGGAAGGGAAGGAAGGGAAGGGAAGGGAAGGAAGGGAAGGGAAGGGAAGGAAGGTTGGGAAGGGAAGGTTTGGGAAGGGAAGGGAAGGGAGGAAGGGAAGGGAAGGGAAGGGAAGGGAAGGGAAGGGAAGGGAAGGAAGGGAAGGGAAGGGAAGGGAAGGGATGGTTTGGGAAGGGAAGGGAAAGTTTGGGAAGGGAAGGTTTGGGAATGTTTGGGAAAGGAAGGGAAGGTTTGGGAGGGTTTGGGAAGGGAAGGGAAGGGAAGGGAAGGGGAAGGGAAGGGAAGGGAAGGGAAGGGAAGGGAAGGGAAGGAAGGAAGGGAACGGGAAGGGAAGGGAAGGGAAAGGGAAGGGAAGGTTTGGGAAGGGAAGGGAAGGGAAGGGAAGGGAAGGGAAGGGAAGGGAAGGGAAGGGAAGGGAAGGGAAGGGAAGGGAAGGGAAGGGAAGGGAAGGGAAGGGAAGGGAAGGTTAGGAAAGGGAAGGGAAGGGAAGGGAAGGGAAGGGAAGGGAAGGGAAGGGAAGGGAAGGGAAGGGAAGGAAGGGAAGGAAGGTTTGGAAGGAAGGGAAGGTTTGGGAAGGTTTGGGAAGGTTTGGGAAGGGAAGGGAAGGGAAGGAAGGGAAGGGAAGGGAAGGAAGGGAAGGAAGGGAAGGGAAGGGAAGGGAAGGGAAGGAAGGGAAGGGAAGGGGAGGGAAGGGAAGGGAAAGGAAGGGAAGGGAAGGGAAGGAAGGAAAGGAAGGGAAGGGAAGGAAGGGAAGGGAAGGTTTTGGAAGGGAAGGGAAGTTTTGAGAAAGGAAGTTTTGGGAAGGGAAGTTTTGGGAAGTTTAGGAAGGGAAGTTTTGGGAAGGGAAGTTTTGGGAAGGGAAGGGAAGTTTTGGAAGGGAAGGGAAGTTTTGGGAAGGGAAGGTCAGGGAAAGCTTGGGAAGGTTTGGGAAGGTTTGGAAAGGTTTGGGAAGGGAAGGTTTGGGAAGGTTTGGGAAGGTTTGGGAAGGTTTGGGAAGGTTTGGGAAGGAAGGTTTGGGAAGGGAAGGTTTGGGAAGGGAAGGTTTGGGAAGGGAAGGGAAGGGAAGGGAAGGGAAGGGAAGGGAAGGGAAGGGAAGGGAAGGGAAGGAAGGGAAGGGAAGGGAAGGGAAGGGAAGGGAAGGGAGGTTGGGAAGGGAAGGGAAGGGAAGGGAAGGGAAGGAAGGATTGGGAAGGAAGGTTTGGGAAGGTTTGGGAAGGTTTGGAAGGTTTGGGAAGGTTTGGGAAGGTTTGGGAAGGGAAGGGAAGGAAGGGAAGGGAAGGGAAGGAAGGTTAGGGAAGGGAAGGAATGAAGGGAAGGGAAGGGAAGGGAAGGGAAGGGAAGGGAAGGGAAGGGAAGGGAAGGGAAGGAAGGGAAGGGAAGGGAAGGGAAGGTTTGGGAAGGTTTGGGAAGGGAAGGTTTGGGAAGGAAGGTTTGGGAAGGTTTGGGAAGGTTTGGGAAGGGAAGGTTTGGGAAGGGAAGGTTTGGGAAGGGAAGGGAAGGGAGGAAGGGAAGGGAGGGAAGGGAAGGGAAGGGAAGGGAAGGGAAGGGAAGGGAAGGGAAGGGAAGGAAGGAAGGGAAGGGAAGGGAAGGTATGGGAAGGGAAGGGAAGGAAGGGAAGGAAGGGAAGGGAAGGGAAGGGAAGGGAAGGGATGGTTTGGGAAGGGAAGGGAAGGAAGGGAAGGGAAGGGAAGGGAAGGGAAGGGAAGGGAAGGGAAGGGAAGGGACGGGAAGGAAGGAAGGGAAGGGAAGGGAAGGGAAGGAAGGGAAGGGAAGGAAGGAAGGAGAAGGAAGGAAGGTTTGGGAAGGAAGGTTTGGGAAGGGAAGGAGGGAAGGAAGGAAGGGAAGGGAAGGAAGGAAGGGAAGGGAAGGGAAGGGAAGGGAAGGGAAGGGAAGGGAAGGAAGGAAGGGAAGGGAAGGGAAGGGAAGGGAAGGGAAGGGAAGGGAAGGAAGGTTAGGGAAGGGAAGGGAAGGAAGGAAGGAAGGGATGGGAAGGGAAGGGAAGGAAGGAAGGGAAGGGAAGGTTTGGAAGGGAAGGAAGGTTTGGAAGGGAAGGGAAGGGAAGGTTTGGGAAGGGAAGGTTTGGAAGGTTTGGGAAGGTTTGGGAAGGGAAGGTTTGGGAAGGTTTGGGAAGGAAGGGAAGGGAAGGTATGGGAAGGGAAGGTTTGGGAAGGGAAGGGAAGGGAAGGTTGGAAGGTTTGGGAAGGGAAGGGAAGGTTTGGGAAGGTTTGGAAAGGGAAGGGAAGTTTTGGAAGGAAGGTTTGGGAAGGTTTGGGAAGGTTTGGGAAGGTTCGGGAAGGGAAGGAAGGGAAGGTTTGGGAAGGAAGGTTTGGGAAGGGAAGGGAATGTTTGGGAAGGGAAGGAAGGTTTGGGAAGGGAAGGAAGGGAAGGGAAGGAAGGAAGGGAAGGAAGGGAAGGGAAGGAAGGTTTGGGAAGGGAAGGAAGGTTTGGAAGGTTTGGGAAGGGAAGGAAGGAGGGAAGGAAGGGAAGGGAAGGAAGGGAAGGGAAGGAAGGAAGGAAGGGAAGGGAAGGAAGGGAAGGGAAGGGAAGGATGGTTTGAGAAGGGAAGGGAAGGAAGGGAAGGGAAGGAAGGTTGGGAAGGAAGGGAAGGGAAGGGAAGGAAGGGAAGGAAGGGAAGGGAAGGGAAGGGAAGGAAGGGAAGGAAGGGAAGGGAAGGTTTGGGAAGGAAGGTTTGGAAGGGAAGGTATGGGAAGGTTTGGGAAGGTTTGGGAAGGTTTGGGAAGGGAAGGGAAGGGAAGGAAGGAAGGGAAGGGAAGGGAAGGAAGGAAGGGAAGGGAAGGGAAGGGAAGGGAAGGTTTGGGAAGGGAAGGGAAGGGAAGGTTTGGGAAGGTTTGGGAAGGGAAGGGAAGGGAAGGGAAGGGAAGGGAAGGGAAGGAAGGGAAGGGAAGGGAAGGAAGGGAAGGGAAGGGAGGGAAGGAAGGGAAAGGAAGGGAAGGGAAGGGAAGGGAAGGGAAAGGAAGGGAAGGGAAGGGAAGGGAAGGGAAGGTTTTGGGAAGGGAAGGAAGTTTTGAGAAAGGAAGTTTTGGGAAGGGAAGTTTTGGGAAGTTTAGGGAAGGAAGTTTTGGAAGGGAAGTTTTGGAAGGGAAGGAAGTTTTGGGAAGGAAGGGAAGTTTTGGAAGGGAAGGTCAGGGAAAGCTTGGGAAGGTTTGGAAGGTTTGGGAAGGTTTGGGAAGGAAGGTTGGGAAGGTTTGGGAAGGTTTGGAAGGTTTGGGAAGGTTTGGGAAGGAAGGTTTGGGAAGGAAGGTTGGGAAGGGAAGTTTGGAAGGGAAGGTTGGGAAGGAAGGGAAGGGAAGGAAGGGAAGGGAAGGAAGGGAAGGGAAGGAAGGGAAGGGAAGGAAGGGAAGGGAAGGAAGGTTGGAAGGAAGGAAGGGAAAGGAAGGGAAGGGAAGGAAGGATTGGGAAGGGAAGGTTTGGAAGGTTTGGGAAGGTATGGAAGGTTTGGGAAGGTTTGGGAAGGTTGGGAAGGAAGGGAAGGGAAGGGAAGGGAAGGGAAGGGAAGGTAGGGAAGGGAAGGGAATGGAAGGAAAGGAAGGGAAGGGAAGGGAAGGAAGGGAAGGGAAGGAAGGAAGGGAAGGTTTGGGAAGGTTTGGAAGGAAGGTTGGGAAGGGAAGGTTGGGAAGGTTTGGGAAGGTTTGGAAGGGAAGTTTGGGAAGGGAAGGTTTGGAAGGAAGGGAAGGGAAGGAAGGAAGGGAAGGAAGGGAAGGAAGGAAGGGAAGGAAGGGAAGGAAGGAAGGAAAGAAGGGAAGGGAAGGAAGGAATGGGAAGGAAGGGAAGGTATGGAAGGAAGGAAGGGAAGGGAAGGAAGGGAAGGAAGGGAAGGAAGGGAAGGGAAGGAAGGAAGGAAGGGAAGGGAAGGGAAGGGAAGGAAGGGAAGGGAAGGAAGGAAGGAAGGGAAGGGAAGGGAAGGAAGGGACGGAAGGGAAGGGAAGGGAAGGGAAGGGAAGGAAGGGAAGGGAAGGGAAGGGAAGGGAAGGGAAGGGAAGGGATGGAAGGATGGGAAGGGATGGTTAGGGAAGGGAAGGAAGGAAGGGAAGGAAGGATGGGAAGGAAGGGAAGGAAGGAAGGGAAGGAAGGGAAGGGAAGGAAGGGAAGGGAAGGGAAGGGAAGGAAAGGAAGGGAAGGGAAGGGAAGGAAGGGTAGGGAAGGGAGGGAAGGGAAGGCAAGGATGGGAAGGGAAGGGAAGGGAAGGAAGGGAAGGGAAGGTTGGGAAGGGAAGGGAAGGTTTGGGAAGGAAGGGAAGGGAAGGATGGAAGGGAAGGTTTGGGAAGGGTTGGGTGGGAGGGTGGGAAGGAAAGGGGTAGGGAAGGGTGGGAAGGTGGGAAGGGGTAGGGATGGGATGGGAAGGGAAGGGAAGGTGGGAAGGGAAGGAAGGGAAGGGTTGGGTAGGTGGGGTAGGGAGGGATGGGGGAGGGAAGGGTGGGGAAGGGGGGGTGTGGGAAGGGATGGTGGGGAAGGGGGGGATGGTTGGGTATGGGGATGGGATGGGTTGGGAAGGGTTGGGATGGGTTGGGTGGGTTGGGTAGGGGGGGGTAGGGATGGAGGGGAGGGTTGGGTAGGGTTGGAAGGGTTGGGTAGGGAAGGGAAGGATGTTGGATGGGAAGGGAAGGGAAGGAAGGGTAGGGTGGGGAAGGGTGGTAGGTGGGGTTGGGTTGGGTTGGGTAGGGATAGGGTTGGGTAGGGTAGGGTCTGGGTAGGTTGGGAAGGGTTGGGATGGAGGAGGGAGTTGGTAGGGATGGGTTGGGAAGGGAAGGGAGGATGGGATGGGTTGGGTTGGGTAGGGTGGGTTGGAGGTTGGGTAGGGAAGGGTTGAAGGTAGGGGGGTTGTTGGGGGGGGTTGGGTAGGGGGGGGGTTGGGGGGGGTAGGGGGGGGTTGGGGGGGTTGGGGGGGTAGGGTTGGTTGGGTTGGGTAGGGTTGGGTTGGGTTGGGTTGGGTTGGGTTGGGTTGGGTAGGGATGGGTTGGGGGGGTTGGGTTGGGTTGGGTAGGGGGGGTGGGGGGGGTAGGGTGGGTTGGGTTGGTTGGGATGGGATGGGAGGGTTGGGTTGGTAGGGATGGGTGGGATGGGTTGGGAGGGGGATGGGGGGTTGGGGGGGTTGGGGGGGATGGGGGGGGTAGGGGGGGTTGGGTGGGGTTGGGGGAGGGATGGGTGGGTTGGGTTGGGATGGGTTGGGTAGGGTTGGGTTGGGTAGGGTTGGGTTGGGAAGGGTTGGGTTGGGTGAGGTTTGCGCGCGAGGGAAGACGCAGACGGGGGGGGGGGGGTGTGTGTGGGAACGGCAAGGCACAGGAAAGGAACAGGAAAGGAACAGGAAAGGAAAGGAAAGGAAAGGAAAGGACAGGAACGGAAATTTAAGGAAAGGCCCGGAACAATTACGGACATTTCAGGAAATTCACGGAAATTTAAGGAAATTTAAGGACAATTTAAGGCAACGGAACGGACAATTTAAGGAACGGCACGGACAGGAAAGGAACGGAAAGGAAGGAAAGGAAAGGCAAGGACAGGAACGGACATTTAAGGAATTTAAGGACAGGAACGGAAAGGCAATTTAAGGAACGGAACGGACACGGCAAGGAACGGACCAAGGAACGGAAAGGAACGGACAGGAAAGGACAGGACAAGGCACGGAAATTAAGGACACATTTAAGGAACTTTAAGGAACATTTAAGGACAATTTCAAGGCAAGGAAATTTAAGGCAAGGAAATTAAGGAAAGGAAAGGAAAGGCAGGCAAGGAAAGGAAAGGAACAGGACAAGGAACAGGCAAGGACAGGAAAGGAAAGGAAGGAAACGGCAAGGAACGGAACGGACAGGAGATTTACATGACAAGGAAAGGAACAGGAACGGCAAGGAAAGGAAAGGAAAAGGCAAGGAAAGGACAGGACAAGGAAAGGAAACACTTCAGGCAAGGAACGGCAATTTAAGGAAAGGAAAAGGAA